>QJNS01000175.1:0-167738 GCA_004154925.1 Monosporascus cannonballus | reverse complement strand
TCAATTGAGGTATGCGCCACCCCATTCGCGATTCCGCTTATACGCACAACGCCTCCTGATCAACAACGGCAGCCCTAAACGCTTAGGAAAAAGTTGGGTAGCCCGATTTTTGCATCGCCATCCTGGAATCAGGACTATCAAGGGCAGGTCTATTGACTATAGGCGTCTGAATGGCGCTTCCCCGGCCTCCACTAACGTCCTATTCGGACGCTTCTCCCTGCCGGAAGTCAAGGCTATCAAATAGAGGAACCGATTTAACGCGGACGAGATCGGAGTGATGGAAGGCATAGGCGAGAACTGTCTCGTCCTTGGAGAAGCCTTTAGGAAAAATATCCTCTTAAAGGATACCTTTAGGAGGGGGTGGATCACTATAATCGCCTGTGTCAATGCTAACGGGCGATCGCTGCCGCCTCTCGTGATCTTCAGCGGCGTTGACGTACAACAACAATGGTTCCCTGACTCGGACGATAAAACATACGAAAGCTGATACTTTACCACGTCAGAGAACGGCTGGACGAACAACGAAATCGGCTTAAAATGGCTTCGTAAGGTCTTTATTCCCCATACCAAACCCGAGGACCCGGACGAATGGAGGCTATTAGTAATTGACGGCCATAAAAGCCATACCACCGAGGAATTCATATGGATATGCCTTCAAAATAAGATATATATCATTTTCCTGCCTGCCTATGCTTCCCATGTCTTTCAGCCTCTTGACGTAAGTGTATTCGCCACCTTAAAGCGGAGGTACCGCTACTGGTTCCGCGAACGCTGTTACAGGCGGGCTTCCGAGGCTACAGATAAGACCGACTTCCTCTGGGCGTTCGCGAAGGCATGGCAGGAGGTTATGATAACCTCGGAATATATCATAAAAAGCTGGGAAGCAATAGGTTTGCGTCCTATTAACAAGGCGAAAATGTTAAATAACAGGTACGTTAGGGAAGGGGGGGGGATAGCAAATGCACCCACCCGGAAATTAATTTCTACCCCAGAACGACCTAACTTTCTATCCCAAATGGCTGCTTTAGGTGTCAAAACACCTAAATCATCTAGGGAATTAGCTCGGATCGAAAAAGCCCTGGTACAGGTTAATCCAGCTTACGGGAATCCTACCGTACGTCTCTTGTTCCGCAAGTTCGCCAAAGCCCTTGACGATAAAACCGCCAAACTCTCTGCCACCGAGGTTCTCAACAGGCAAATAACTGCAGCCCTTGAAAAAGCGAAGCCTAAAAAGTGTGGGAAGGTGCAGCCCGAGCCCAATGAGGGCTTCGTGAAGATGATCTCGGTCAGGAAGGTGAAGGTAGGGCGGAAGGCCCCTGCGAAGGGACGCTCCACCGTCACTCGGCAAAATCAACAGGAAACCGAGCCTTCCGGAAGCGACGAAGATAGCGAGGTGGAAGCGGATTGCATCATTGTACGGTCTACTTAGTATGGAATCAATTGATGAAGTGGCTGTTGAGATATTGTTATTTGAATGGAGAGGTTGTTGTGGCGATGGCTTCAAAATTGGGTGGAGCGTTGATGGGGTGGAGCGCGGATGGGGGGGTCATCTTAACAGCAGTCCCATCTGGGGCTCTGTGGGCCAATTTTCCCGCCACAGTAAATAACCCTGGGCGTGTTGTCTTGTTCTTTCAAGTACCAATGTTAGTTGCCATCCCATGCAGCCGAGAATAGATTGTTGAACGCCGTTGCGCTGAAGGCCGGTCAATCAACAGCTCAGCGGATTGCACAGCGGCCAATTGGTGTGATTAATATCAACAATCCAGGGGCGAACTACTTTAAACTCCGACATCACGTGGTAGTATTGGGTAAGAATGTTATCTCCCAGATCCCCTGACTGGATGCCATAAGCAGTGAATATTTCGGTAAGCTATTCGTTAAGTACACCATTATCGAGTTCGATTACTTAGTGAAGATTCAACCATTGTCCTGCTCATATTACTCTACTAGTTTGGCAAGAAAATTGGGGCGGATCTACCAAGTAGAGAAACAAAAACGGCTAATGCCGACGACCATGGGCAAGTAGAGCAAAAGATGGAAACTGCAGGAGAAATACGGGTATATGAAACAAGCTGCACCCAAATTTGGACACAGAGCTAAACCATGACAACCAAGATTCATCATTGACAATGCAAGGTGTCACAAAAGTGACGCCGCTATTGCGTGGCCAGCAATAGCGTTATATATTCCGCGACACCAGGAGAGCCCATCATATAGAAAAGGACATGGAGAATATCACCTACCGGATGTGGCTATAGTAGGTCACCCACCCTGTAGCCTTGCCCAACACCTTCCGCCTAGCAGCAACCGCCCGGGACAAACGAAATGCCTCATAATAGTAATTGTGAAGATACGCAAAGCTTATCTGACTGTTATCGGTATGATGATGTGTTTATTACTAAGTTTTGTCAGGATGGGTCCTATTGTGGATGCAGAAAGCGAGCTAAAATGGTGGGGCACGGAACCATTGCAGACGCGTTAGGGTAAGCGTTGCACGCACCAACCAATCAGTTGCATGCCAACGCACCGAATCCCAACAGTAATAGTGCTTCCACTTTATGTTTGCCATGATCTGCATTGCCCTCAGCGTCCACAGATGCTCAGTGCCGAGCGTGGATTGCAATTTTATCAAGGCATCCTCACAGAGGCTTGACGCTTCGGTATAAGGCCCCTTCTCCGCTAGCACCGCACTGAAACTGGCCTGTGCCCGGCATGTCTGGGGATGATAGTCTCCCAGCATCTTTCGGCACCCATCCATCGCCCGCTCACACAGCTCTAGGGCTTCTTTGTATTTTCCTTGTCGCATATGCGCGTTGCCCTGGTCCTCCAAGGCCATGAAGATCAATGGATGGTCTGGGCCAAACACTGCCGTCCATGCCTCGATTGCAACCTTGAAGAATTGTAGCCCTTGATCATATTTCCCCTTCCCGATGTATACCTTACCTATCCCATGTAAAACTAGGAAAGCTTCTGGGTGTTGTGTGTTATGCATCTCTCCTTTACTCCAGTAGACGCGCTGGTAGTGCTGCAAAGCTTCGTCATACTGTCCCAATTGCTCAAGGACATTTGCTTTCCCTTGGATCGCCATCAGCATAACAGAGTGATTGGGACCAACAACACGTTGGAGCCTCTCCTCGGTGTTCTTATAGCACTCCAGCGCCTCTCGGTATCGTCCTTGTTTGGCAGTGGTACTGGCAATAAAGCACTTTGTCATAAGAGCATCAGGGTGGTCCGGGCCCAATTTCTCCTCCTCTTCACATACTTGGTGGTATAATTCCAGTGCTTCCCCATAGCTTCCCTGCAGCTCGAATATGCTCGCCATACAGAACTTTGCTGCAAGCACGTGTCCATGGTCTCCACTTAGCTTCTCTTCCAGTCCGCGTCGTGCTTCCTCACAATGTTGGAGTGCCCTAGAGTACTGCCCAATGTCGCGCAGTACTCTGCTGATATTGGTTTTTGTTGGAAAGGCACCAGCCACCATAATATCCAAGGACTTAAAGCCATTGTACACTTCCTCATACTCCTTCGCCGCATCCTTGTATTTGGCCTGCCGCAGCAAGACATCTGCCCTGCCTGAGCGGGTTGTTAGCACCCACGGATGGTGGGTAGTCCCGAAAATGTCATCGAGCTTCTCCAGCACCTCTCCATACACCTCTGACGCCTCCTTATACCGCCCTAGGCACTCGCACACGCTGGCAATGCTGTCCATTGTGTCAAGGGTTGAATAATGGGTTGCCCCGAGGCGCTTCTTCCGACTCTCCAGAACCATCTTGTGTTGCTGCAGCGCTTTATCATATTGGCCCAATCCCTCGAGGACCATCGCCACGGCGTGTATAGCCTCGAGGGTCGCAGGATGGTCAGCGCCTTGTAGTCGATCCCTGGCATCGCGCACACGCTCCAGTTCCTCGAGGGCTTCACGCATCTTGCCGCTGCTATGTAAAGCCAATGCGAGGTTGTACCGCGTTTCAAGGGTCGACGTATGGTCCTCGCCAAGTATCCTCCTCTGCCGTTCCAGCACCAATGCCTGCTGCTGTACCGCTTTGTCGTACTCGGCCTGGTGGGTATAGAGAGTGGCGATGTGCTGCGCTACGCTGAGCGCCACAGGACTGTCTGGTCCCAGCGTTGCCTCCTTCTCAATGGCGTCCTTTGCTCGGGTGTACCATTTAAGCGCATCGCCGTACTTGGCCTGCAACCGCAGGTTCATCCCGAATGAATCCATCATGGTGATGTCGTAGATCTCCGTTGACGTCTCTGCGCCGCTCAACCCTCGTTCGTACAGAGCATTGGATTTGTGCATGTCGCCAAGATGCGTGTACGCTTGCGCGAGATTGTAAACAAGTTTTCTAGTTCGGCCGTCTAGCGGATCATCTTCTCGAGCCAATTGCGACATGAAGATATTGAAGCAACTGTTGATATGTGGCAAGATACGACGTTCGTAGGCCCATTGATCAGCGGTCCTGGTGTCATCGAAAGCGAAGGTCGCGGCGACCATCTCCACGACCCGTCGAGAATGCTGTAATTTTGAATCGCTGTCGAGAGAGGCTCGAGCGTATTCATGCACTAGCGAATGTATCGACAAGCCGTCATTCTGATTCCGGTCGACAAGAGAGAACGAGAGAAGCCCTCCCACGGCCTCATCGATGGTTGCATCGTCTTGCGATTCTTGATGTCAGAAAAAAAGCTATTCTCCCCTATGGCCACCACTCATCATTAACATACCTGTCATCCAGTCGATGATCCCCTTGCCACCCTGTAGCAGTTTGATTGGGATATCGGTGTTCCCAATCAAGGAACATAGCTGAATTAGTTGCTTTGAGTTTTCACTGATCTTGTCGAACGAGGCTTGCCAGATAGCGGTCGGAGAGTGGGTGTTTCCAGGGCCGTCCCCGAGCCGTTTTGCATAGCTTTGGAATGTAATTTGCGTCTTGCGTAGATAAGCGCCGGCGTGGTCGATGGCAAGCGGGAGGCGGCCAAAAACCTCGACGATCTCTCGGGCATATGCATAGTCTGTCGATATCAGAAAATTAATCATTGCAAAACCATCAGGTAATTTTAGTGTAGACAAACCGGATTCCGAACAGCATTCGGCAATTGTGCCTGACTTTTCCATCAGGAATTCCACACTCTCAATCTCTCCTAGACTGGGTGGAATCTTAATCGTCCGGCACCTCATGCCAGCACTGGGATTGCGACTGGTAATCAGCACATGCCCGGCGTCTGTTATGGGTAGGATCGTGTCGATATTGCAGGATTTCGGATCATCGTAATTATCTAAGATGAGTAACCAGGCGTGCTGTGGATCTTGGGGCAACCAGCCTTTTAGAATCTTGTCGTTTGGACATTTATTTGCTGCATTTATGAGGTCGTTGTAGTCCTCTATCTTTTCTTCAAAGATATTCAACGCCAGAGCAATACGCTTATACCGGCCGGGAAAATCCTCCCAATTAGCAGTATAATGATTGATGACCGATGTCACGGCACGGCTGGCGCTGGTTTCTAGTTCGGCTGCATTCTGCGCATTAATCCAGATGATCACTGCATACCTCTCTCTGTTTTTGCAAGCATACTCCAAAGCGACTTGCGATTTGCCTGCACCCCCGAGACCGTAAAGGATGATCTCCTTACGACCAGGAGGGGGTCGGTCGTTCTTGGCGTCACAGGGCCAGAATGCGGATTGGATATCTTTGAGAACGTCTTGTCTGCCTTTGAAGAAAGGGTTTGGGGGCTGTGGGAGCTGTATCGGGACCGGATACTTCTTATCTGATTCTGGACCCAGTCAGACTCCACTCGCGTCCTAGTAGTATGATTCGAAATTCGACAACTAGGATTAATAGCCTCAATGGAATATGAAGCAGTAACTCACTCGCATTCGACGTGGCTCTAGCCACTAGTCTTGACATGCCAATAACGTTTTCTTCGATGTCTGCCATAATACAGAATTAATGTTTATTAACAGGATGATTCTTGGATTCCCTTGGACTGACCTGAGAGAATATCTCTGATCCTCTTCTCATGCTCAACCTTGATTGGCGCGATTCGACATATAAGATCTTTCGTGTATGCAGCCGCCGTCATTGCTGCGTATCCTTGCCAGTCCTTGTTCTTATGGGAGTCCGAGTAATCACATACACCGCGAATAACCAGACAGGGAAAATGGTTCATCAACCCTGCCGCCTCCATTTCAAAACACAAAACGTCCTTTTGCGCTGCAAGTCTATCCCGAACCAATGCGTCCTTCATCAATTGGTTCGCCGAAGCAATCAGGCCGTAATGAACTACCAGATTACCCCCGTCCCCGGTCCGTCCGGGCCGCAATATCAAACTTGATGGGTCCTCGCCACAAACTGCCGCGCAGGTTAAGTTACTATTTAGAGGGTGAGTTACCCCGGCTTGGTATAGCCTGTCAGTACCTGGCTCCGGTCGCCTATACTTCTTCCGCAATACTGGATTCTTCTGGAGAATGCCGTTAATGACTTCTTCAAGCTGATGCCCTTTCCTCTCGTACTGGGCTTTGAGTCCATTCACCGCTGCCCGCAGGAGAGTTGGTGGCTGGTTCAAGAACCCTGTCTCTTGGAAATCTTGTCCTTGTATCGTTTTGCCAAAGTCGTACTGGAGCACACCACCCTTCCCATTGCTAGTAGCACTGACCACGATGTCGCCAAGACGGATATCATGCTTGGGGCTTGGCGCGCCGCCGCCGATGCCGACCATCAGACCGATTCTGATATTAGGGAAGCTGTGTAACATGTCTTTTGCGACGCTTGTTGCGGAGGATATACCGTACTCCCCGTAGGGTAAGACGGCGATAACGACATTATGCTTCCCAATTTTGCCCAGCGTGTAATCGTTGTTGTCATTGGAGGACACGTATTCCGGCCGTTCGTGCTCTTCGTCGAGAAAAGCTTGCGCGGCAACGTACTCCGTACTTAGGGCGCATATCCAGCCGACGGTGTAATCCTTAGGATTCGACATATTGGGGAGTGCAATGGAGGTAGGTCAAGATGTAATGTCTTCAGGACCACGATTCGGAGGGCGTTCAATCAGGATCCCTCGGTTCTGTTGCGTCGTAAGGGTTTCTCGGCGAGGTTCAAAAATCGCAGCTCACTCAAAACGAAATCAATGCGCTTGAGTATATTTTAAGGAGCAGGAGAGTTGGATCAAAATGAATTGGTTGAGAATGGAAGAGGGTAGGGCGAGGGAGGAACAACACATCGAAAATCACCCACGGCCCACGGGCACCCGGGGGTGATGCCAAGGACCCATGGGTCACCCGTGGGTCCTTGGCGGAAAGAACAAGACCCGCGGGTACCCAATGGGTTTTGCCAAGAACCCATCTGAACCCATTGCTAAAAATATTTTATTAAAAAAATTATGATAAAAGTTCGAATTAAAGAGGAAACTGAAACTTAATACAAAAAGTTAAATATAATAGAAAATATAAAAATAAGCAGAATATTTTTTTAAAAAAAAACATTTTTGAAATAATCTTAAAATAATCGCAATTAAGGACACAAAGGATACAGTGGGTCCTTAGCAAGACTCAATGGGTACCCACCAAATCAGATGGGTAGTAGATGGGTACCCATTCCCTCACCTGAGAAGAGGGAAGTCAAATAAGGCCGAGACAGGATCTTGATTCAGCCTCACGGGCTGAATCTGGCGGGGTGTTAGGCACCATTGCCAATTTAACCCGACCGGTGTTAATTGCTATGACGGCCAACCGTAAAGGAGAACACACTATATGGCACCTATGCGCGCCCAAAACTCGCGACCAATAATATTCGTACACCTCCCACTTAGAAATGCATCTCACAGCCACGGTTCAGCTCCAACAACGGAGCAACAGTCTCCACGCCGTCCCGACTACGGACGGCTAGCCCCGTAACCCAACCGTCTCCTCCTGCCAAAGGCCCCCGACCGTTCTAATCATACGGCATATAATACGTAGGAGGCTCCTGTTCCTACTCCCATAATCGTTGATTAGGAGTAGAAGATGGGCTCTGTAATAGATGAGAACGAGGGAGATTATTAAGGCGGAGGAATACAGTGAACAGGAGTGCTGTGCAGTAATAGTGTGATGTGTATTGCGTTAGAAGACTGAAGCCTAACCTGGAACCCCACCCAATGAATCACCCTAGCAATGCATACGGATTTCCACCAAAACACGCGATATAAAAAAATTAATAATAAGTTAACAAAACACTATATAATAAAATAAAGGCAATGCATATATAAAATCTATCATATTACGGTTATAAAACCGGATATATATATTTTTTAAAAAAAAAACTTAATTTATTTGTTTAAAATTAAATATATTATTAAAATTTATACATATTTATAAATGTTGATAAACTGTGAACTTCGTAGGAATTAAAAAACCATGTAATATATTTCCATTATTTTATTATTAAAATTTGAAATTATAAAAGCCTTAGTGTTATATATATTACAAAATATATATACGTAATGTGACGGGTACGATGCGTAGACTGAACGGAGGCACGGCCCAACGAAGGTTTATATTCAAGGTAAGGAAGGAAGGGGAGAAACAGCTAGCCACCAGCAAAATGGCTATTTTTTATATACATATGGGTGAGCTCGGGTTAAGAAGTTCGTTCCGTAAGCTCGAACCGCCTTATAGGTTTTAGCCTATAATATTATTTTTTTTCGCCCTTAGGAAATAACGAGATTACGGCAAGGCGGCGGCAGTTTTGCTTATACCTTTTTTTTTATTTTTATTCGTATTTTATGTTTTCGCCGATCTAATTTTCGTTTTTAAACAATTTTTCGAAATTATTAAAAATAATTATATTTTTAAAGTTATTACGTTATTTTTATATTAGTTCGGCGTAATCTGCTTATTTTACAAATAACCTTTTTTAACGATCGCAATTTATATATTTATTTTCGGCCTTTAATATATATTTTATTATATATTATTTTTAATAATATTAATAACAATTAATTATTATTTAAAATTTAATTAAAAAATAAGTTTTTTATTATTAATTATAAAGATTTTATATTAAATTTTAAATATACTTTTAACAATATATTTAATTTTACGGTATTTTGTAATATAATTATAATAATTTTATATTTAATATATATTTAAAATATTTATTTAAATAATTATAAAATGATTATAGTTTTTAAATTTAATTATTTTAAAGTTTTTATTTTAAAATATAATATTTATTTTTTTAAAATGTTAATTAATTTTTTATCCGGGTTTATATTAATATTATAATAATTTATATAAATTGTATATTTTTTAATAATTCTTTAATAAAATATATTTTTTTGGCTTTAAAAATTAATTAAATAATTATTAATATTTTGTTAATAAATTTTATATTATATTTGTAAAATAAAAAAACGGTTATTTTTAACGATTAATTTTTACCGTTAAAAGCTTTTTATGCTGTTAGTAAAATTCGGCCTAAATATATTGTACGTAATTTATAAAATAATAGAAATATGCAAAAAGTTTTTAATTAATTTTTTCCGTAATTTTATATATTTAAAAATATGAATGATTATCAGTTATTATTATATATTTATTAAGTTATATAAATAAGTTCAAAAATTTTTTTAATTATTTTTTTATCGGATATTAATTTTAAAATAATTATTTTTATTAAATAATTACAAAATATTAGAAAAAAATAAAGTTTTTTTTATTTTATTAATAAATTAATTATACAATTTACCGAAAAATTTAAATAAAATCGGTGTAAAATAAATAAAAGCTATAATAATTTTTCTTTCGTATTTATATATATATATATAACTTATTATATATATTATAATTAGGGTAAAAATCATATATAATTCAAATTTATTACGGCTAATAATAATTATAAATTAATATTATTAACGTAAGGTTTTTTTAAATGGCCGGTAATATAAAAATCGTATATCCGTTAAATTAATAACGTTCGTAATAATTTTGAAATAAGGATTTAAATATATTTTTTAATTTATAAAAGATTTTTAAAATTAAAAAACTATTCCGTTATAAAAATGTTTATTATGTTTATAACTGGGGGGAAATTATATAACTTTTAAAGTATAATAACGTACGTTATATTTAAAATCTTATTTTTAATAATTTTTAAATTTTATATTTCTAAAATGGTTTTTTCGAAAAATATTTTTTTACCAAAAGATATAATCGGTTATTTGTTATTTCCTTATTTTAAATAAATTATAGTTATTAATATTTTTTAAATTGGCATTAGTTTATTAAATAATTATTATTTTCTTCATTAACCGGATTATTTACCTTTTAAATTTAATATTTTTTATTGCAAAATATAATATTGGGTTAATGTATTAATTTATTAAAGTACTATTTAATTACTAAATTAAAAGTAAATAAAAAGCCTATTTATTAAATTTATTTTTTAATAAGTTTGCGCGTATTTATAAAGTATTAAAAATTTGCGTAATTTATTAAAATCGTAAAAAAATTAATTAACTTTTAATTTTTTTATTTTATTCATATTTTAATAATAATTAGGAATTTTTTATCGTATATTTTATAATTATATTTAATTAACGATAATTTCTTTAAAAAATACAAAATTAATTATAGGTATTTTAATAAATTGAATTAGAATAAGTACTTTGTAATTTTCCAGCCAAAATAATTTGCCTTTATTACTATTCTTTTCGGGGTTTTAATACGTAAAAATAGGCGTTATAATAAAAAACTTTTTAAATCGATTAAAAACTTATTATGTTTTGTTTTTTTTTTAGCAAAAGGACTTTTTTAAATTAGTTATAAAAAAAGCTGTTATTTCGTTAAAGATTTTCATAAAAGTTCGGTAAAAGTTGGCAAACCCGATAAAATCTTTAACCCTTTTTATGTTAATAAAGGCCTTTTATTTTCGAATAATAATAATTTTTGTAAATTTAACTTTTAAAATTATTTTTATTTCGATAATAAACCTTAGATATTTTGTTTCCTAGATTGCAGATTTGTATTTATCCGGGTCCAGCTTTAATTTTACTTCCGTTAAACTACGGAATACCAGCTTAATTTTGGCTATATAATCAGTTCGAAAACCGGCCGAATAAACTAATATATTATTTATATATACGGAATAAAAATTATTAAAATAACGTTTTAATATAATATTAATAGAATGTTAAAAAGCAGCCGGTATACCGTTAAGGCCGAATAAATATATTAATTATTCGAAAAGTCTAAAACGTATAGGGAACGTAATTTTTTATTTATTTCCTTAGCGGATACATAACCGGTAAAAGGCCGTTTAAATGTTAAATATCGTAAATTTCCGGGCTTATAATAAGGTTTATAATATCTTTTTTATTAACGAAAAAAGATAATAATTTCGTTTTATAATTTTATTTAATTTTCTATAATTTACGTAAAACCGTACGTTTTTGTTAAGTATTTTTTTACAAATAATACCGGGATATTTATAAAACAATTATTAATCCGAATTTAATTTATATTAAATAAATTGATAAATATTTTGCATAAACTTAATAAGTTTTTCCTTAATATCCCGTATAAGGGTTTTTATAAAATTATTGTTTTTAATTTAAAGCATTTATTTTCAAGTTTATCGCCACGTTATTATTATTATAATAAAATAATAATAACGAATTTGCGTTATATATAAAAAGATTTCGAAATTTCCGTATTTCTTTAAAAAAAAACATTTCGTTATATCTTTAAAAGTTAATTCCGGCTTTATTTTTAAAGCTTTATTAATATTTTTTTATAAAAATTACAAATAATTATATTTCTTTTTTTACGGCAGCTTTATTACGTTATTGCCGTAAAGGTTATAATTGTTATTAGGCGGGCTTTTTTATAATTTTGAAATTATTTTTTTAAGCGGTCTTTAAGTTCCTTATTAAGCTATTTTTTTCGCGTAATATGGGTGCAGTAATATTATTTGCAAAACGGATAAACCGTTATTTCGCTTTATATACGATATTATTATATTTTAATCAAAATTGTTTTAAAATGAAAAAATAAAACAAGTTTTTAATTACGTATTTTTAAATTCGTTTTAAATAACCGTTTAAATTTACGTTAACGTAAATAATTTTTCGAATTGCGGCTATTATAAATTTGCTATTTTTCGTTAATCTTAATTACCGGGATATAATAAATATACCGTAAAAATTTAAATAACAAATTAATTATTAATTAAACACAAAATAATAAATATATTTATTATTAATTAGGACGTTTATATATATGATATTGTTAATTAAAGCGTTTAATATAAAAAAGGTATTATTTAGTTTATTATTAATTTTCTCTAATTCTTTTAATACGTTTTTTATTAATAACATTTTATAAAAGTTATTTTTTTTTTAAATTTTCGTCATTCGAATTATTATTTCCGTTAACAGTATTCCGCTAATTTATTATCGTAATTTCCGTCTTAATTAAATAAGGCCGTTTTGCAAATTTATATTTAAGGTACTTTTAATATAAAGAATTTTTAATAGCATAATAAAAATATTTTTTTTATTTCCGAATTTTTATTTCGTTATCGGAAAATTATTTCGTATACAGCCGGTTATTTAAGTTTTATCTTAAATTTCCCCCAGATCGGTTTGTCGATTATTTTATTATTAATTTATAAATTTAAGAATTAACGTAATTAATTACGCGATATCGGTTATAAATATATTTTTTAAACGTTTATTATTTAAGCCTATTTATTAATTTAATTAATATATTATTATTAAGTAATTATACCGTTGTCTTATTACAATACTAAATTATTTCTTTTGTTTATATAATAACGGCATAAACTCTTTAAATAATCAATTATCTTTTTTACATTCCGTATTTAACGGTTATAATTATTGTAAAATATATTTTTGATTATTAACGTATTACAGAATTATATATTAATACTAATATATAAGGAAATTATTTTAATTATTAAAGATTATATTAGGCCTTTATAATCGGTTAATTTACGCTTAAAATGTAATAAATAATCCTAAAACCGTTAATTATTATTTTACCTTGTATATTATAATTACGTTTTAACGGATTTTACCGTTTATTTATTTTTAAATTACTTTTTATATAAAAAAGAAATTATTAATACCGAAATCTTTTTTATAATTTTCTTATTTCGAATTCATAATTTAATCGTAATTACTTTTCGGTAAATATAAATATTATAATATTTAAGCAAATTGTTATAAAAAACCGGAAATAAATCGGTTTTTTCTTATTTTCGTATAAAATATAACAAAAATAAATAAATTATTTATTATTTTTTATTTTATGAAAACTATTTTATAAGTTTACCATTCGCTTTTGCAAATATATTATTAAGCGGTAAGCTTATCGTAAATTTTTAACGAAACGGATCTTATTTTAAAAGGGTTTTCTTTTTCGTTTTTGAAAAAAAAATATTTTTTTATTTTTATTATTTAATTAAATAAATTATTTATTATTTCGGTACAGCTTAGAATTAATTTGGCAAACTGTTTTTATTATATATTAAGTTTTTAAAGCATATTTACGAATAATTAATATTATAAATTTTTTTAATAATTTCAGATAAAGTTAATACCGTAAGTTTGCTTATGGTTTCGTTAATTATATTATTTCGTAACTTTCTTATTGTAAAATACTTTTTAACCTATTATCTATAATTAAAATATTTTTAAAATACGTTTTGTTATTATTTCGTTTTTCGGAAATTATAATAAGTTAAAACCTTAAATATATATAACGGGCATAATACGTAAGCTAAACAAACGTACGGCCTAACGAAAATTTATATTTAAAATAAGGAGAGAAGGGGAGAAATAGCTAGCTACCAGCAAAGTGGCTGCTCCTTAGATACATATGGGTAAATTCGGGCTAAGGAGTTCGCTCCGTAAGCCCGAGCCGCCCCATAGGCTTTAGCCTGTAATACGTAAAACTAAAAATATATAATATAATATTAATATAGTTTTAATGAAAATCATAAATATACGAAATATAATAAAATTTATCGAAAATTATTTATAAAACATTTTAAAAAAGATATTAAATTATTTTAAATTTTAAGTACGGTGTAACATATTATATTATAATTTTGTATTTAAATTGTAATATTTAAAACGTTTATTTATTAAGAATATAACATTCAATTACTTAACTAATTACGTATTTGTATTTAAAGAAGCTAATCTAAATTAAGTTATTTAACCCGGTTGTATTTAAATAAATATTTAATACTTTTTTCAAAATTAAAATAATTATATATAAAGAAATATTAAAAATAAAATCAAAACGTAATATTACTAATAGTAATAATAATTAGGGAATGTTAAATTATTATATGTCAAAAGTAATACAAAGAAATTAAAATATATTATATTAAATTAATTGCTAAATTACATTATTTTATCATAAAAGTTAAAATAATTAATTTTATATTGAAGCTGTAACGACCTACGCCAAAACGGTCGCAAAAACGGTCGGACCTATACAAAAGGATCATGTAATTTGGATCTCTCTTAGCAATAGAATCCGAATAAATCTATACAGAACTAATTATATCTAATAGAATTAAATCTGTAATAACTTCAAAATCCAATTAAAAACCAATTAATCTATAGAGATATACGTTTCTTATTTCTATAAATTCAATAATAACAACTTGTAATAAAATAACGTTCCTTAAAATACTTGTAATATTACGAAATATTATAAATTTGCTATATCTATTATTTAAAATCTTACAATATTCTTATTAATATAAATCCGTACAACGTATGTTTAATAATTAGTTAAATCGTTTAGCCGTTATACGCTATAAACTTTTGTTTAATAGTACCGTTAAACTTGAAGTAACACCTGCTTAGTTAAAATGTTGACTAATAAAAAAGAAATTACTTTTTTGGTCGAAGTTTAACTCCGATATAAAATTTAGAAACTTAAAGAATAAGTTTAATAGTTAATAAGTTAGGTAACAGCCATCTCAATTCGCATTATCGCCCTAAAGTATAAGCTTAAAAAGCTTTAACCCTATAATAAAAAGAGAAATGTTTAAAGTTTTTCTTATATAAGTACGAACATATCTCCGTTTTTGAGATTTAGATAAATTCGCAAACAAAATTTTCTCTATAACAGCTTCTTTTTACGGAAAATACTTTGGACTAGTTTAAGCTAAGTATAAGAGATTATTTAAAAAACGCAAAAGCCGATTAAAAAAATATTAAAGTCTTTTTTTAATTACGCAAACATTTTTTAAAAAAAAGTTAAAAGCCAATTTCGAAAACTTATATAAAAAGAGAACGGCAGTATAACAAATTTTACGACTATAGCAAAGGAAACTTATTGCAAAATCAGTTATTAATTTTAAAGCCTTTATACCGAAGATAACACAAATTAAGTAAAAAAGCGATATTTTGATCGAAATATTTTATATTGGATTAAATTTAACGCAAAAAGTAAATTTTTCTAGCTTTTAAAAGTTAAAATCTTGAATTAAAATATTATCAAAGTGATCAAAACCGCTAACAAACTATACGAATAAGGTATAGAAAAAAAGAATAATATATTCCAAAATACGAAGACCAGTCGATTAATTAGAGAAAAAAGTAAAACGTACTATTTTCACCCTATAATATAATTCCAGAATCTATAGAACTTAAAACGGTTTAATATAAAAATAAAAGTTAAGTTAAATGATACAATTACGGCAAGTAGGATATTAATAAAGCATCTAGAAAAAATCTAAAAAACTGCGACAAAATAACTGGGTACCTATATCGGAAAAAGAGCCCAGGAATAATCAAAAACTAACAAAAGAATTATTAACATAATTCGAGCGCAGTAAAAATAAGGTTTATTACGACAAAAAATTAAATGAAAAATGTAAAACACGAAAAAACTGGCCAAAACGCGTTAAGAAAACATTAAGCCTTAAAGGAATTTAAAAAAAATATTAGAAATAAGTAAAGGATATGTATTTTGATATATCCGATCGATATAGCAAAATATACGTTATATATTGTGTACAATGAAAATGTTCTATATGCAATATCTGAAAAAAGTCGATTTATTGATGTATTAAATGTACATATACGAAAAAAAATCAACTTTTCTAATTAAAGAAAAAATAATAAAATAAATAAGCAACAATATCGATATTTTAAAATGATTACTTTATAATACAAAATTGACAAAATAAAGAGGATTATAGAATTGGCTAAGAAGGAATAATATTCGTAGGAAATACTTTTTGTTTTTTTAAATAATATAATTATTAAATTATAAAAAGATTATTTCAACGTAATGTAAAAAGTTATTACTAAAAACTTATTACGGATTTTTTTAATTGCCGTTTATTATAAACTCTAATGAAAAATACGTTATATAAGAAAGGTTTTAATGATATACTCAAAAGTTTAATTAAAAAACGATAAATTATAAAAAGATTAATAAAATACTGTACCACATATAAAGGAATAATTTATTTAATAAGATAACAATTACAAATTACTGGAAATAACTGAATAAAGCTTCAAAAATAAATACGCCGCTAAAAACGATAAATAAAACAGCTTAATACATTATATGAAAAAAAGAGACAAGTTCAAAATTCGAAAAAGGGTTAAAAAGTTATTTATAGAAACGCTACAAAATAACGAAATTTGAAAAAGTTACAAATATTCCTAAAAAAGGTTTTAAATATAACGATTCAAACTGTTATGTTTTTATTACGTTAAATATATGAATTAAAACGTATTAATATACTATAATAATTAATTAAAGACTTTTACACGAAACCTATATTATATCGGATATTATTAATAAGCTTAAATTACTAGAAAAATACAAATTAAAATCTTACACCATTATAAATGCCGAAAGTCAAAATTTCGCTTATAATAACGGGAAAACTTATTGCGAAATTGATTACTTTGAAATCTTGATTTAAATCGGTTATTAAATAATTAATTTAGATATCGTTCTGTTTAAGAATCACAATATAATCTTAAGATTACCCTAAACATATTAATACAAAATTTTAATTAATAAAGGGATTAATTACGTAAAGTTCGCCTTATATTTCATTAATAAGCCAAGCAAAATGACAATCTTAATATTAGATCGAAAATGGCAACAAATGCAAATATAAAAATACTATGTATATCTTAGTATCTAAAAAGGTAAAATATATATAAAAGAAATACGTATTAAAAAGATAAGACGTATTGTTATTATTATTATTAAAACAAAACTTAAGTAATTAAATAACGATCTAAAGAAACAGCGTCAAAAATTAAAAAACCTAATTAATATATTACTCTAATATTACCGATATAAGTTGATTTATAGAAAAAGGCTAAATAAGAAACTAGTAGAATGTAATAAAGAAATTATGAAATACTGTTAAAAAAGTATATTTACGAGATTTTACTTGACTTACAACCTTAACGCAAACGAATTGCGCGTATTAAAACAATATCAAGAAAATTGGCTAAAGAAAAAAAATAAATTTAACATTCGAAATTACGTAAAAGATATCTTATATTTTTCTTATCTAAAAACATAACGATGTAGGATTTATAATTAATTATTAATAATTAAAAGATATTATTATAAAATTCGAGTAGCATTATTTTTGATTGTTTAAAAAACCGATTTTATAAAACGTAATATTCTGTACTATTTGGCTTTAAAAATAAAAATACCTTTATTAAAATTAAAAACAAATATAAATAAAAAACAATTTTTAGGCCGAAATACGGATTAATTAAGTACTTAATTACGTTAATCAGCTTTATAAATACACTAATAATTTTCTAACGGATAACAAATTATATACTATAAAAATATATCAACAACATTCTTATTTGCTTAAAAATTAAACATTTATACACAAAATACCTTTATAAAAATATTTCAATGTTACAAAACGCTAAATTACTAATTAACATAAAAAATAAAAAGTCATATAAACAAATAATTAAAACTTTAAAATATATTATTATCCCGAAACACATTAATATAAGTCAAAACAAATTCGTTATAATTACAAAATAATAAACCCTAACGATCGTTAAGAAGGTATAAATACTTTTTGAATTTTTTAATTACTATAGAAAAATCATTGAAAGTTTTAACAGAATTTTAAGTTTTTGATTAACCTTATTGAGAAAAAAGGTATTTAGGTAGATATTATAAGCAGGAAAACGATCCTAAAATATTAAATATATATTTATTGCCGAAGTAATATTAATGATATACGATTTAATAGGTTTCCTTGAACTACAAATCGATATTTTGAATTACACGTTAAACGGAATAATCGGATAAAGAAATAATTAAGGTAAATTATATCTTATAACGTTTTTAGTATAAATTAAAAAAAACCAAATTTAGTAACATCATTGCAAATACAAAATATATAATTATTATTATAAGCTTTTGGAAATTCAAACACTTTATTAAAAAATCTTTATTATATTAAAATTTATACGGATTATCAAGATTTTACCAGTTTTATTACGATTAAAAAACTTATTAGACGATAATTATAATATGCAGTAAAAATAACGAACTTCAATTCCGTAATTATTTATAAAAAAAACTTAAAAACTGACAAAGCAAATACTTTAAACAAACGATTAAATTTCGAAAATAAATAAATTAAGGTTAAATGTATAATTTTCAATATTATCTTAAAAAGATATTTACGACTATATTAAATGGTAATGATATAGATTATACTATGCCATATACACTAAGAAATCCCAAAATATAACGATAATTTATCGCATTATAAAAAAAGAAATAAGTTATAAATTTTTAAAAAACTATTAAATAAACTTAATATACGATATGGATAAAGAATATCATATAAATTTTTAAGGATTTATAAAACTATCAAATAGCTTCAAAGTATTTCTGATTTTTCTAAAATAAAAATAATAATATAAAAAGTACAATATTAATACAATGATTATAATGAGGCTGAAATATAAGAATATATACCATATAAAAATTATAATTATTACTAATTTCAAAAGAACTATAAGATTTAATTATTAAATTTCCCTAATCTAAAAATATAACTCCAAAAATAAATTACGATAATATTTTCGTAATAATCTATAAATTTACGAAAAATATATATTTTTACCTGATTAGATAGACATTAATATCGAACTATTATTATAAATTTCTTCTTTTTACAAAAAACAGTTTTAATATATACGAATTATTAAACAAAATTATTTCAGACAAAAAACTTCCGTTTATTTTCAAATTTTAGTAGGGCTTTACGATAAAAATTGGTTTAAATTATAAATTATCCAAGATATTTAAACTTTAAATAAATAAATAAACGACACAGTAAAATTAAAGATTAGAAACGTACTTATATTATTATATTACGAATAAAATAAAGAAGTTAAAAATCAATTATTACGAAAATATTAAAATAACTTTAATATACGCAAATTTAGTTTTATATCAAATATTTATAAAAATATACACGATAAACTTATTAACATTAAAATAATCTTTACGTCAAAATAACTTAAATGTTACGGTACAGAAGAACAAGAGTCTAGCCATTACACCACTAAAAGTGGAACGTTGTCAGGTCGAGCCCTGACCGCCTTGTTCTGCTCTATATATCTACAAGGTGCCACTTGTGACTGTGATAATCTTCGTATTCTATCCTTTATTTCGTTTAAAATTTGGGCGTAAATTGGTTCATTACGTAATATATGTAGTTTATACGAATGAAGGACTAAGTACGTTTATTAAACTAAAAACCGTTTTATTTTAACTTTTTTTTGTTATTTTATTATTAATTTTTCTATATCGCGCGTTATCGTGAGAATTCGTATTCATTGTAGAGTAATTCATTAGGTGGGGTTCCAGGTTAACGAGCCGAACTCCAACTCCTGGGTTCGCTCCCAGCTCCCAATGCCATCCTGTTACGACCCGAGAGGCTACGGCGTCCAGAAACGGTCCCCGACCGATGGGCTAAGAGAATACAGTGGGACAAGTTACGTGATGGATGATCAACTCACTGATGGTGAGCTAGTGAGCCGGATTACCAACTTACTGGTGGTAAGCCAGTAAGTCGGAGTAAGATATATACGTTCGTTACTTCCATAGTTTGGATAGCACCAGCTTGCAATATAATTTCGTTACCCAAGATACCTTTGGTATTACGAAACGTAACTAAGTTACATTATTGCTTAAGAGTTTTGCGATATTCCTGCCAACATGAACCCGTATGACTAAGGTTTAATAATTGGTTAAACCGCCTAGCCGTCACATATTCTTCTTAGAGCAATTCTATTTAGGCTATATTTTTTATTTTCCTACAACCCTTGAGAGCTGCCAATTTCCTAGTAACCTGTTTGAGCCTCACCTTATCGCATATATGCAAAAAGTTAATAATTTAGACGAGATTTTTACTTAATTATCATTATTAACATGTTCGGTTTCTTTTCGCAGTTATTTAAAATGCTAACGTCCTATAACGACAACGAAAACACTACTACACAGCTATCTCAACGAGTTTTCTTTTCAGAGTATATCTTCCTATTAACTAATATAACATAATATACCTTCCTTTGCCCTCGAAAGGCGGCCGTAAAACGTTAAAAGTTGCGATACGGTAGGTAAATGTGACGGGTTGGCGGTTTAACCAACTATTAAACCTTAAGTCGACGGGTTGATGTTGGCAGGAGTATCGTGGGAATCTGAGCAATAAATATAGTTCTCATATCACGTCTCGTAATACCAAGGGTGCCTTTGGTAACGATATTATATTGCAAGCTACAGTTATTTGGACTATAGCATTAATAAATATATATATCTTATTTTTCTTAGCTTAATTATTCGTGATTACGCCGTTGGTAATAATTATAATTATTTGGGATTACCTCTGATTATTAATAATCACTGGCTTGGCCGTAATTACCGTTACGTAACTTATAGAATGGTCCGTATAATTTTTGTTTAACCGTGTTTTAAGGCCGCAACTCATTAGGCCGTAATACGATCTCCCTTTTCTTAAAATCTTGCCTTTAAGATTCTTTTTCTTTTTTTCGTTTGGTAAGTATTTTTTTTTTTTGCTTTTAATTATGTTATCTTATATTTTCAAAATTCGTCGCGTTTCTCGTTTTTTTATCGTTTGTCGTACTAACTTCGTAAAAGCCTTTAACGAATTTGGTTACGAAATCATGCCTTACTCTTATTATTCCTCGAAAAACATAAGGTGTAAAATGATAGAAAACGTTTTAAGATATAAGGAATATATTAATCGAAATTAATCTTATGATGGTACCGGCGTACCTATTTCCTTTTTGGAAAATATTCGTTGTAAATATTAACGTTTAAAATGCGAAAAAGTGCTTACCGAATTGCGATTACTAAAGCTTTAACGGCTTTACTTTAAAGCTTAACGTAAATATTAAGAAAAAATAAATAAAGCTTTTTTTCGTTTTATTCGTTTGCGTAAATAAAAGGCGCTAGTTCGTTGGAAATGCGTTACCATAATATAACGTAAGCTTTAATCGTTAAACGAATTAAAGAAATAAAAACGTCGGGAATAGGAACAGTTGGAAATTGCCGTTACGGCTGCCGTATCCGTATATATCGCGGCCGATTGGCCCGATATCTCGGTTACCGACTGGTCGGTTATTAAATAAGATATATCCGTTATTATTAATAAAAATTCTTTAATAAACGCTAAGCACCTGCAAAGCTTTTGGCGGGTTCCCAGGTATTTTCCGAATTTAAGTACTTTTTTTACTTAATTAGATATTAGGTAAATCTATCTTATTTTCGTATATCGAAAATTCTTTTTATTTCGAATATTTATTCGTTTTTTATTTCCATATTGTTTTATACCGTATTTACTTTAATTATATTCATTATTAATTAAAATAAATAAATATGAAGAATTAGATAGAATTTAACTTTTAATAAAACTTCTAATTAATAATTATTTTCTGAGATTTTCTTAGTGATTTTATATGGATTGATATATTTGAAATCGAAGTTTCTATTAAATGGTTTTGGTTTAAATATATTTGGTAATAAGGGAAATTATTTCCCTTTTTTTGAATGTTAATTTTTTAACACTTTTTGGTTACCATATTTGCTTATTTAATTTCGTACGAATTTTAATTCTGTTTTTATTTCCTAATATAATTATCGTAACTGTTTTGACGTCAGGATTGCTTTAATATTAATTAAACCGTCGTCGCATATTTCCTTATAAATTTTTAAGGTAAAATCAAAGTTGACGTTCGTAAATGTTATTTTAATGCTTTTATAGTAACTAGTATTATAAATTAGCTGTACGATAGGTAATTTTTTAAGTTAATTATTTTATTCGTAATTAATGTAACATCGTAAGTAAGATTTTAATGTTTAATTTATTCGTGCTATTTATTTATTTATTTAAAGTTTAAATACCTTAAATAATTTATAATTTTAACCGATTTATGATATTAACCTTTGCCAAAGTTTAAATGCAAATATCGATCTTTTATTTAAAATAATTTCCATAAGTCATTTGTATATATTGAAATTGTATTTAAAAAATATATATATTATTTATTTAGCGTTTATATTTTTATGATAAAATAGGAAATAAGAAAACTTTGTGAATCGATCGACGATTACGAAAATGTTATTATAATGTATTCATTCCTATAACTGGATTTTCTGATATAAGAAATTTGGTAATAAGGCTGAATATAACTAAATACTATAGTCGTTCCGCGATTGGTAATAGCTGTAATTTTCTGTATGGCTTATATCGTCGAATATTTATTTTAGCGCAAATATCGTATGGCCGTATAATTTTTTATATAATTAATTTTATTTTAGGACAGAAATATATAAGTTAGAGCCGTTTTAAGGTCTTGTAAATCCCTGGATATTTATATAACTAATATTTATATATTTTTCGCACTAAATCCTTTTGGTGTTTTTTTGCCATTTATATTTTATCCGTCTTTTTGTTTTCTGGAAAACCGTTATTATACCGTTAGAATTTCTGATATATATTATTAAGTATTACCCGAATTGTTATAATTTGGCGTTGTCGTAAATATTCTTTTATAATAGTATCGAAAATTATATAGCTAATTTTACCCAATTGTTTTCGAAATTTGGTTACTTATTTAAACCATTTGCTTTACCGTTTTTTAAATCTTTTATGGATAATAACGAAATAAAAATTTGTTAATTTTTCTGCATATTAAAATTAATATCTTATAAGTTCCCTGGTCGTAGTAAATCGGATAAAATTTTAATAATCCGTATAAACCTTAACCTGGTATAAATCTCCTTTTAAAAAGTGCCTAAACATTTAAAATGCCACAATAATGGCTATGAATTCCTTATTTGGAATACCGTAATTAAGTTCGGCTCTTTTTAATTTGTACAAAAAGAATACAATAATGTATAATTTGCCTTAATTATTTCGTTATTTAATTATTACATTTAACGCGTCATTTAAAATATCGGTTTTTAATTTAACGGAACGGTTTAGATCGTAGATAATCCGTAATAGTTCGTTAGTAATTACATCTTTAATATCCTGCAATGCTTTTTCTGTTTTTAGTATTTATTTCAATTTCTTTTTTTTTCGTAAAGTTCGTTAAAGATATAGTAATTCTGTTAAAATTTCGAATAAACTTTGTGGAATAATTAACGAATCCAAAAAATATTTATACATCCTTAAACGTCGTTAACGTCTATTATTTTATAATTACAGCGATTTTCTTAAGGTTTATTCTGATATAATCTGAGATAATAATATATCCTAGATATTTTATTTTTTATGTATAAAACTAACTTTTTTTTGTATTAGTAAATAACCTGGCGTCCTATAAAGCATAAAAACTTTATAAATATATTCTGCGTATTTCTTTTTACATCTGAAAAGATAAAAGTTTCGTGGAAATAATAAACGACGAAAATATGAAGGTATTTTCGTAATACATAATTAACCATCCGCTGGAAAATTGTTAATACGTTTATAAGTCCTATTGGTATAACCAAATACTTAAATAATCCGTATTTCGTTTTAAAAATATTTTTTATTCGTATCCTTTTTTGATTTTATTAAGATTACATCCATTTTTAAAATCGAACGCTATAAACTATTTAGCTTTATAAAGTCGGTTTTTTATTTCCGTAATTAAAGGTAAAAATATTCGATTTTTAATAGTAATATTGTTAAATTATCGATAATAAACTATAAGTTATAATTTTCTGCTTTTTTTGATACGAAAAACATAAAATATTTTGCTAATAACTTCGAAAATCGAATTTATTTCTTTTCTGGCCGATTTTCTAGGTATCTTTTAAAAATGCGTAATTCGTTTCCGTTAAAGTTATAAATAAGGTAAAACTTTGTCGAAAATCTTTTTTTAAGAATTATTTCATAATTTTATTTGCTGTATTCTGATAATTTCGTATCAAGTTCCTTTCTGAAAAATTGCTTATATTTATAGTGTTATAATAACATATTAATTAGGTTTTTTAATCCCTGGGTCTATTATTATTTTAGATCGTTATTTAGTTACTTAAGTTTCGCTTTAATTGTAATAATAATGCATTATATTTTTTAAGTGCTCGTTTTTTTGTATTTTGTTCCTTTAGATAATAACGTTTCTGTCGTATCTTTATGCCTGCATTCGTAGTTATTATCGGTCGAATATTAAGATCTTAATTTTTTTTCGTTTATTAATAAAGAGTAAAATAACCTTTATCTGGCCAGTTCCACCGTTAATTAAAATTTCATACTGGTGTATCCATAATAATCCTAAATTATATTACAATTTCCAACCAAAACGATATCGAAATTAATTATTTAATAATTCTTTTTAATAAAAATCTTAAATTAATTAATTTTGTATCTTTAATTTTC
Organism: Monosporascus cannonballus; assembly: GCA_004154925.1. NCBI lineage: Eukaryota > Fungi > Ascomycota > Sordariomycetes > Xylariales > Monosporascus > Monosporascus cannonballus. The sequence goes on along the minus strand of QJNS01000175.1, from coordinate 142,803 downwards.
GTTATTGTAAACGAATTCCTAATTTTCGATATTCGTTATTATATAGGGTTTTAACTTATATCTCCATAATAATTTAAACTTATTAACCATATTTGGTATAATATAATTCCCGCTTAAAATTCCGCAATCCACCATTACGATATATTAATATATTCCGATTTATATATCCAAAGTAATAAGGTCGGTAATATTTCCTATCGTCGTCTTTAAAACCGTTTTTAAAAATTTTCTTTAACCTTTTTACGTTTCGTTATTTTGCGGTTTTTTTATAGGTAACCTTTTTTTTTAACTTTTATTCGAATTTATTAAGCTTTATTTATATTTTTTCGTTTAATACGTTAAGCTATTATATTTTTGACCGTTGCCGGCGTACTATGCTTTTAAACCGTATTAATTATTTTTAACTTCATTGCAATTCCTATTTTTATTAAATAAATTATTTTTTTCATATTGGAGATTATATGTTATGATGCGTTATCCTAATTATCGTTTAAACGATTTCCTATAAATTAATATATTTTTTCCTTAATGGTCTTTTTTTTCTGGAGATCCGTAATAAATGCCAACTAGAAATAAAGGTCCGCAATAGCTTTTTAATAATATTTATTAACAATGCGCTAAATCAACTTTTTTTCTGTTTGGTAATTATATTATTTATAATAATAAAAAATGTTTTCCTGTAAATAGTATTTTTTAGGCTAATTCTTTGCTTCGGTCAGTTACTGGATATTTCTTTGGGTTATGATTCGAAACTGTCGATATTATTATTCGTTATCTTTATTATTTCCGGTACGATTTGGAAAATTGAATCTGTTATAATACATACGGGTAAATCGTTCGTAAATATATTATTTCCATTTTTCGTAATCAGGGTATTCTCGTCGTCGATAATATATGATTTATATTTTGCCGTATCGATTAAGGATTTCGGGATAAACTTTTTCTATTTAATCCGGTATTCGTATACCCATCCTTATAATGCTTTTTGTTATGTTCGCAATATTTGTTAAGCCAGCTTTCTGGCTTTTCGTGTTTTTCGTCGAATTTTTTATCGTAATAATCCTTATTAGGCTTTTTATTATGAGCCTAATACGTACTTGGTTTAAATCATATTAATAGCTTTGCTATTATTTCCTTAGCTATTTTTAAATTATTCTTCCGATATAGGGATCTAAGTATTTTACTGTAATTTCTTAGGTCTTTTGTATTTATAAGCCTTATATTCTATTTTGCTATAATTAAAGCCTTTAATCTGGCTCCAGTTTTGTCTATGGGTAATGCCGAATTCTATAGGTCCTGGCGCCTTTCCGTAAAAATTAAAGGGTACGTTTTGTTTTTTTTTGGTTAAATTTATTATATCCAGAATATAAAGCGTATTATTCTTTTTTCGTCATTTTTCAAATTGTTTATTATTAATCTTAATTACCTTTATAATATACCGGTTTAAGGCAATTAAGTATTTAATCTCAATGATTTTATTTTTTATATTATTTCTTAACGTTTTATAAAATATATCGATAAATGCGTCGGTTTCGTTAATATTTTATCCGGCTTTAATAGTAAAGTTTTTGAAAGTTACGGTGTACTTAAATACAGATTTTGTTTTATCCGAATTACCGAAATTATTACGTATTTTATATTTAAAATTAATGTAAAATAAAAGGATTTTATTAATAAAATCCTTTTTATTTAATTCTTTTTATTTTTAAAAAACTTCTTATAGTAAGCGTAAATTAATTAATCATATTTTCTGTTAGGCATATTCTTATTATTAGGACTTAATTTGCTAAGTTATTAAGGTTTAGGAAACGAAAATAAATTTATATTTAAGTTAAAAAAAGTCTAAAAGTTACCTTTTTTATTATAAAGCTCCGGCTTTTTAGGTTGGATATGGGCGAAAAAGGCTGGGATAAATAACGTAACCTTAATTTGTCGGATCTTTTTCTTTAATTCCCGAATTTAAGCCTAAAACTGCGAAATAAAGATTTCCTCAATATTGGTCGACATTTTAACCGTATTAAATATTGCTTAGAATTTAACGGTACTATTAAATAAAAACTTGTAACGTATAACGGCTTAACGGTTTAACCAATTATTAAACCTTAAGTCGACGGGTTTATATTAACAGAAGTATCGTGGAAATCTGAATAATAAATATAGTTATCGTATTACGTCTTGTAATATCAAAAATGCCTTAGGTAATAATGTTATATTACAAGCTAAAGCTATCTAAATTATGGAATTAATAAGCGTATATATCCTTCTTTTTCTTGGCTTGATTATTCGTGATCACGCCGTTAGTGGTAATTATAATTACTTGGGATCATCTTTAATTACTAATAATCACTGGCTTGGCAGTGATCACCGTTACTTAACTCATAGGATGGTCCGTATGATCCTTATTTGACCGTTTTTTAAGGCCGCAACCCGTTGGGCCGTAACAGTAAACTTATGAATTTCCTAAATCGCTTCGCATTCCCTAATAACTATCAGCTTTTGAAGAGTAATAGAACGAACCCCGACGCCTCCGGCAAATATACGAAATATAACGTATACTGCGACCGCGACAGGGCTAAGAAAAACGATGGCAACAGCGTTTGGCGGTTTAGCACACACAAAACGGACTATCTCTTTATCGCAATTGTCAAAGCTAACCGGGTCAAAAACTAAAAGTAAATATTTCGGCTTTATAATTTTTCAAAAATTAAAACAAAATATGACGGTTAGAGAGTTTAATTAACTATTAATCCTAGTCGTATAGGTTTATGTTAGTAGAAATTTCGTAAAAATTTGAACAATAAAATAACTTAATTATATTTTATAACGCCAAAGGTACGTCAGACAACGAAATTATACTATAAACTAGTATTATTTAAATTGTAGAAATGACAAGCCTATATATTTTACGTATGTTTAATAAATCTTTATTAAATTTTAAATTTATTATATAATTAATTTCACTGGATAGGATTAATTTTGTTTTGATTTATTCAAATCTTAACGTTAAAAATTTTCTAATTACGTAATCTGCTTATGTAAATCCGACTGTGTTTTGAAACCGACCTTAGTTTAGATTATAACATAAGTTTCTTTTTTTAAAGTTTTTATTTTTAATGCTTGTTATTTTCCATAAAATATATTTTAACAATTGTTATGACCTAACGGTCTTGGCCCTTCCTCAGACGGTCGGAACCGTCAAGAAAGTGGTTCCGACCCAGGCCAAGAAGTTACGTGACGGGCTTAAAGGGGTTCAACGGATCTTATTGGCTTAATGGCTTTAAGCCAGGTGAGCCCTCGAAAGGACTTAAGGGGGCTTAAAGGATCTTAGTTAACGAAACGGCGTTAAGCCAGGGAAAATACTTTAAGCCGAAATAAGGATATATACGTTCGTTATTTCCATAGTTTAAATAACTTTAGCTTATAATAATAATTCGTTACCCAAAATGCCTTTAATATTACGAGACGTAATACGTTATTATATCCATTATTCAAAATCCTACGATATTCCTATTAACATAAACCCGTTAACTTAGGTTTAATAATTGGTTAATTAGTTTAGCCGTTATACGTTGCAAGCTTTTATTTAGTAATACCGTCAGATTTTGAGCAATACCGCCGACATTATATTTACTAGCAAACAGCCCGAACAGCCCACTTACCAGGTCCTTAAAGACCTTAATATTAAAATGGAATCCGAGAAAAAAAAAGAGCAGCTTCGCCTTTTTCGAAAGGAAGTTCTTCGACGCCTGGATGCTATAAACGAACGCATTATTTAGCTTAAATAAAACAAAAATAACCTTATTACGTTTTTCTAAGCTGCCCATAAGAAACTTAAGGAAAAAGGAAAAATTCCCAAAACCGGAAAGCCCTTTCGGCCGAACTAGGTTATTTAGCTAAATTTTACCAAGGAATTAGGAAAAGTTTTTAAACCCCTTAAATTAAAATCCTTTAATAGAATTTCGATTAAATTATAATTGTTTTTAACCTAATATTAAACGTATTTCGGGTATTTTCCCATTTGATTTGTTATGCTTATTACACAAATTAAGTTCGCGGTTAAACGATTTACCAAAAACGCGGTTATTTAATTTAAGCCGGCTATAAAAAAATACGTTATTTTGTTAGTCGAAAAACGCAATCCGGAAATAATGCGGGTATATAACGATTACGAACAATTCGAATAAACGTTAACAAAAACTTTCGGAATAATAAACGAAAAAATAAAGGCCAAAATGCAAATTTAATAATTACGATAAAAAGGATTGATATCTAAGTACGGCAGCGTATTGGTTCAATTAATATCCAAGCTGAATTAAGGATAAAAACCATTAATAGCTAAATTTTTCGATAACTTAAAGAAAGAAATATAAAAGGAATTTTTCAAGCTTAACCCGCCTAATTATTTATCGGATTATATTGTTATAATAATTAAAATTGATAACCGGCAATATGCCTGGCGTATTAGAGGAACTAAAGGAAAAAATAATAACAAATCCCGATATACAGCTAATATTAATATTCCTCGGCGTAACAACATTTCTTATAACATTAAATTAGGCCTTATGGAACTGGGAGCCACCTATAAGAAGGATTGGAACCAGATTAAGTGCTATAATTGCAGAAAAAAGGGACATAAGGCTTATAAATGTTCTTTACCCAAAAAATTACGACGGAATAATTGAAAACCTATACCCGAGGGATAACCCAAGGAAAATCAAAAAAACGAGAAATTTATTAACATAATTCGGCCTAAATATATACCAGGCTTACCGTAATAAAAAATTTAATAAAAAATGCGTAAAGCCCAGAGATTATTCCAAAAGGCGTTTCGAATAAAATAGGATATTTTAAGAGCATAATTAAAAAAATATTAAAATTAAACGGAAAAGGTTTATTTTGGAACCTTTAATCGATATAACAAAATATATGCTGTTTATTGCCGACGACGGGATTACCCTTAATATAAAAAATGGAAACGATATATTTATAATAAGATTACCCGTATGTATTATAAGGGATTTAATTTCCCTAACCGAACGGGAGATAATAAAAACGATAAATAATAATATCGGCATTTTCGATTTATAACCCTTAAAAACGATTTTTTTTAGCTGGCAGTAATAAAAAGCTGGCCTAAAGGAAAATGGTACTTATAGGAAAACCCTTTTTATTATTATAAGTAATATAATTACTAAACGGAAAAAGAATTAATTTAACATATTATAAAAAAGTATTGCCAAAAGGTTATTACGGACCTTTATTTTCAATTAACATTTACTATAGATCCTGATAAATGATAAACCTTAAAGGAAAAAATTTAACGATTTATACGAAACCTTTAGTAAAAAGGAAATAAAGCTTAATAGGAAACCATACGCCACATTAAGGAATAATTTACCTAATAAAGAAAAAAAATTTAATAAAATTAAAAATAATTAATATAATTTGAAGGCATAATACGCCGACAAAAACAATAAATATAATAACTTAACGTATTATATAAAGAAATATAAATAAGATTCGATAAATTCGAAAAGGAATTAAAAGACGAAAGTTACTTATAAAAAAGCCGTAGGATAACGAAATCCAGAAAAGTTAAAAGGAATTCCTAAAAAAGGCTTTAAACGTAATAATAGGAACCGTTAATAACCTTATTACTTTAGATATACGAATTAGAACGTACTAGTATATTGCAATAATAGATTACGGAACTCTAGGCGGAAATTACATTATACCAGATATAATTAATAAATTTAAATTATTATGAAAATATAAGTTAAAATTTTATATAACGACGAACGCCAAAGGTCAGAATTTCGCTTATAATAATAAAAAAATCTTACGCGAAATTAATTACTTTAAAATTTTTATTTAAGGATAATATTAAACGATTAATTTCGATATCGTTTTACTTAAGAATTACGATATGATTTTAGGAAAATTATGGATGTACTAATATAAGGCCTTAATCGACGGAAGGATTAGCCAGGTAAAATTCGTTTTATACCCCATTAATAGGTAGGATTTAAAAAAAAAAAATCTTAATATTCGATCGAAAATAATAACGAATATAGGCATAAGGATACGACAAATACCTTATTACCCAAAGGGATAAAACATAAAAAAAAAAAATGGGCATCAGAGAAAAATATGACGTATTATTGTTATTATTAAAGCAAAGCTACGGTAATTAAATAACGATTTAAAATAATAACCCTAAAAGTTAAAAAATTTAATTAATATGTTACCATAATACCATAAATATAAGTAATTTTTTAAAAAAGAACTTAATACAAAGTTATTAGAACATAATAAATAAGACTACGAAATTATCCTTAAAAAAGGTTTTTTAACGAAATTTTACCTTATTTATAATTTTAGCGGAAACGAATTATACGTTTTTAAAAAATATTTGGAAAATCGGTTACAAAAGGGATAGATTTAATTTTCGAAATTACCCGCAAGGTACCTTATGTTTTTCGTACCTAAAAAAAATAGGAAATTGCAATTTATAATTAATTATTAATAACTAAACGAAATTATTATTAAGGACCAAATATTATTATTTTTAATTACAAAAATAAAAAACCGATTTTATAAAACCAAATGGTTTATAATATTTGATTTTAAAAATAAATATAACCTTATTAAAATTAAAAAAGGACATAAATGGAAAATAATATTTAAAACGAAATACGGATTATTTAAGTATTTGGTTACGTTAATAAGATTTACGAACGTATTAGCAACTTTTTAACGGATAATAAATTATGTGCTGCGAAAATACCTCAACGTTTTTGTTATATATTATTTTAATAATATTCTTATTTTTTTAAAAACGGAAAAAACATACGCAAAATACGTTTATAAAGTTTTTTAAGCTTTATAAAACGCAAAATTATTAATTAACGCAAAAAAAAACTAATTTTATAAATAAAAAATAAAATATCTAGGACATATTATTACCCTAAGATATATCAAAATAAATTTAAAGAAAATCGCTACAATTACAAAATAACAAACGCTAACGATAATTAAAAAAATACAGGCATTCCTTAAATTTGCCAATTATTACAGAAAATTCATTCGAAATTTTAGCAGAATTGCCATACCCCTAATTAACCTTACTAAAAAAGAAAAAAAGTTCAAATGGACGCCCAAAACGGAAAAAGCATTCCAAAAGATTAAAAATGCGATTATTAACGAACCAATACTAATTATGTACGATCCAAGTCGCCCCGTCAAACTAAAAACCAATATTTCGGATTACGCGTTAGGCGTAATAATCGGATAACGAAATAATTAAGGCAAATTATACCTTATCGCATTTTTCTTATATAAATTAAAAAAAGCCGAATTTAATTACAGCATTCTAAATAAGGAATTTATGGCCATTATTATGGTATTCCGCGAATTTAGGTATTTCCTAAAAGGAAATTTGCACCAGATTAAAATTTATACGGATTATTAAAATTTTACCCGATTTACTACGACCAGAAAATTTACCGGACGATAATTACAATACGCAAAAGAATTAGCGAACTTCGACTTCGTTATTATTTACAAAAAGGGCTTAGAAAATAACAAAGTAAACGCCTTAAGTAAACGACCAGACCTCGAAGAAAAGTTGGTCAAAATTAATTATATAATTTTTAATACTATTACAGAAAAGTATTTACGCCCGTAACGGATTACGACAATTCGGGCAATACCCTTAGACTTATATCAAAAGATCTAACGATATAATAACGGTCTCCCAGAAAACCAAAGAACAAATAAAGTATAAGTTCTAGAAAAATGTTAAATGGATTTGGTACGAAATATATACGAATATCAGTTATATGGATATCCAAGGATCCATAAAACCCTAAAGCGATTTTAGCGCATATATTTTTTTCCTAAGACAAAAATAATAATCCAGAAAATACGATAATAATATAACCTTTGTAATAAGGCTAAAACATAACGATATAGGCCCTATAAAGAGTTATAACCGTTACCAATCTTAAAAAGATTATAGGATTCAATTATTATGGATTTTATTATTAAATTTCCTTTGTCCGAAAATCCAGCAACAGAAATATATTACAATAGCATTTTCGTTATCGTCGATCGGTTCACGAAGTTTTCCTATTTTTTACCTTATTATAAGGATACCAATATAAAACAAATAGCATATATCTTTTTCAGAAACGTTTTTAATATATATAAATTATTAATGGAAATTATTTTAAATAAAGGATCGACATTCGCATCTAAGTTCTGGCAAGGCCTTATGGCATAAATCGGCCTAAATCACAAATTATTTAGTACGTTCAAACCTTAAATAAACGGACAAACGGAACGAACGAACCAAATTTTGGAAACATATTTACGATATTACGTTAATTACAAATAAAATAATTAGGTTAAAAAATTACCTATTATTTAATTAACTTATAACACCAGTTATTACGAAAGCATTAAAATAACATTATTTAATACAAATTTCGGTGTTATTCCAGAAATTTACAAAAAAGCACGCGACGATAATCTAATTAACGTTAAAGCAATTCTTACATTAAAATAATTACGATAACTATATTAAAAAATAAAAACAAAATTAGAATTCGTATGGAATCAAATAAGCAAGTATTATAACGAGAAAAAGTTAAAAGGATTAATTTTCGAAAAAAAAGAAATAATTTACCTGGTAACTAAAAATATCCAGATAAAAAAACCTAGCAAAAAACTTGATTTCAAGTATATCGGTTTATATAAAATTATTAAGAAAATCTTAAAAAATAATTACCGGTTAGAATTTTTACTAAAAGTTAAATTCCACCTAATTTTTCACATTTTTTTATTTAAATTAACAACAGATATAATTAAGGTGCGAACGGCATAAAATAATATAAAAGTAAAAAACGAATAGGTATACGAAATAAAGAAAATCCTTAATATAAGAAAATAAGATGGATATACCCAGTACCTAATTAAATGAAAAAATCACCCGGATTCCGAAAACTTTTGGGAACCCGCCAAAAATCTTATTAACGCCCAACGCCTGCTGAAAAACTTTTATTAATAATAACGGGCGCGTCTTAATTAACGGTTAACTAATTAATAGCCGGAATATCGGGCCAGTCGGCCGCGGCCTGCGTTAACGTAATAGCCGCGACGGCAGCCTTTAACTGTTTTTATTTTTTTTCCAAACGTTCGAATTCCTCCATGGCCTCCGTACTTTAAATACCGTAACGAAACATTTCGATACCATAGGTACGAAAAAGTTTTTTCTGTTTTCGCAAGCGACTTAAGCAATTAAATAATTCGTTCAAATGCTGCTAAACCTTAAGCAGTTCTTCTTCCGCCATACGTTTTTTTAATTCTAAACGATTTTTTTTTGCGATAAATTTTCGGTGCTCTAGTTCGGAAAAACCAAATAGATTATAGGGACCGCCGTATTCGGTATAACGCGTACATTTTCCCGAGTTATAATAAACTTTATATACCTTATTTTCCGTTTTATAACGAAAACATAAGAAATTTAACGATATAATAAAACCAAAACGATTAATACGTTTTGAAAAAACTAAAGCGTTAATACGTTTCCGAAAACGACGTTTTTCGATACAACCCGACATAATAAGTATAAAAAAGGGAAAGTTACTTATTAAAGCCAATAAACAAATAATTTGATTTTTAGGGACAAAGATTTTGGAAAAGGGGAGATCGTATTATGACCTAACAGTTTTGGCCCTTCTTCGGACGGTCGGAACCGTCAAGAAAATGGTTCCGACCCAGGCCAAAAAGTTACGTAACGGGTTTAAAGGGGCTTAACGGATTTTATTGGCTTAATGGCTTTAAGCCAGGTAAGCCCTTAAAAGGACTTAAGGGGGCTTAAAGGATCTTAGCTAACAAGACGGCGTTAAGCCAGGGAAAATACCTTAAGCCGAAATAAAGATATATACGTTCGTTATTTCCATAGTTTAAATAGCTTTAACTTGTAATAACAATTCGTTATCCAAAACGCCCTTAATATTACGAGACGTAATACGTTATTATATCCATTGCTCAGAATCCTACGATACTCCTGCTAACATAAACCCGTCGACTTAGGTTTAATAGTTGGTTAATTAGCCTAGCCGTTACAATAATAGCGAATTGTATTATTAAGTATAAAGTTTAGAAATATTTTAACTATTAAAAAGAATTAAAATATATAGCTATTTATTTTAATCAACTTTAGTTTTGAAATAATGGTATATACGTCGCAATTCCAAAATAGCATAAAATTTTAAATAGGTTTATGAATTTATCATTATAATGAATATAAAAAGAATTATCGTTATTACGAGAGTTCGAAAGTTTCGATTAATCTTTTATATTGCATTAAAGAAAAGAAAAATATTTAAACAATAAATAAACTGTTATTAAAAAGAAACCTTTTTACAACTTTAATAGAAAGCAAAGGAAATTGAACTCATAAATTACGCACTATTAATAAAATTACTAGCCATTTTTTTCGTTTACTATATGAAAAAAGATTTTCGAAAAGAATTTAAGATTATTAACTATAAGATTTACTCAATACACAAACTGGACGAACGAAAACAAATAAAACTCGAAATTACTATAACCGCATCATTTATGAATTTTTTCGATTAATTCGTTTTCGAGAATTTCGACTGAAGAATTATTTTGAGCGATTTTGGAGATATTAATAAAAGTTTTTAATAACCGTTAAACGCCAATAAAATTCTGGCAAATTTTTAAGTGTTTTCGAATTTTAGAATAATTTTCCATTAAATTAAATACTAGCGAAATTTCGTTTTTTTTCTATGTTAAATCTTTATATTTCGTATATAGTTTCCTTTTTCGCCTTTAGGTTATTTTATTCCTTTAAACTTTATTGGTATTTACTATTAAGTTAAGTAATAAAACATGAAAAATAAAATAGAATTTAATTTTTAGTAAGACATTTAAATGGTAATTATTCTTTAAAGTTCTTTTGGTAATTTTATACACATTAAGAAATTTAAAATCGACTTTTTGGTTCGTTGTTTTTATTTAATTATATTTATAAAACCGAAGATATTTTGTTAAGTAAAATATGTATTATTTTATTTCTTTTAAAGTCTTGTGTTATATTTAGATTATTTTAGAATCAATTATTATTTTTATAATAATGCAATACTAAAACTTAATTCCGAATCAATGGTTTATCTACTTCAGTTATATTATTTACAATCAATATAATATCGTAAATATGGTTTTAATGTTTAATGTAATTGCTTTGCTTATTTATCTACTTAAATTTGAAAAATATTAAATAATTTATACGTTATATCGATTATATTATGAAAGCTTATTAGAAGTTAAAATAAACGTAATATTTTTATCGATAATAATTTGTATATATTCGCAAACTGTTTTTAAAAACTACTATTATTTATTTAGTATAAATATTTTTAAATAAATAAAACAAATAATAAAGCTATATAAGTTTGTCAATAATTACGAAAATAATAATATAAGGAGCTTTTATCAACGAATTTCCAAATATAGAAATTCTCACATTTATATTCATAACAATTATAATAATTTAGTAGAATTAATATATTTATAATGTAATTACAATATGAAAGTTTTCTCATTATAGTATGTTTGAAATTATTAATTTAGTTTTTAAAATATAATAAATGTATTAAAACCATTTTACGGTTTCGTAAACCTTTAAATATTTATATAATTAATATTTAAAATATAATATGAGAGGAATGTATATTTGTACACTATTTATAATATATTTAATGTTTGGTTTTTTAAGGTTATCATTAATTATTGTAAAGTTTAAATGATCTTGTAAAATGTCCTTCGTATTATCATAATATATCATAAATATATATATATTTTAAAGTAGCGGCAAATATTTATGATTAGTTTTAATAAAGTACTTTCGAAGTTTAATTATTTATTTAAGATATTTGTTTCACTGTTTTTTATGTCCTGTTTCTAATTAATAACGAAATCGAAATTTGATGTTTTTTCGCGTAATACAATTATCGTTCTGCAAATTCTTTGACTTATAATAAAATAAATAAAATTTGATAATCTATACAAACTTTAATTTAATAAAGATATTCTTCATGAAGGTACCTATACATTTGAACAACACCATGATAAAAACTATAATTTATTTATTGAAACAGTAATATTAATTTCGACTTTTTTAATTCATACTGAAAGAATACAATAAAACGTAGTTTATATTCATTAATTGCTATTAAATTAATTCATTTAGTAGGCAATATAGAATATCGGTTTTTAACCTAGAGATATATATTAAAGAATATAAAATTAATATTAAATTATTGACAATTACATTTTTAAGTTCTTAAAACGTTTTTATTATTTATAATAGTTACCTAAATATTTCAGCGATGAAGTCGATTCAAAATATAATATTTTTATTAAAATTTGTAATAAATCTTTAATAATATTAAGAAATTTATAAAATATCTGTATTTTCTTAATTATGTCTAATACACATTTTTCTAATTAAAACGATTTTTGGAAATTTATTTGAATGTATTACTTAGAAACAATATATTTTAAACATCATATTATTTATTAGTTAAAATCTCTTTTTTATTAATTAACAATTTCCGGTTTCAAAAAATCTAAAAGACTTGATAAACAGTTCTAATATGTTTTTTATTTTCGAAAAAAAAGAAATATTGTCAAAATAGTAGAAAATAAAATATTAAGAGGTTTTAAAATATAAAATATATGCTGCATTAAAAACTATTAATTTATTGGGAAAGCGTATTAACGTATTTATATATTTAAGAAATTACAAATTTATTTTAAAATCTATTTTGTATTTATATTTCGTTTAATCTTTTCCAAGTTATATTCGAGTTTAAAGTTGAATATTTTACAAAATAGTGTTATATAAATTGAAGTTTTTAGGTTAATCGTTAAACGGCACGATATTCGATCTTTTGAAAATAATAGCATTTAATTATTAATAATCAATTCTGAACCTTAAACTTATAGGCGGTTGAATTTACAAAAATACAATATTTTTCAAATAATTTTAAAAATTATACTTAATTTGAAAAGAGGTAATTTGTTTTCGCCAAAATATAAGCACTGTAGAATTTATAAATGATTTTTTTAAATACTATTTCGTAACTTCATTTGTTATATAAAAATATTCTTTTATTAATCGTTTTCTAAAAGCATTATTAATATTTATAAAGGTATAATAATGATTAAAATAAAACTTGAATTTTCCAAATTACAATTAAAATATATTAATAAATTATTTAAATTTCGGGATAAAAATAATAATAACTTACACTTTTTTATTTAATATATTGTTAATATTGTATTTCATTATAAAATAAAGTATTCTTCATATGTTCATATTTCCATTTATTATTATTTTTAGTCGCAAATTAAAATTTCGCGTTTTTACATCTTCGTATTATTATAATTAAAATATATTTGCCCTAATTAATACTTGTCTTAATAAAGAATTCATACAAATATATTTATAATTTTCTTAAACTTTTTTCGAAATTTCTATTGGACATAACACCGCATTTTAATATTTAATCTTAGTTTTTAAGAATCATATAATATCTTATTTCGTACTTAATTTCTTTTTTATTTTAATCGTAAGTTGAAATTTCAAAATTTACAACGATATAAACTTTAATCTATGTTTTTATAATAACTATATTTATTAACAGTATTAAATTTAATATAAGATTTATTTAAAACCTTCTCTTTTATTATTATAATATACTAGTATAGGTCTATTTATATGTTTAACATAATAAAAATATTAACGGTTTTTATTAATACGCTTACGACATTTATCTAAAAAAATGTTTTCTTTAACTCTTGCTATTTTATAACATTTTTATAGATAATGTTTTTTTAATTCTTTTTCAAATTTAATAAGTCGTATTTATATTTCTATATATGTTAAGTTTCTACATTAATTATTTTTATCGCTCTATTTCGCTTTTAAAGTGTTTAAAAATGTTTTTATGTTATTATTCCATTTTTATTTAATAATTCAATTTCTATTTTGTATATGTGCTTAATTTATCGTATTAATATTAGTTTTTAAATATTTTATATTAGATTGCTAATATTCATTTTAAGATTTTTTTAAAGCTTTTATAATAATTATTAACTAAAAAAACAATTCGTAATAACTTTTTAATAATTTTATTTGGCTCTATAGGAAATGAAATCTTTGATTAACTAACAGTTATGTTAATCATAATAATGAAAATGGTTTTTCTATAAGTTTTGCTTCGTTCTAGTTAATTTTATAAAGTGATTTCTTGTCACATTTATTTTATAAAGCAATAATTCAAAAATATCGAAATCACTTTTTATATATTCTATTTCTTTGAATATAATTAAACGACTTAAACTTCCTAATATACATGTAAAATAAATTACTAGACAAATTCCCTTTAATAGTAATATGTAAATCTTTCTTATAATTTATAATGTACGATGTACACTTTACAGTATGTATTAAGCATTTTAATGTAGATAACCTTTATTTTTTCTTAAAAACATTTTTAGTGATTTTTAAGCTTTTTTTTTAGTTTTTAAACACTTCTTAAATTAGCCTTTTAGTTTTTTGTATTTTATATTAAACGTTTTATCGCTATAACATTTATGCTTAATAAATTTAAATTTATTAATACTTCATTTGTGTTTGTTAAATAACCTTTCTTTGAATGAATTCATTATTGTCTAACAATAATAGTTTAACTATTCTATTACTATTAATTCTATAACAGTTTCGAAATATCTTATTATATTATATTTATAATGTGTTGCTGAACTTTAATTTTAACAGTAAACCGTTTCGAATTCGATAGATTCTATCTTTATTTTATTCAATAAAATTAATATATTTGCTTTTTTTTCACTAGTTGATCACATGTTAAATTCTGAAAATTGTTAGTTTACGACTCAGTATTAAATATAATGCATTATGTATTTTTAAAATTTTGTAGTATATCAATATAAAAGTGTATGTTGTAAAAGGTTCTAATTTCATCTTTACTACTGTTTGTTATATTGTTATAAAATATATTTATTCTACTATTGTAGCAGTTATAATGTTTTGGATATCAATAATATATTTACAAACCTTGGTTTTTAATTATTATTATAAATTTTGCTATACCTCTGTCTATATTTTTATCTCGGTTGTTAAAATTAATTTCTAATAATTTTGTCAAATTTAGATTATCAAAAAAAGCTTTAATAATATTTGTTTAATCTGTTTATACGGTTTTTTAAATAATCTTATATTATTAATTTTAATTAATTTGAATTATATTTCCTAAAAAGACTATTATAAAGCAACTTCTATGTATAAATCTATTTGAATTCTAAAAATGGAAATATACTTTTATTGAAACAAGAAAACTTTGAATGTTTTTGCTTCATTCCTGAAGTTGAGATGTTTTTAACCTTATATATTAACGTAATAATTCCGACTAAAATAAGTATTACATAGTTTATAAATTATTTAATATATGATATAAATTCTATAATATACACCTAAGATTATATAATAAAATAATGCTAAATATTAATTAATATCTTAATATCTATGGATATTATTTAAAAATAAACGGTATTATGAAATAAAGGTTTATAATATTTAGTGGCTAAAAGGTGAATTAATTATTAAACTTAAGGTATTCGCAATTATATTAATAGGAATTTCGTAAAATTTGAGATCATTAAAGAATTCAATTATATTTTGTAATATTAATGATTTTTAGCGGTAATGTTCTCTCTTTCAAACTACGCGAATTGATACGTATAAAAACTAATAAAATACAAATGGATTAATTAATAAATAATAAATAAAATATAAATATAATTCAAATACATAACAATAGTCATATTCTAAATATTCTATAATATATAACAAAACACATTTAAATGTTGATTTCATATTTATATAACAACTTTATATGTTATGTTATCAAACTATTTACTTGAATTAATATTATATATTGCAGTATTTATATTTTAAAACTTAAAATTATCTTTAATTTTACTTGTCTAACCTTATTTGGAATATATATAAATAATTTGGTTTTTAAGGAATAATTCGATGATCTTTCTGATTTCGAAATAGAAATAATTAATATTATTTAGATTCTATTAAAAGTAAAAGAAGGTTTGCTGGAACTATTTTCAAAAAGCTTATCGATAATATCGACCGATTTAAATATATTGTTAAATTCGTTTTTTACATATCGGAAATAGTACTTAAATTAATCACAATTTATAATAGAAATCATTAAATATAACTTTTAACAAAACTACGTTGTCTGTAAAATATATAAAAATCATATTCCTTATTTTTACGTAATTAAAAAAATACGTGCAAAAAAAATCGAAAAAGATTTTATTCTTTTAACATTAAGGAATTTTTTCTACATATTATGAGAATACGTTATAAATTAACGGCTTGATATTTTTGTTATAAAAAGTTATATAAAAAACAGGTTAAGTTAATAGTAATGACGTTTATTCATAAAAACGAATTGGACTTTTGCTTTAAATTTCATGTATATAAGAAATAAATATTTATTATATTTTATATTTTTATACTGACCATTATTTTAACATTTCTTTATTAATATATATCTTACTTAAATTTAACGAAACCTGAAATTTATAGACGAAGGTTTTCGACTTCATTAAAAACAGTTTAAAAAACTACTAAGTAATGGTTTCGCTCGTTGTCGTTACGGCTTTGAGGAAAAGGTACCTCTTTTATTTTGTTTTTCAAAATCGGGGGTTCGAAATCATTAATCTATAAAGAAATATCTTTTTGCATAATAAGTATTCGTAAAGGAAGTTTTCGTTTCTGAATTATAAAATATTCCTCTTTATAACAAACGATTTTTTCTATTTGTTATTTAGAAATGTTGTTTTCGCTATTTATAAAGAAATATTTAATAAAATTGTAATTCGACACAAACTCTGATATATTTATAGATATACTTCTACATATAAAGTAATATAAATCCGTTTATTAAAACCTTATATTTATGGAACAAAACATTAAAATATTTTTATATATTATTTTTATACTATTAATATAAAATGGTAGACGATGTGTCTTTGTATTATAAATAAATAATTAATTGGAAATAATGTTTTATCTCGATAAATAATTATGTACGGAAAATATATTTTCTAAATTAGAGATTATTATATATATATATAATTTACAGGAACTTATCTTTGTATATAAAAATAAAATAAATATAAATACCACAAATTATATTCATATTAAAGTAATAACTCTATTTATTAGTATGAAATACTTAGGTATTTGTAATAAAACATAATTTAAATGTTTTTAAACTTTTTAGCAAAGAAATATATAACAAATATTTAGACTTGAAACAATAATAAATATTTTAATGAATTACATTATTAATAAAATGAAACATTAAGCCGAAAAGAAAACTGAAATTAAAAGCTCGAACGTTTAAACGGTAATAACTTATTTTGGTTTTCGGAGTTATTAATATTTATTAAAGATAAATTAAACACTCAAAAATCGCGTCTGTTCAAAAAAGCCTGACCATATATTAGAATGAAAAAGTAAACGTTAAAGTGTAACGAAATTTATCTAAAAGTACAAAATTATATTATCCGCGTTATTCATAAAGTTTAATTTTCAATGTTTTCGAATATAAACAATTAACACAGAATTTTCTAAATTATTAATATCAGAAATAAAACGCTTATTATAAATCTTATTACTAAAACTATTTTTTTAATTTAATGTGGAATAAGTCAATAAATAAAAATCTAAGATATTATCGATTCCAAAATATCATTATTTTTAAGTAAAACATTAAATGTAAAAATAATTGTAATTTATGCGGCACTAAAAAAATGGCTGAATATTTCAGGTAATTATAAATACTTAGAAAAACGAGAGATAAAAATATTATTACAAAGATTATTATAAGGCCGTATAACTAAAATACAAATAATATAACTGCACGATATGATTATATTAAAGTTTAATCGATCATTATTAAAAATAATATTACGCGTAACCCGATTATTATACCGATATCTTATATTATTAACAGTATTTCTTTAAAAACAGCTCAAATTCTCGGCGTAAAAAATGAACGTATATCGAGTTTTATTAACTTATTCTATAATTATTCAATATTATAACTAGTAAAGGTATTTTTTCGCATAGCTTGTACAAATTGACAAGATATGCGCGGATATTTAACATAACGGCGATAACTATTAGAAATTCTTTTAGATATAATAAAAAATTAATAATAAGGTTACTGTCACAGTCCTAAGTGGCACCTAGTAGGTATATAGAGCAGAACAAGGCGGTCAGTGCTCGAGCTGACAACGTTCCGCTTTTAGTAGTATGATAGCTAGACTCTTGTTTTTCTATGCCGTAACAGTTATCGATTGTAATTCTCGTAAAACTGGTCGGAAAACTAGTATTAACCAACAAAAGATTTACAGTATTTTTAATTCAATTTACGTAAACCAAAAGAAATAAGAAAAAAAGGTTTTACAAGAAAGAAGTAGGTAACGACGATCAGAATTATATAGAACATAAGATAACGACTCTTAAATATAATTACGATCGTAAATTTAACCACTAGCAATATATTAACGCTAAAGAAATTAATTAAAATACGTTAATACCGATATATGTACATAGAATAACGAATAATATCGAACCAAGAATTAGAAAAAAACCTCAAACAATAACGACGATAACGAGAATAACGAAGATAAATACGACGATAACCGTACATGGTATAGTGAGAAATTTAAAAAGAGGTTAAATATTTGAAACACAAATTATGTAAACTAAACGAAAAAATGAAAAAATATAAAAATAAAGTAAATGGTGCGAATGCGCAAAAATACGACATTTGTAGAATATACCAAAATAGGCTTAAGATAAACTATGCTCCAAAAAGCAGGTTAAATTTAAAGACGAAGTTTGGCGTATCTATTAGCGTGGAAAAAGCCTATATCCGATATAAGAATATTAGCGTTAAAAAATTGTAACTTTTTAATTAGTAAAATACTAAAACAAAATCGGAATTCTAGATATCCGCTTGGTACATACCCTAATGAAACACCAAAATACTACGGCTGCAATATTAAAGGTATATTAAAAATAAATTTATATTACAAGTTAATATTATGTAGATTACGTAAGCAGCTCAGATAAATCAAACCGTTTTTTGCAGTCGATCTTGTCTCGAGTTATAACAGTTTTTATATTACATTTGAAATAATCAAAAAGATTTTGGGTATTAATTTCGGTAAAGAATATACAAAAAAGAATTATTTTTATTTAATTAATTCCCATTGTTGTATGAATGATATGATATAATATATAAATTGATGATTTTAAGTAAATTATTATATTATCAATACGTTGATAAATCTCTATATAATTACATAAACCTCAATTAATTGTAATAGAATAGTATTTAAATTACAATATAAAAGTTAATTGTATTATATCTAATTATTAACAATACAGAATATTTAATGTAAAGACTAAATAGAGATATACAATAATAGCAAAATAAATTTTCTTATATTTAGAGTTTCATTATTAATTAAATTAATATTAATGTTATAAGAATTTTTAAAGTTTTTACAATTTTAAACATTATATTATAATATTAATATTAAACTTTTGAAAAGAAGTATTTTATAAGCAATAAAAATTATATTTCAGTGATTCGATATGATATAATATTTAGTAAAATACCGTTATTACGTCAGGATAAAATATAATTTCTATATATATTCAACGTTATATTTTATTAAGATTTTGTTAATATGAAATATTAGTTAAATATTTAAATATATCATTAAAGTTTCTAAACTTACATTTTATATATTTTATATATTTTAAACTATATAGTTCTGTTAAAATATAAATAATAAAACTAAAAGTATTAAACAATATATGAAAATACAAATTAAATATATTTGACGTTAAAAGTATAAAAAATATAATTCCAATTTTAAATATTTTCGTTTATAGCGATAATACTTTTCGAACTTATATTTTATGTTCTTCTTATTATTGCAATGTTAAAATGTATAATATATAAGATTAAATATAGAAAATAAACAAATTAAAAAAGATGCAAATTATATGTAATAATAATATATAGAATTTCATTATATAATACTTAATTCAATACTTAGTTAAATGTATTTTATAAAACACCTGAATTATTTAAAAACATATTTTAGATTTTTGATACATTACAAATACTAATAAATTAACTATAATGAACACATTAATAATTCATCAAATATAATTAATTTTAATTCTTAAATTATAATATGTTATATTACATTAGTAAACCTTAAAGTTTAATTAAAAATATATTACGAAAGAAATACTATTAAAATACCATTTTATTTATATTTACTAAAAATCATTTATAGATTTTAAATTTTATACTAATAATTTAAATAATGTTTATAAATCCATAATAATTTACTTAACAATATTAAATTAATATATATTTTAAGTAAATAATTTATTATTAAATATATATAAATTTTAAAGTTTCTTTACACTTTTTTATATATTATAATATATGCATTTATAAAGTTTCATAATGTATCATTACTAAATTAAACGTTAGACTAAAATACTTTAAAAATTTAATTTTAAATATAATGTTCTTTTTATATATATTTCAAAATAGTTCGTAAATAATTATTTATTTTAATAATATTATTATAATTCTACGTAGTACTTAATAGGTACATAAGGCAGAATAAAGCGGTTAATGTTCGATCTGATAACGTTTTACTTTTAACAGTATAATGGCTACGTTTTTGTTTTCGTACTGTAATAATTTATCAAGTTTTCTATGGGTTAAGAGTTCCATTTCTGAATTAGGCAGTTAACTTATTTTGCAAATATACTGAGTACAGGACCGACTTCCAGTTAACGCAGCTATTCGAACATAAAGTTTAAGATCGACGCACAATTCGAAAATCGCCGAACGACAGTTACGCGATTTTCGGTTAGAGGCGTATCACTTTTAATTACTTGCATCGAAATGATGTAATTAAAGAAAGACTTACTATTATCAGTTTAAAGAACACCGAATCGGTATAAAAGGCAAAACAAGGTAGTTAAAGCTTAACTTGATAACGTTCTATTTTTAATAGTATAATAGCTACGGTTTTATTTCCGTCGCGTAACGAATATCGAATTTTGTAAACATTTATACTAAATTAAAAATATTTAATATTTATAGAATTTAATAATAAAAAAATATTTTGTTTAATAGAATATTATTGTAATTGTGATAAGAACTATAAAGAAATATATTATTTTTCGGAAGTATTATGAAAAACATATAAATAATTATAAATATATTATATATTATTTGTAGTTAATAAGATAACATTAGTTATATATAAATAAAATATTTATCTTTGAAAAAAATTGAAACTATATTGATTAATTTCAATTTAAGAATATGACGGGCACGATACGTAGGCTAAACGGAGGCATGGCCTAACGAAAATTTATATTTAAGGTAAGTAGGGAAAGGGAGAAACAGCTAACCACTAATAAGGTGGCTATTTCTTATATACATATGGGTAAGCTCGGGCTAAGAAGTTCGTTCCGTAAGCCCGAACCGCCCTATAGGTTTTAACCTATAATATCACCCTTTTTTTCGCCTTTAGGGAATAACGAGGTTACGGCAAGGCGGCGGCGGTTTTGCTTATACCGTTTTTTTATCCCTATTCGTGCTTTTACGTTTCTGCTAATTCCGTTTCCGTTTCCAAATAACTTTTCGAAATTATTAAAAGTAATTATATTTTTGAAATTACTATATAATTTTTATATTAATTTAGCATAATTTACTTATTTTACGAATAGCTTTTTTCGGTAACCGCAATTTATAGGTTTATTTTTGGCTTTTAATATATATTTTATTATATATATATATATATTTAATAATATCGATAACGGTTAATTATTATTTAGAATTTAATTAAATAACGAATTTTTGCTATTAATTTTAAGAAATATATATTAAATTTCGGATATATTTTTAAGAATATATTTAATTTTATATTATTATACGGCAAAATTATAATAATTTTATATTTAAAATAATTACGTTTTTTAAGTTTAATTATATTAAATTATGTATTTCGAAATATTATATTTATTTTTTAAAAATATGAATTAATTATTTTATTTAGATTTATATTAATAATATATTAACGTATGCGAATTTTATACTTTTTTATAATTCCTTAACGAAATTAATAATTTTTTCCGTTTTAAAAATTAATTAAATAATTATCGGTATTTTATTAATAGGCTCGATATTATATCCGTAAATTAAAAGAAATTATTATTAACGATAAATATTTGTTATTAAAAATTAATTATATTACCGGTAAACATTCGGTTTAATTATATTATATATAACTTATAAAATAACGGAAATACGCGAAAATATGTAGGTTAATATTTTCCGTAATTTTGTTTATTTGAAAATAAAAAGTGTATTAAGATATTATTATATATTTATTAAGTTGCATAAATAAATTCAAAATTTATTTATTTAAGTATTTTTTTATCTAATATTAATTCTTTAAGAAAACCGTAATATTTTTAATAATAAATAATAAAACGTTAAATATACGCTTTTACGTTTATATTAGATATTAATTTTAAAATAACCGTTTTTATTAAGTGATTACAAAATATTATAAGAAAATAAAGGTTTTTTTTGTTTTGCCGATAAATCGATTATATAGTTTATCGAAAAATTTAAATAAAATTAATTTGAAATAAATAAAAGCCGTAATAACCTTTTTTTTTCTTTCTTTCTATACGTATAATTTGCGATATATATTGTAATTACCCCAAAAATAACGTATATTTTAGATTTATCCCAGCTAATAATAATTACGGATTAATATTATTAACGTAACATCTTTGTTTGGGCAACCGGTAATATAAAAATCGTATATTTATTAAATTAATATTATCCGGTACGGTTTTTAAATAAAAGTTTAAATACGTTTTTTAAATTATAACAAATTTTTAAAGCTAAAAAAATATACCGTTATAAAAATTTTTATTATGTTTATAGCCGGGGAGAAATTACCGAATTTTTGCGTTATAACGGTAAATGCCATATTTAAGGTTTTAATTTTGGTAATTTTTAAATTTTATATTTTTTAAAGGTTTTTTTTGAGAAATACTTTTTTGCCGGGGGGTATAACTGGTTATTCGTTATTTTCTTATTTTAGGTAAATTACGGTTATTAGGATGTTTTAAATCTATATTAATTTATTAAATAATCATTCTTTTAAGTAACCAAATTATCCGCCTTTTGAATTTAATATTTTTATTACAAAATACGTTTTATAACTTACGAAATATATTATCGGGTTAATTTGTTAATTTGTTAAAATAATACTTAAATACAAAATTAAAAGCGAATAAAAAATTGGTTTATTAAATTTATTTTTTACTAAATTTACGGATATTTATAAAATATTAAAGGTTTGTATAATTTATTGAAATCGTAAAAAGGTTAATTAATTTTTAAAATCTTTTTTTTATTCGGTTAACGTTTTAACGATAATTACTAGTTTTTTATTATTTATTTTGTAATTATATTTAGTTAAAAATAAATCTGTTTAAGAAATACCTAATTAATTATAAGCGTTATAATAAATCGAAATAGAATAAATATTTTTAAATTATTTAGCCGAAATAATTTACCTTTATTATTATCTTTTAAGGGGTTTTAATATATAAGGATAAACGTTATAATAAAAGGTTTTTTAAATGGGTTAAAACTTATTATTTTTTGTTTTTTTAGCGGAAAAATGTTTCTTTTTTAATCGATTTTAAAAGGGGAATTATTATTTAATTAAAATATTTTATAAAGATTCGGTAAAAATTGGCAAACTTAATAAAATATTTAATCCTTTTTACGTTAATAAGGGTCTTTTATTTTCAAATAACGGGTATTATTTTAAAATCGATTTTTAAATTTATTTTTGCTTTAATAATAAACTTTAGGTATTTTGTGTTTTGGATTACGAATTCGTATTTATTTAAGTCCAGCTTTAATTTTATTTCCATTAAACGGCAAAATATTAATTTAATTTTGGCCTTATAATCGGTTCGAAAGCCGGACGAATAAATTAATATATTATTTATATATACGGAATAAAAATTATTAAGACAATATTTTAATATAATATTAATATAATATTAGAAAATAACCGGTATACCATTAAAGCCGAATAAATATATTAACTATTTGAACGACCCGAAATATGTACGGATCGTAATTTTTTATTTATTTTTTAACGGATACGTAACCAATAAAAGGTTATTCGAACGTTAAATTTCGTAAATTACCGGGCCTATAATAAACTTTTTAACGTTTCTTTTATTAACGGAAGAAAATAACGGTTTTATTTCGTAATTTTATTTAATTCCTAATAATTTATGTAAAACCGCAAATTTCCGTTAAACCTTTTTACGAATAATACCGGGGTATTTTAAAAAAAAGTTATTAACCCAAATCCAACTTGTATTAAATAAATTTATAAATATTTTATATAAAATTAATAAAATCTTTTTAATATTCCGTATAAAGAATTTTATTAAATTACTTTTTCTTAACCCGAAATATTTATTTTTAGGTTTATCGTTACGTTATTATTATTATAATAAAATAATAATAACGAATTTTCGTTATTTATGAAAAGGTTTCAGAATTCCGGTATTTCCTTAAAAAAATATTTTATTATATTTTTAAAAATTAATTATGATTTTATTTTTAAAGCCTTATTAATATTTTTCATAAAAATTGCAAATAATTATGTTTTGTTTTTTTTATTACGGTTTTACTATATTATTGCGGTAAAGATTATAGTTATTATTAAGCGGGCTTTTTTATATTTTTATAACTGCCTTTTTAAGCGGTTTTTCAATTTCTTATTAAAATATTTCTTTTCGCATAATATAAGTATTATAACGTTATTCGCAAAAGAAATAAACCGTTATTTCGCTTTATATATAATATTATTATATTTTATTTAATGTTTTCTTAAAATAAAAAAATAGGATAAATTTTTAATAATATATTCCCAGATTCGTTTTAGGCGGCCGTCCAAATTTACGTTAACGTAAGTAATTTTTCAAATTGCAGATATTATAAATTCGTTATTTTTTATTTGTTTTAGCCGATAAAATATAATAATTATACGTTATAATTTTAAACGGCGAATTAGCCGTTAATTAAATTTAAAATCATAAATATATTTATATATATAATATTATTAATTAAGGCGTCCAACATAAAAAAGTTATTATTTAATTTATTATTAATATTTTATAATTTTTCTTTTATTACGTTTTTTTTTGCCAGCAATTTTTAATAAAAGTTATTTTTTTAAATTTTCGTTATCCGAATTATTATTCCCATTAACAGTATCTTATAGGCTAGCTGCCGTAATTTTCGTTTTAACCGGACGAAGCCGTTTTACGGATTTATATTTAAGGTATTCCTTATTCGAATAATTCGTGGCGGTATAACGGATATATTGTTTTTTTTTATTTCTAAATTTTTATTTCGTTATCGGAAAATTATTTCGTATAAAGCCGCTTATCCGAACCTTATTCCGAATTATTTCCGGATCGGTTTTTTCGATTATCCTATTATTAATTTATAAATTTAAAAATTAATTATATTAATTATATTACGTTTTTTATAAATATATTTTTTAAGCATTTATTATTTAAGCCGGTTTATTAATTTGGCCGATATAATATTATTAATTCGCCGTTTCGTTTTTTTATCGAAATATTAAATTATTATTTTTTTACTTCTATTATAATTAAATAAAAGTTTTAAATAATTAATTATTTTTTTCTTTATATATTTAACGATTATAATCGTTATAAAACATATTTTTCGTTATTAACGTATTACGGAATTACGTATTAATATTAATATTAAAAGAAAATATTTTAATTATTAAAAATTACGTTAAACTTTTATATTTAATTAATTTAAATTCAAAATCTAAGAAATAATTTTAAAACCGTTAATTATTATTTTAATTTATATATTATAATTATTTTTTAACGAATTATATTACCTGCTTATTTTCAACTTATTTCTTTATATAAAAAAGGAAATTATCGATATAAAAATCCTTTCGTAAATTGTTTATTTCGAATTAATAATTAAATCGTAATTATTTTTTAGTAAGCATAAATATTATAATATTTAAGCAAATTATTATAAAAAAGCTGGAAATAAACCGGTTTTCTTTTATTTTCGTACGGAATATGGCAAAAAACGAACGGAACGTTTTTTATTTTTCGTTTTATAAAAGCTATTTTATAAGTTTACGATTCGTTTTTACAAACGCGTTATTAAGTAATAAATCTACCGTAAATTTTTAATAAAACGGATCTTATTTTATAAAAGGTTTTTTATTATTTTCGTTAAAAAAATATTTGTTTATTTCCGTTATCCGGTTAAATAAATTGTTTATCGTTTTATTACGGTTAAAAATTAATTTCATAATTTCTTTTATTACATATTAAATTTTTAAAATATTTGTACGAATAATTAATATTATAAATTTCTTTTAATATTTTCGGACAAAATTAATTCCATAAATTCGTTTATAGTTTTATTAATTATATTATTTCGTAATTATTTTGTTATAAAATTTTATTTAATTTATTATTCATAATTAAAGTATTTTTAAAAAATATTTTGTTTTTATTTAATTTTTGAGAAATTATAATAATTTATAACCTTAAATATATGTAATATATATAATGCATAAATTAAACGGAAATATTACCTAACGAAGGTTTGTATTTAAGGTAAGGAGGGAAGGGGAGAAACAGTTAGTTACCAACGAGGTGGCTGCTCCCTATATACATGTGGGTGAGCTCGGGCTAAGGAGCTCGCTCCGTAAGCCCGAGCCGCCCTATAGGCTCTAGCCTGTAACAAAGAAGGGGAGATCTTCTCAGGCCACTAAAGCCAATCTAATATTACAACCCAAACCATGATCGGTCGCGAAAAACGGTCGGACATACGCGAAAACGGTCACGGAATTTGGATGTCTCTTAGCGTCAAGATCCAAGTAAATCTATACAAAACCAATCGAATCTAATAAAAATCTAATCAACTTATAAAGGATATATACGTTCGTTATTTCCATAATTTAAATAATACCAGCTTGTAACACTTATTAATATCTACAATTTCGGTACCCAAAATACCCTTAGTATTAGGAAACGTAACTAAGTTATTTTTATTATTTAGATTCCCACGATATTTCTGCTAACATAAACTCGTCGACTTAGGCTTAGTAGTTAGTTAATTAGCTTAGCCGTTATACGTTACAAGCTTTTATTCAGTAATACCGTCAAACATCGAGCAATATCGCCGACACTATATTTACCAGCAAGCAACCCGAATAACTTACTCACAAGGTTCCTAATAACCCGGATACTAGAATAGAATCCGAAGGGGAAAAAGGAATAACTTCGCTTTTTTCGAAAAGAAGT
Organism: Monosporascus cannonballus; assembly: GCA_004154925.1. Classification (NCBI taxonomy): domain Eukaryota; kingdom Fungi; phylum Ascomycota; class Sordariomycetes; order Xylariales; genus Monosporascus; species Monosporascus cannonballus. Next base: position 115,112 of record QJNS01000175.1, on the reverse strand, counting down.
TTTTCGACGCCTGGATACTATAAATAAACGTATTATTTAACTTGAAAAGAACAAAAATAATCTTATAACGTCCCTTTAAGTCGCTTAAGAAAAAAAAGGTTTTTTAAAAAAAAATAAACAAAAAGAAAAAAAACCTCCGAAACCGAGAAGCTTTTTCGAAAGAACCATATTATTCAGTTAAACTTTACCAAAAAACTACGAAATGTTTTCAAATTCTTTAAGCCGAAACCTTTTGATAGAACCTCGATTAAGTTATAACCGTTCTTAATCTAATACCTAATACACTTTAGGTATTTTCTTATTCGATTTATTATATTTACTATACGCATCTAATTTGCGGTTAAACGATTTACCGGAAATACGGCTACCTGGTTTAAGCCTATTATAAAGAAATATGTTATTTTACTCTTAGAAAAATAAAATTCGAAAGTGACACAAGTTTACAACAATTACGAATAATTCGAACAAATATTAACGAAAGCTTTCGAAATAATAAACGAAAATATAAAGGCCGAAATAAAAATCTAATAATTACGACAAAAAAACCAGTATCCAGTTATAGCAATACGATTATTTAACTGGAATCCAAACGAAATTGAAAATAAAAAGTTTTAATAATTAAACTAGTCGATAATCTGAAAAAGGAAATATAGAAAAAACTTTTCAAATTTAATCCACCGGATTATTTATCGAATTATATCATGATAACGGTTAAGAATAACGACCGGTAATATGTCTAACGTATTAAAGGTACCAAAAGAAATAATAATAACAAACCTTAATATACCGCCAATATAAATACTTTTCGACGTAATAACAAGTTTTATGCGACACAACCGAGATTTATAGAACTTAAGACCACCTATATAAAGGACTAGAACCAGATCAAATGCTATGATTGCGGAAAAAAAGAATATAAAGCTTACAAATATTCTTTACCTAAAAAACCACGATAAGATAACTAAATACCTATATCGGAAGAATAATCCAGGAATAAGCAAAAAAACGAGAATAAGGTTATTAACATAATTTGAACCCAGTACGAAAACGGACTATTGCGACAAGAAATTCGATAAAAGATGTAAAAAGCCGAAAAGACTGGCCTAGAAAACGTTCAAAGAATAACAAAATACTTTTAGGAAATAGCTAAAACAAATATCAGGAATAAATGAAAACCGGTTATCCTAGACCCCGTAAACGACACAGCAGAATATATGCTATATATTGTCAACGATAGGAATGCTCTAATTATAAAGGATAAAAACGGCATATTTAGAGAAAGTTTATCCACATATATTATAAAGGATTCTATTTTCCAAACCGAACAAGAAACAACAAAAACGATAAATAATAATATCGGCATTTTCGATTTATAACTCCGGAAAATAACATTTAAAAACTAGCTGAAGCAAAAAGCTAGTCTAAAGAAAGGTAATATCTATAAGAAAGCCCCGTTTGTTATTATAAGTAGTACGACCACTAAACGAAAAAAAGTTAATTTAGTATACTGTAAAAATCATTATTAAAAAGCCATTATAAATCATTATTTTTAATTGGTATTCATTATAAACTCTGACGAAAAAAAGGTTTTAAGAAAGAAATGGAACAATTTATTCAAGGACTTTATTAAGAAAATACAGTACCTTAGGAAGCCTAACAAGATGCTATATATTATACAGAAAAGTAATTTGTCTAATAGGGAAACAAATTATAATAAAAGCAAAAATAATTAATATAATTAAAAAGAACAATACGTTTTTAACAAAAATAATTATAGCAACTTAACGGGCTATATAAAGAAATACGGATAAAATTCGATAAAATTGAATAAAAGTTAAAAAAGTTACTTGTAACAAATTTGCAGAATAACGAAACCTAGAGAAGTTAGAAAAAACTCCTAAAAGAGACTTTAAATATAATAATAGAAACCGTTAATAATCTTATTACTTTAGATATACAAATTAGAACTTATTAGTATACCGTAATAATGGATTACAGAACTTTAAATAGAAATTATATTATATTGAATATAATTAAATAACTTAAATTATGATAAAAATACAAATTAAATTTTTATATAGTAACGAATATCGAAAATTATGAATTCACTTACGACGATTAAAAAATCTTACGCAAAATTAATTATTTCGAGATTTTTGTTTAAACACGATATTAAATAATTAATTTCGGTATCGTTTTATTTGGGAATTACGATAAAACCTTAGATAGATTATGGATATATTAATATAAAGATTTAATAAATGGAAAATATAACCAGTCAAGGTTTATTTTATATTCTATGAACAGATAGAAAACCAGATTTTAATACTCGATCGAAAATGGCGACGAATGCAGGCATAACAATAAAACAACTATCTTACAACCTAAAGGAACAAAGTATAAGAAAAAAAATAAATATCAAAAATACGATGTATTATTGGTATTATCAAAACGAAATAAAGCTAACTAAATAACGATTTAAAATAACACCTTCAAAAGTTAAAGAATTTAATTAATATGTTCCTATAATATTATAGATATAAGCAGCTTTTTTAAAAAAAAAATTTAATACGAAATTATTAAAATAGAGCAAATAAATTTATAAAATAATCCTTAAAAAAATTTTTCAAAGAAGTTTTACCTTATTTATAACCGTAGCGAAAACGAATTGCGCGTTTTTAAGGAATATTTGAAAAATCGACAATAAAAAGAATAGATTCGACATTTAAGTTATTAACGAAATACTCTATGTTTTTCGTAGCCAAAAAAACGGAAACTTACGACTTATAATTAACTATTGACAACTAAATAATATCACAATTAGGAATTGAAGACCATTATCTCTGATTATAAAAATAAAAAACCAGTTATATAAAGCCTAATAATTCATAACATTCTACATTAAAAACAATTATAACTTTATTAAAATTAAACAAGAACATAAATAAAAAACATTCTTTAGAACTAAATACGGACTGTTTAAGTACTTAATTACAGTAATAGGACTTACGAACGCCTTAACAATTTTTTAACGAATAGTTAATTAAGAATTACGCGAATACCTTAACGTTTTTGTCGTTTATAATTTTAACGACATTCTTATCTTTTTAGAAACAGAAAAGGTGTATACAGAATACGTTTATAAAGTTATATAAATTTTACAGAACGCAAAATTATTAATTAATGTAAAAAAGTTCCACATATAGAAAATGAAATATCTAAAATATATTATTTTCTCCAGACATATTAAAACAAATCCTAAAAAATCGCTACAATTACAAAATAATGAACGGGAACCACGTTTCAAAAAAATACAAATATTTTTTGGATTTACTAATTATCATAGAAAATTCATTCGTAACTTTAATAAAATAGATATGTCTTTTAATTGACTTTATTAAAAAGGAAAAGAAATTTTTATAAATACCCGAAATGAAAAGGCGTTCCGAAAAATAAACATTGCGATTATTAGCGAATCAATATTAATTATACATAATTTAATACACCCCGTTAAACTAAAAACTAATACTTCGGATTGCGCGTTAAATGTAATAATCGAATAACGAACCAATTAAGATTAATTGCACTTTATTTCATTTTTATACAAATTAAAAAAAAAGCCGAACTTGATTACGGCATCATAAATAAGGAATTTATAGCTATTATTATAGCATTTCGAAAATTTAAATATTTTCTTCAGGAAAACCTTTATCAGGTCAAAGTTTATATAGATTATCGAAATTTTACCCGTTTTACCACGACCAAAAAATTTACAAAACGATAATTAAGATAAGCAAAAGAATTGGCAATCTTCGACTTCGTTATTATCTACAAAAGAAAGCCCAAAAAACGGCAAAGCCGATACCTAAAGCAAACAATCAAACTTCGAAGAAAAATTGCTTACAGTTAACCATATAATTTTAATATCACTACAGAAAGATATTTACGCCTACGACAAAATGTAACAATTCGGGCAGTATTCTTGAATATATATCAAAAAATCCAGTGATATAACTTCGGTTTTCTAAAAACAAAATATACAAAATATAAGTTTTTTAAAAAATACAAGGAAAATCTAGTACAAAAAATACATAAATATCAGTTATATAAATACCCAGGGATACACAAAACTCTAAAACAACTTTACCGTATTTATTCCTTTTCTATAATAAAATTAATCGTTTAGAAAATTCGAAAGCAGTATAACTTTTGTAATAAGGCCAAAATACGACGATATAAGCTATACGGAAAACTAAAACTATTACCAATATCGGAAAAACTATAGAGATTAATTATTATAAATTTTATTTTTAAATTCTCCTTATCCGGAAGCCCAACAACAGAAATATATTATAATAACATTTTAGTAATTGTTGACAAACTTACGAAGTATTATTACTTTTTACCTTATTAAAAAACATTAACGCGGAACAGATGGTACATATTTTCTTCAAAACCATTTTCGGCATATACGGATTATTATATAAAATTATATTTAACAAAGAAAATTCGTTTCTGTTTAAGTTTTAACAAAGTCTTTCAACGCAAATTGGCCTAAATTAAAAGTTATTCAGCGCATTTAATCTTTTAACAGACGGATAAGCAAAACGGTTAAACTACATATTAAAAACATATTTGCGATATTATATTAACTATAAACAAAATAACAGGGTTAAAAGATTATTTACCGGCCAGATAGCTTATAATATCAATTATTACGAAAGCATTAAGATTATTTCAATTAACGACAATTTTGATTTTATATCAGAAATGTACCAGAGTTTCTATAAAAAAGATTTAATTAACGTCAAAATAATTCTTATATTAAAATAGCTAAAATAGCTATATCGAAAAATAAAAACAAAATTAGAATCCGTACGAAATTACATAAGCAAACATTATAACGAAAAACAGTTAAAGGGATTAACATTTGAAAAAAGGAAAATGGTTTATCTTGCCACCAAAAATATTTAAACAAAAAAACTTAACAAAAAATTCGATTTCAAATATATCGGTTTATACAAAATCGTCAAGAAAATTTCAGAAAACAATTACCAGTGAAAATTTCCACCAAAAGTCAAATTCAATTTAATTTGTCATATTCAATTACTTAAATTAATAACGGATATCATAAAAATATATACGGCGTAAAATAAGGTAAAAATAAACCCGATACGGCATACGAAATGGAAAGAATATTCGATATAAGAAAAACGGGCGGCCTTACCTAGTACCTAATCAAGTAAAAAAAGCACCGGGATTCCAAGAACACCTAGAAACTCGCCAAAAAAAATCTTATTGGCGCCCAGCGCCTGCTGAAAATTTTTACCAGCAGCAACGAGATTACCAAAAAGGGCCCTCCAGTCGAAATCTTCAGAAATGGACCAGTTAATGAGTGATATAGATGGAAAAACCTCGGCCTCCGTACGCTTTTGCTCGTCCAGTTCATCTATTAACTGGCATCCACAACTAATAATTTTAACTCCTTTCATATAAAAAAGATTTTAACGACGAAATCGACAAGGCGATTAATAATCTCGTCAATATCATGCTGTTTATATACTAGGTTTTCTTTTATTTCTTGCTAAAGATATAAAAAGGTCTTTTTAATAACAGCTTTTTTACAATCTGAACGATCTTTTTCATTTTTAATACAACGCAAAAATTTAATTGAGACGTTAAAGCTATTATAACGACGACGGTTCTTGATAAATTCGTTATAGCGACAAAAATTTTCAATTATCTGACATTTAATACCATTTTCGAAATAAGGCGTATGCGGTATAATTTCAAAACTAAACTTAACAATATAAGCAGTCGGAAAATCTAGGTTTTCTTTTTAATTAAGACGATTAGGAGGTTTGCGATTAACGATAGGACCTGTTATAATAAAAAATTAATAACTTACTAGAAAAGAAAAGTCTTTAAGGATAAAAATCGTAAAAATTAGAACATCGAATTATAACCTAACCTAAGATCGGTCGCAGAAAACGGTCGGACTTACGCAAAAACGGTTATGTAATTTGGATTTGTTTTTGGCGTCAAAGTCCAAATACATCTATAGAGAATTTATCGAATCCAATAATCATAAATTTATAACGGTATTAAATTTTAATAAAGATATAATCAATATATAAAGGATATATACATTTATTATTTCTATAATTTAAATGATACCAGCTTGCAATTTTTAGCAATACCCATAACTTCGTTACCCAATATATCCTTGGTATTACGAGACGTAAGTGAGTTATTTTTCATTACTGAGATTTCTACGATACTCCTGCCAACATAAACCCGTCGACTTAGGTTTAATAGTTAGTTAATTAGCTTAGCCGTCACATCCAAACACTTTTTATAGCCTCTAGTGGAGCCCACCAGACATGTCTAATTGGAGTCTTTTATATATTAATTTTTTCTATAACAATATTATAATATTAATGATATGTAAATATTTAAAAACTCAAATAATTTTGTTAAATATTAATATATACGTAATAATTTATATTTAAAATATTTTTAAATCTATATCCCATTATATAATATAAGATATTTAATTTAATTAGTAAATTGTAAATAATTTAAATATCAATTAAACAGGTAAACGAATTCAGGTTATTATTTAAAACAAATATATTATATAAAATCAAAATAATAAAAACGAAATCACGGTTTTATGTACTTTACAAATAATAATACATGTTATATAATATATTATAAAGCATTGATAATGTAAAATATTTTTGCGGTTACAAATATAATATCAACAATACATTCAATAAATCAAAAGAAATAATAAGCGATTTTATTAGATATTAATATTTAACAATTTCGTTAATATTCTTTTATTTATTTGTATTTACTTTATTCTATAATGAATTATTAAATTATATTTTCGGAATTAAAGTTATTTTAAAAAAGCTTTAAAAATAATTTAAAAATTATAATTTGAAAATGAAGTTTTTAATAACCATATTTACACAATAGTATATTTCATAAATGTTTAGAATTAAGTTCATTACTATTGTATTTATTAATTTAAATTATTAAAATTAATTAGGTAAATAGTCAAAATTTATAATTCTAATACACGAAATGAGTATTAATAGATTGTAAAACTCAATAATTTTAATTTACTTCATATTAGCTGAAAAATATAAAATTATTGATAAAATACAAATAAATCCAAAAGCTATACCCGATTTTCAAGATAGGTATATATTGAATTTATTTTTATTTTAATGGTTTAATATACGTTTTCTATTATATTATATTAATAATTTGTTACGATATTATCAGTGTTATCTTAAGTATTATATATTATAAACGTTTATTAAAATATATATAACTTTAATTTATGCTAGTATTTTGCTTTCGTTCAAGTTTTATAAATTTAAAAGTTTTAATAATTAAAATATATGATTATTTAAATTCGAACCCAGTAAATATCGAAATATTTAATAAACGGTCCTATATTATTTGATTGACCGTTTATATTTTCATTTTATATTAACGGAACCTTTAATTTATTATATTATTTAACAAAAGCGCATAACCGGATTGACTTTGAATTATTTTATAAGTCGAAAGATTATATTTAGGGCATAAAATAATTTTAAAACATTCTGTTAATTTTGTATTGTGTTATATTATTGTCTAAAGTTAGAAGCTATATATATTAATTACTTAATTATATAAATTTATTAATAAAAATGATAAATATTATTGCACATCATTTTCTAAATTAGAAAGTTAGGAAAGTTTAAATTAAGACATTAATGATAACATAAGGCGAATTTGAAAATAAAAATATATTATATATACTGGGCTATTTTCACCATTATATTTGATAAATTTGGAATAATGTTATTATATTATCGGTTCTATAATATAAACATGTAAATGTTATCATGGAAGAGTTAAGCCGTATACATAATATATTTCGTAATTAATAAACAAATATTTTAATTCGTAGCAAGTTTTAAATATATTAAAGAAATATTAATTAATATATTTTTACCAACAGATCAGTAGATTCTACTGTTACGCTTAAAGTAAACAATATTAAGTTTCTGAAATAATTTTTTCCCTTATTTTAAAAAAATATGTCATAAATCTATTAAAACTTAAATATTAATAAATTTTAAATATATTTTAAAAAGGTCTTAACAAACAACACTAATATATTTTCGGTAGTCACAATTTATTATAGCGACAATTTTATAATAATCTATGATTTTTATAAATAAAGCCCTTTTAAAAATAAAATATTTTATTCGTTATTATAAGGAAATAAGCTCCGATGCGTTTCCTACTTAGGCGCGAATAAGGACTTCCAACTTATCCTGGCGTTGAAACTGCTGATCTTTTGGTCATGTAGCGAAGACGCTAGTTCTGTCTATTCTCTTACAGTTGCAATAACCTTTTAAATAATTAAACCTGTTCGAAATTAATTTTATTCCGTTATAATTTAATTAACAATAGTTATATAATTACGAGAGTAAGGACTTTAACGTAATAATTATATACCTTTTTGTATTAATTATTTTAAGTTTGAACATTATTTTTAAAATTAGATTTCATTATATTTTAAACGTTAATAACAATTTCAAAACATTTAAAAATATTTATATTATTCTAAAATGTGTTTTAAGGGCTTAACATTATGAATAAAGTATATTATAATAACATGTAAATAAAGATATTCAAAATTCCTTTTTAGACTTCGTAAAATTACAACATAATATTATGTTACTATTTTATCTCTGTTAAAAACAGGCTTATTAATATTTCTACTATTTTTTAAAGTTAGAAAATTTAAAAATATGATAAGGAAAAAATAATTTAGAAACGTTCAATATGAAATATATTATAATAAGAATTATAGCGAAAATACATCGATGATTATAAAGTTAATATCTTTTAAGTATAAAAAGATTTATAATTTTATACGTTTTTTAACTTCTAAAAAATATTTTATTATTATATAAAAAAAGAAAAAGGAATATATTTAACAAACGGGTAACGTTTGCATATATATAGCGAAATAGCAGTTTAAATAAACGGGTTTGCATATGTTGTAATAAGGACTGTAAAATTAAAGCATATAAAAATTATTTAAAACAAACGGTTGATAAAATAACAATAAAACTAGAAAATCCTTATTGATTTAACGAACGAAACTACAAAATATACGACAAATACGGCCAGTTCTAGGTAGATATTAATAATTATATATAATTATTATTCGAACTATTCAAATTTTATATTATATAATATATATAAAAGATTTTTATTAAACTTTTATACTATATTATATTTTTCTATTTTTAATATCGACGGTTATTCGATTTACTAATAGGCTAAACAGGAATAGCGTTTAGCTTAAATAAAGCGACAAATTAATTGTGAAAGTAAGTAAGAAATATAAATATATAAAAACTTTCTCATAATCAAGATATCCCATGTGTTATTATTTACGCTCCGAATTAAAATAAAGTTCAAAGGCTATATTACAAAGATAATTATATTACTTTCGAGTATTTTATATTTAATACGAATGCTTAAATTTGAAAATAAATCTATGAAAAATTCCTACTTTTAATGCAATGACTTGGAAAACAAAAAGACCACAACTTGTACTAAAAACGATAGTTATTTTCGAATATTAATTAAATAAATAATGGTAAAAATATATAAACGATTATTATATCAAATATAATACCAAAAACACACGAAAGTAAAGGCCTATTTGTACAAATAAATTGATTCATTTAAAGAAATATTAAATGTTTTCGTTATTAAAATTTCCCAAATCCTATTAATATAAAACTGTATATAAAATAAAACGAATGCTGAGTTTAATTGAAATCTATATTTGCTATAACAATAAAGGTTTAAAGCTATAATAAACATGAAACTAAAAAGAAAAATAATAGTAGCAAAAATCATTTAAACTTTTTAAAAATATAAATCAAAATTATAAAAACTATATCTAGTAATAGAAAGTCCATCTTAATATTAAAATAAATATATGTTCTGAAAATCAAAAAAAACTGCTTTTATAGATTTAAACGCATTATAAAGATATTTTATTAAATATAATAAATATTCTAAAGTAGAATAATGCCTTAAAAATATCTTGGTTTTGCTCTAATAATTTATAAATTCGTTTAAAAATTTAAACCGTTTCTTAAGATAATAAGTAATACTTAAAAACCGATTTTATACACGCTGTTATAAAATTTAAAAAGAATATACATTGTAAATCAGATTAGTTATTTATCTTTTGAATACTGCAAATTTAGAAAGTTATTTAAAAATAAAGGAAATTATAATTTAATATTATAGAACTAATAAAGCTACTGAATACTTATATAAAAAGATAATTATCACGTATTTCATAAATGTGATTATATAAAGCTAATAAAATAAAAGGTTGTCTAAATGTTTCATATAATTAAATTTAAAAAGAGAGATATCTAAATTTTATATTATTAATCGTTTATTTAAGATTAATAATATCAAAATTTAAAAACTATAAACGAAAGAATAACTAAAAGAGAAATTGTATTTATTACTAACAAACTAGATTCGAAATATTAAAATAATATTGTTATTAAAAACAAATATCGTTTAATCTTTAAATATATATGTTAAAAACATATATACAAAATAAAGTGATTTGAAAAAATTAGTTTTCTAAAAATTATCACTGCTTAAAAATAATACTATTCCAATATTAAGAATATCGAATTATACTTATAGAACTGATTAACATATTAATAAATTTCTAGTAATTTAATATATCCATCTTAAGAAAATTCTGAAATAATTTGATATTTCCATATTTTCAATACAAATATATTGATTTAAAAACTTTAAAAAGATTACGAAAAATAAACTATTTAAATTCTTAAAACTGTAAAAAATATTAAGTTCTAGATTAATCTAGCAAAGGATATACTGTCTATCTAGAAATTAAATTTCTTAATATTTACTTAAATATTTGCTCGAATTCAAATTCAAATTCCAAATTAAAAACAATTAAAACTTAGCCCATTTTTAATGGAGTAAGTATTACGAATATCTGTCAGATTTTCGAATTTACTAATTACGTATATAATTTAATTAAGGGATACAAAAATATAAATAATCAATTCACGAAATATTTTGTTAAAAACTATATTAAAAAATTGGTTTTAAAAAGAAATATTAAAACCTTTTCAATAACTTAGATATAAAATTATTAAAATACTACTAAGAAAAATATCTAAGGCCGACAAAATATCTTTTAAAAACCGACGTTTCAAACTACGACTTAAACTTTATATTTAAACAATTAAAGGCTAAGAAAAATAATACTTAATAGATTATTATTTTAAAGTCTTACGAAATGCAAAATTTAAATGCCCGACTTATAACAAACATTTATTAACATTTACTAATACTTTTTTAAAACTATTGAAACTTTAATTATTGAAATTAAAAATCGTTTTGATATTTATTCGAACTATGAGAATTTTCTCCAATTTATAAAAATATAAAAATTAAATAAACGATATAAAACTTAAATAATTCTCTTATTAAAATAGAATTTTACAATATAGAATATTAAAGAAAACAATACTTAAATCAATTGTTTATATTATAAAAAGAAGTATAATTTTAGAGTTTCTTAATAATATATACGGATTATATAGTTTAACAAATAGATTATCTGATAATTATATAAAATATTAACGAAAAGAGTAATTCCTGACTTTTTCGTATAATTGTAAAAGTTTTAAAACGCGAAAAAGCAAAAAATAGTTTAACAGTTACAAAGATAAGCCAAAATTTAATTGATGTACAATAAAAAGATTTATATTTTTCGAAATTAATAAAAACACATTATTGAGAAACTTTATAAAAACTCGTTATATAATTATTAAAAAACTTATAGAACAGTTAAACGATTATCAAAATTATAATTTCTTAAAATTATAAAATTAATTAAATAATTTAAAATCTCACTATTCTATAACAAACCTGTCATACATCCACCTAGAGGTATGAGCAGTATTCGAAATAGGGTCTTGATTTGCAGGTAACAATAGGGCGAAGAATAATTCAATGGTTTGTTCGTTAAAGAGATTTAAAGATTTTTTCCTTAATTAGAGAACGGTACAGTTATCTCTTAATTAAGAACTTAAATTAATAGTTAAGGAACGAAAAACTAAGTAGGTATTATTTATATAAAGGACCGATTTATTATATATCTCAATTCCTACAGTAAGTATATTATGAATTTATATGATTTATATAATTTGGTCCAAATTACTTAGATTAATTAGATTATTTTAAGGGCTAAGCTTCTTTATCCGGAATTTAACCGTGACTGGTTTACGTCAAGCTTTAAAGGTCGTTTTTTTAGAAATAGGAACCCCTGTTTCTGTAACAGTATTTTCCTTTTCCAAAGATTTTTATCCTAAAAATAAAAATTGTAAGTAATTGTTTTATTTTATTAGAAAGAATTTTTAGAAATTTTAATTAATTTTATTATAATATGCCGTATTCGAAAAAAAGAAGAGAAAATCTCATTTGAATTAACGTAATTTTTACGACGTTCGAATTAATTCAATAAAAAAGTTTAGCGTCAAGGTTTTTCTCTGTTCCAATTATACGTACTTTGGCGAAACCGATTATTTTTTCGTCTTTCACATTTTAAGCTGCAATTGCTATATTCGTCGTTAGCGCTTGGCTTATGACGTTCTAATTATGAACTCCCTGACGAGGCTAGGCGAAAAAAATAATTACTTGGAAAAAGAATAAAAAGAGGCGGAAGACATTTTAATCAAATATTGGGAGGTTGCCGAAAAAAATAAAAAAGCTTGTTAATCGGATAAGGCATATACGTCTTTAACAAAAAGTTTTTTTAAAAAAAAGATATAGCTATTTTAAGAGAGAATTATAAATTAAATTAATTGGAAAATCAAAACAAATTGAAAAAGAAATAATGTCGTATAGAAAGGGAATAAACGCAGTTTGTTTCCAAGATGGATGCTATTTTGAAAACGTTTATTTTTTTTCGACTAGAACGCCGAAAGTTTAGATTTGCGCCGGGGACCGCTATTGTCTGCGACCTTGGCCTCGTCAAAGACGGTCGGTTAGGATTTTGCCGATAGAACGTCTTAACCAGGTTTATTATATTTATCAAATAATTAAATAATTCTCAAAAGTTTTCTTTATATAAGTATTTTTCCTATTTAATTAGGTATTAAATTTTATTTTTAATTACTCTTAACTCCAATATTTATTCGATTTCGTATTTATTATAATTCTTTTCAAATTCCAGGTCTATTTTTAACGAGGCGTTTTTGGGTATGAATTCAAGTAAAGAAATATAGAAAACAGGGTATATTTTTATATTTTTAGGTAACGATAATCGGTAATTGGTTTTAGAAATAACTTTATTAATTTTGAATGGGCTAAACTTCTTAAAATTAAACTTATTATTAGGTTATTTTATTTTGATTTGAAAAATGTTTAAAATTACGTTTTTATCTTCGGCGTAATAAGTAATCCTTTTTTTCTTTCACTAAAATTAATCCTTTAATTTTTTTCTTATTATAATACTGGGTTATTTGCTGTTACAAAAATCGTAATTCGTTTTGAAAACGGGTTTAAATTAGTCTGATCTTTATTATTAATATTTTTGCTTTTAACGCAATTATAAAAATCTTTAATGCCCTATTAAACGGTTATTTAAATCGTTTCGTTTTTATATTATATTCGTATATCGCTATATAAGAGAAAACGTCCATATTTTTATTAATAAAAATATTATAAACGATTTATGCTGATGGTTAAAATTTTACCCAATTATTTTGCTGATAATTAACATAATTTCGAAAATATTATTTTAGGATTTGGTTTAATGTTTTGGTTTAGTTATCCGTTTGGGAATAATAAGTTATTAAGAATTTAAATTTAATACCGATTTGTTTAAAAAAAAGCTAGTATTAAATTTTGAAATAAAAAGCTTATATTTATCGGAAATAATTTTCTCTAGTATCCTATATTTATCAAAACATATTTGATAAAGGCGTAAACCAACTATTTTACTATTACGTTTCCTTTAAAAGGTAAAAAGTATTTATACTTGGTAAATTTATTAACAATTACTTATATTCCGTCGTATTCGACTTTAATAACTGGGTTTTTCGATAAAGGTAAGTTAATAATAAAATTCTAAGTTATAATATTCCATACCTTATTAGGAATGTTAATAAGCTGTAATAATTTGTAAGGCTTATATCGTAACGCTTTAATTTTATTATAAATATTACAATCCTTAATTACCTTTTTAATTATATTATATAATTCTGGGAAATTATATCGTTTTTATAACCGTCTAGTAATTTTGAAAATTCTTTAGTATCCATGTAACGGGTTTTCGTAGAATTGCTTTACGAATTATTCCTATTAATCCTTAAAAACATAAGTTTTACCATAATATAATAACTAATCTTTTGGTTATCCTTTTAGCTGCTTTATCTTTTCCCTTTTTTTCGTATCGTAAAAATTTCGGAACCGTATCAAAAGTTCGGAAGTTGGTTCTTTTATTATTTTATATAATTATATATTATTTTTAGTGTCCTATAACATCTGTATATTTTTTAGAGACTTTAAAATCGTAATTTCTTTTATAATTAAAAATATCGGCCTAGATATTCTTTCTCATTTAATATAATAAATTTTAAAATTAAATCTAAAGAGAAAAACATTTATTTTTTATATTGTTTATTTAACTTTTAAACTTTTATAAATCGCGTAAAGTTTTTATAATTGGAATAAATATCGAAAGGTTTTGTAATTTCGTTAAAAAATAATTTTTATTTTTTAAAAACGTTAATAATAACCTGTAATTCTTAATCGTAAATTTAGTATCTGAATTCTGCATTTCGGAATGCTTTTAAGTAATAAATTATTCAATAGTATTTGCCGTTATCTTGTTATTATTTTAAAACTATATTCAAGACATATTCCAAGGCGTCGGTTTTTAATTATTTCTTTTTGTTCAAGTTTAATAATTTAACAATAGGTCCGTTAATAATTACTTTCTTTAATTTCCGAAATATTTCTTTGGTTTTCTCTAAAATTTTAAATTCCTTTTTAACGTATTCCTTAATAGTAAGTTTCGTTAATAGTTTAACTATATTTCCGTATGCTTTAATTAAACTACGTATATATCTAATAAATCCTAAAATTTATGAAATATTTGTAACGTTCGCTTTATTAGGGATAAACCAATTTTTAACTGCTTCCAACTTAAAACGTTAAACCTGAATTTAACCGAAAATAAGAATAAATTCTAAAAAATTTAGTTTTTGCATATACTATATACTTTTAGCTAAGTTAATTCGAATATTTGCCTTATTTAAAGTTCTGAATATTTGGGTTATTTGTTTTTTATATTTTTCCAAAGTTTCGAAGTAAATAAGGATATCGTTAAAGTAAACAAATACGAATTTGTCCAAGAATTATCGGAGCGTAATTATAACCAAACTTTAAACACTAACGGGGACATTAGTAAGTCCCATAGGTATTACTTTGTATTCGTAAAATCCATGTATTTTCCTAAATGCCGTTTTTTATTTTTCTCCTTTAACCATTCGGATACAGTAGTATTTATCGCAAAAATCAAGTGCTATAAACCATTTGGCTTTGCTGGCATTTTCTTTTAAGGTATTTATAAAGGTTAAGGGATATCCATTTTTGATTATAATATCGTTCAACTATTTGTAATCGATTATTTTTCTGTAAATAAAATTTTCGTCTTTATCGATTTTTTGCTTACCATCCTTAATCTTTAATACCATAAAAACGGAATATCTAGCAGAAAAATTAAAAAGTTAAATATATCCTATTTTTAAATTAAGTTATATGCTTTTCTATAAGGCTTTTAACTTTTCGGAATTTATATATTAAATTTTGTAAAATTTAGGATAATATTCTTCCTTAATAGGTATCCGGTAATCCCATTAACCGTAAAAAGATAGTTCATAATCCTTTTTATTTTTAAATAATTTTTTGAATTTTTAAAATTACGGAGGCACCTAGGGGGTTTAATTAGGAACCTATACTTCCTTAATAAAATAACAAATCTTTCGATTATCCTCTTTTAGTATCTTTGTTTCGTTTTCCTAAAAAAATATTCGTTTTTTCTAATTAATCTATAAGTTACTAGATCAAAGCTAAGGTATTCCTAAGATAATATCATATCCGGAGATATTAACGATATCTAACGAAACGCATTCTTGGTATCCTTAAATTCGTACAATAAATTTTTTAATTTTTCCTAAAACTCGTTCGTTTTCGTAAGTAAACAAACTTCCGTTTACCGTACGCAATTTGTAAAATTATAATTTATATTTTTAGAAAATCTGGTATTTTTTTACTGCTACGAAAAAAACAAAATTGACTTTTATTCCGGAATTAATTATTATTTTAAAAGTTTTAGCTTTATCCTAAAACAGAATCTCGATCTAATTACGTATTCTCTTTATTACTTCGCATAAGGTCTTATAGGTTAGGGTTTTTCGATATGTTAGTTTCGAAACCCTTTACAGCTTTTTGATTTTTGATATCATCTAGCCTAAAATAACCTCTATTCGCATACTTTCTTAATAGCATATTTGGTACATTAATCGTCCTTATATCTAAACCATATTCTTCTGCCATATTTGTACTTAAGAATTTTTTTTTTACCTGGCTCCTTAGTTCTTTATTCTGCGAATTATAAAATCGGAAACGTAAATTTTCGCAAAAAGTATTTCCATATTTAAAAGCTTATGTTAAATGCAAAATATCGAAAAATAATATAAGCATCCTTGCGATATCACCTTTTAATTCCGTTCCGATATAGGATATAAATAGCAAAATCGAAAGTATTTCGGCCATCGTAAAGTCTTTATATATCGGTATTCGTTATCTAATTCGGTAAATGTTTTTTCGTCCTATCCTGGCTAAAAATCATTATTTTCCTCAGCTTTAAAATAAACAAAATAATCGTTAATATAACAAATAATAAAATGTAATAAATCGTAAGGTTTTATCGTCGACTTTTTTAAGTAAATAATATATTTTAGGAGCCTATAATACTTTAGAGACAATTTTCTATAATTGCTAATATCTGGCTGAAATTAGCCGTTTTTCGTATATATCTCATATTTCTAGGAATCAAAATAGCATTAGTGTCTTAGCTTAATAATTATTCTAGAAGCTATATATCCTAGATAATATTTGCAAGTTTTAACCTTAAAGTCCTGGCAGTTAGAATAATTTTTATACTTTGGGATATCATTTCGGATCTAAGTAATTATAGCAATAATAAATTCTAGCTGAAAAAAAAATCGCATTAATTTCTTTTTTCTTTTTTTTCTCCCTTACTATTAATTTCTTATTTAATTATTTTACCTTTTTTTTTTAAGATTAAGGATTTTTTTTCTTAGAATTTGTCTTGGTAAAAAAGCGATATTTACTTTTAAAATATCCCTTTTTACCATAATTAAAATACTTTACTTTATATTTGTTTTTCTTAGGCTTTTTCGAAATAAAATTCGTTTTTTTCTAAGGCTTACTCTTATCCTTTTTGGTTTAGCTCTTTAAGCCTTTATTGTCACCTCGTCTGCCGGTTCTTTTTTTCTCCAGATACCGATTAAAGGTACGTCGGTCGGCGATAATAACCTTATTTATATATTTTGCAAAAAAAATCCCATTTTAAGTTTCATATATAGCTCGTCCTTAATTTAAAACTTTAAGCCGTTATAATAAAGGTAAAATAACTTATTTTTTAACAGGTTAAAAATAATTACCTAACGATTAAACTTAATCGTATATTGAGATACTAACTTAATCTAGCGAAAGAAATGAAGCTGTTTAATTACATATTATTTTTTGTCCGGATTTCCAAATAAAGCTTATATTTTTTTTCGAAATACTTGTTA
The DNA here is from genome assembly GCA_004154925.1 of Monosporascus cannonballus. Lineage (NCBI taxonomy): Eukaryota > Fungi > Ascomycota > Sordariomycetes > Xylariales > Monosporascus > Monosporascus cannonballus. Next base: position 97,122 of record QJNS01000175.1, on the reverse strand, counting down.
AAATTGTAGTTAGTTATATTCGAAAATTCTTCCCGATAATTTTGCAAATAATTCTTCATAATAGGTTCGAACTATAAGAAAACCTTTCCGGTAAGCAGTTAAAAAATAACCATTATTTTTTAATAATTCTTTGTTAAAAAACTTTTATAGAATTTAAGGTAAAACCTAACTTACACTAAAAATCTTTTTATATCCGTAAATCTATCATAAAACTTAGAAAAAATTGGTTTATATCTTTTAATATCCGACATCTCGTAATAGCTGGAAAATAAAACAATTTTTCCCGTATTTGGTTTGCGCTAAATAAAGGTAAGGTAAAAGTTTTTTATTATTATTAACGAGAAAATTTAACGTTTTCCTTTTTTAATATTCGTATTTTTATTATTAAGATATATAGGTTTTCGTTAATTAATGGTTTTTCTTTTTCGATATATATTTATCCCTTAAAGAAATATTTTTTGTTTCAATTTCTTTACCTTTTTAACTTTCAGAAGGATACTTTTCTTTAGATGCTTCCTTAGCCGCCTTTTTTTCCGACTTTTTTTTTCTGGACCTTAATAATATCTTTGGGAACCGGGGTAAATTGTTATTTAGGCTAGGAGAAAAAAGGTTTTCCCTGTAATCGGGTAGTAAAAAGGGTTATATTATTAATTAATCGAAAAGTTTCTTAAAAGAGCGGTAAATCTTTTAACCTTATTATTAATTTTTTATTAGTTAATAACGAGGATCGGGTATATTATTTATTTTCTGAATATTATCTTGTATTATCGTTTGCATTAAGTTCGAAAAACCTTATACCCTAATTCAGTGGTAAATTATTTATCGGCTATTAATCAAGGAATTATTAAAATATAACGAACTTGTTATATATCCACCTGAAAATATAAGCAATATCCGAAATAGGGTTTTGATTTACAGATAATAATTAGGCGAAAAATAATTTAATAGTTTATTCGTTAAAAAATTTAAAAAGTTTTCCCTTAATTAAAAAACAATATAATTACCTTTTGATTAAAAGCTTAAATTAATATCTAAAGAACGAAAACCTAAATAGGTACTATTTATATAAAAGACCGATTTATTATATATCCCAATTCCCAAAGTGAATATGTCGTAAATCTATGTAATCTATGTGATCTGGTCCAGATTACTTAAATTAATTAGATCACCTTAAGGGCTAAGCTTCCCTGTCCGGAGTTTAACCGTGACTGGTCCACGCTAGGCCTTAAAGATCGGTCTCTTGGAGACAGGAACCCCTGTTCCTGTAACATATTCATAATAAATCGAAAAACGGTTTATTAGATACTATAAACATTATTATAACTTTTAAAATATTTATTTAAATGTAAATACCATAATTTAGTGGTTTTTTTTATTAATTTACATTGATCTAACGATCAGGTTAGCAATATTAAATAAAATAAAATATAAGTAATTATCGATAACTTTGTTAAGTATAAATACTTTTTACTTTTTAAAAAGTCCGACAATAAAATAATTAGTTTACGTTTTTATCAATTATTAGTGTACTAAATATAAAATATTAAAAAAGTTATGTTCGACAGAAATATACTGTTTACATTTAAATTTAACAATAATTGTTTTAAACGAATAAACGAAACGATTCAAATAAAGGTGAAAATAATATATAAAACCTTGTATTAATTATTCATGCAATAATTACATAAATCTTTTATTATTGATATAGAAAATTCATAAAACATTAATTAACGACAATAGAAACGTGTTTTTATATATAACGATATACGAATATAATGTAGAAAACCAACACCAAGCTTTCAGAAATAATATTACCGTATTAAGAGAAAAAACGCTAAGAATAAAATATAAAATAATGAAAATTCGCTTTTAAATTAAATTATAAATGTTTCAACTAAAACAATATTTTATTATTATAACCTAACAATTAAAGAACCAATTTCATCGAAAAAAAAGATAAAGTTTACCGATTTTACAAAAAACAAAACGTAACGTTTAATATTTTACAAATTAAAATTCAAAGATTTAATAATAAGCTAGGTTTTAAAAAAATTTAATCTATTTAGAATTAATAAATTCTTTCCAAAATAAATCACTTATTAACTCTATCTAAAACTATAATAATACTCTCTATGATCTACGTTTTTTAAACTTAAATACTTACAAACGGCTTTTTAAACATAAGTTTAAACATCGAAAAAAAGCTAAGTATATACGAGATCGAAAAAAATATTGCATTCTAAACCCGTTAAAAGTAAAATAAAACATTTAATTCAATCAAAAGATTGTCTATATAAAAAAATATTAAAAAACGTTTTAAATATTTAACAAATACAAAAAGCCTAATTAAAATATTTTACTGCCAAAGTCTTAATCGACTATTTTTGACGCAACTAGAATTACGGACGATAATAACTCCGTTTTCAAATCGATTATAGTAACGTTTTAATTGAAAAAAAATAAAGGTCTTTATTATAGCATTTATTTCTAAAACAAACTTCGTATATTCGATTTCCACTCGATATTGATTTTTTTTAACTGGTTTTATTTTTTAGTTCATCCAATTTATATTCTTTTTTTAATATTATAACCGCTTTTATTTTTTTTTTCAAAATATTTCATTGCAACTAAAAACGTTTTAATCGATTAATATATCTTTTAGTTTTTATGTCAAATTTCTTTTAATGCGTTATAAAAAAACTTTCCACCTTACGTTATTCTTTTTGCAATTTATTACCTACCGCTTTAATTTTCACTAAAACGTTAATATTTAATATTTTATACAACGAACGTTAAAAACGAATATATATTTAACATTTTCGCATGTAAATTACGAAAAAAAACCAATTTAAGTTTTTAAAACAAATATAATTCGAACAAAAAGCAATTTAAAACCCCAACTTCTCAATACAATTTGCACGACGATTACGGAATTCGAGTTAAATTAAACGAGGTTTTCTTCCTTTTCGAATACGGCTTGTTATAATAAAATTAATCAAACGCTTTTAAAAACATTACTTTAATAAATTAAATACCTATTTGCGGTTTTTATTTTTAAAATGAAAATCTTTACAAAAGGAAAATAATATTATGAAAATAAAAGTTCTTATTTAGAAAAAGTCTAGTTTTAAAGCTTAATTTAATTTAATTTTGAAAAATCTTCATATTGTAACGGGCACGATGCATAAGTTAAATGGAGGCACGGCCTAACGAAGGTTTATATTTAAGGTAAAAAGGGAAAAGGAAAAACAGCTAGCCACCAACGAGGTGGTTACTTCTTATATATATATGGGTAAATTCGGGCTAAAAAGCTCGTTCCGTAAGCCCGAACTGCCCTATAGGCTTTAGCTTATAACATCACCCCCTTTTTCGCCCTTAGAGAATAACAAGGCTGCAGCGAGGCGGCGGCGGCTTTGCTTATACCTTTTTTTTATTCCTATTCCTACCTTTACGTTTTCGCCGAACCTGTTTTCGTTTCTAAATAATTTTTCGAAATTATTAAAAGTAATTATATTTTCGAAACTGTTATATAATTCTTATATTGGTTCGGCATAACCTACCTATTTTACCAATAGCTTTTTTCGATAACCGCGGTTTATGCGCCTATTTTCGGCCTTTAATATACGTTTTATTATATATATTTTTTAATAATATTGGTAATAATTAATCATTATTTAAAATTTAATTAAATAATAAAATTTTATTATTAATTTTAAAATATTTACGTTAAATTTTAGATATATATTTAACGATATATTTAATTTTATGGTATTATACGGCATAATTGTAATAATTTTATATGTAACGTATATTTAAAACAATATTTTAAATAATTATAAAATAATTATATTTTTAAATTTAATTATATTAAATCTTTTATTTCAAAACGTAAGATTTATTTTTTAAAAATATTAATTAATTATTTTATCCGGGCTTATACCGATATTAAAATAACTTATATAAATTTTGTACTTTTTCGTAATTTTTTAATAAAATTAATACTTTTTTCCGTTTCAGAAATTAATTAAGTAATTTCCGGTACCTTATTAATAAGTTTTATATTATATACGTAAATTTAAAAAAAGAATTTAACGAAAAATTTTTATTATTAAAAATTAATTATGTTACGGGTAAAGAATTGGTTTAATTATATTATACGTAATTTATAAAATAACGAAAATATGCAAAAGATTTTGCTTAATTTTTTCCGTAATTTTATTTGTTTAAAGGTAAAAGGATATATTAAATTATTGCTATATATTTATTAAGTCGTATAAATAAATCCAGAATTTATTCGTTTAATTATTTCCTTTATCGGATATTAATTTTTTGGGGAAAACGTAATATTTATAATAATAAGTAATAAAACGTTAAACGTACATTTCCGTATTTATATTAAATATCGGTTTTAAAATAACCGTTTTCGTTAAATAATTATAAAATATTATAAAAAAATGAAAGTCTTTTTTCCTTTGCCGGTAAGTTAATTATAAAATTTACCGAAAATCTGAATAAAATCGGTTTAAAATAAATAAAAGCCGTAATAACCTTTTTTTATTTTTTTTATACGTATAACTTATTATATACGTCGTAATTATAGCAAAAACGATATATATCCTAAATTTATTCCGGTTAATAATAATTCTAAATTAATATTATTAATATAATATCTTTGTTTAAGTAGCCGGTAATATAAAAATTGTATACCCGTTAAATTAATAATATCCGAAATGGTTTCCAAATAAAAACCAAAATACGTTCTTTAAATTATAAAAAATCCTTGAAGTCAAAAAAATATTCCGTTATAAAAATTGTTACCGTCTTTATAATTAAAGGGAAATTACGTAATTCCTGGGTTACGATAACGTATACCACTTTGAAAATTTTATTTTTAATAATTTTTAAATTTTATATTTCTTAAAAATCTTTTTTGAAAAATATTTCCTTATTAAAAAATATAACCGGTTATTCGTTATTTTCCTATTTTAAATAAATTGTAGCTATTAAAATTTTCTGGATTTATATTAATTCGTTAAGTAATTATTTTTCTTTAATTAACCAGATTTTTTTTTAAATTTAATATTTTTCTTATTATAAAATACGTTTTATAATTTACGAAATATAATATTAGATCGGTTTATGAATTTATTAAAACGATATTTAAATATAAAATTAAAGGTAAATAAAAATTTAACTTATTAAATCTACCTTTTAGTAAATTTACGGATATTTATAAAATATTAAAAATTTACGTAAGTTATTAAAATTATAAAAAAACTAATTAATGTTTAAAACTTCTTTTTATTCCGTTAATATTTTAATAATAATTAATAATTTTTATCGTATATTTCATAATTATATTTAATTAATAATAATATCTGTAAACAATTCGTTATTAATTATAAACGCCTTAATAAATCAAATTAAAATAAATATTTTTTAATTAGCCAATCGAAATAATTTATTTTTATTATTATTTCCTTTTCGGAATCTTAATACGTAAGGATAAACATTATAATAAAAAGCTTTTTAAATTAGTTAAAGGCTTATTATTTTTCGTTTGTTTAACGGAAAAAGATCCTTTCTTTTTTTTTATTTATAAAAAAAATTATTATTCCGTTAAAATAGTTTTATAAATATTCGATAAAAATTAACGAACCTAATAAAATTCTGAACCTTTTTTACGTTAATAAAAACCTTTTATTTTTAATTAACGGGTATTTTCTTAAAATTAATTTTTAAATTTATTTTTATTTTAATGATAAATTTTAAATATTTTTTTTAGATTAAAAATTCGTATTTATCCAGATCTAGCTTTAATTTTATTTGTGCCAAACGGCAAAATATTAACTTAATCTTAAGTATATAATCGGTTCGAAAACCGGATAAATAAATTCATACATTATCTATATACGCGGAATACAAATTATTAAAATAACATTTTAACGTAATATTAATATAATTCTGGAAAATAACCGGTATACCGTTAAGGCCGAATAAATATATTAACTATTCGGAAAATTCGAAACGTATACGAAACGTAATTTTTTATTCGTCTTTTTAACGGATACGTAACCAGTAAAAAGCCGTTCGAATATTAAATTTCGTAAACTGCCGGGCCTGGAATAAGGTTCGTAATATTATTTTTATTAACGGAAAAAAATAACGGTTTTATTTCGTAATTTTATTTAACTCTTTATAATTTATATAAAACCGTAAATTTTAATTAAACTTCCTTACGAATAATATCGAAATATTTATAAAAAAAATTATTAATCCGTATTTAATTTTTATTTAACAAATTTATAATTAATTTACGTAAAATTAATAATTGTTTTCAAATATTCCATATAAAGATTTTTATAAAATTACTTTTTATTTAACCCGAAATATTTATTTTTAAATTTATCGTTATATTATTATTATTATGATAAAATAATAACGATAAACTTTCGTTATTTATAAAAAAATCTCGGAATTTTTATATTTCCTTAAAAAAACATTCTGTTATATCTTTAAAACTTAATCGCGATTTTACTTTTAAAATATTATTAATATCTTTTAGAAAAATTACGAATAATTATATCCCGTTTTTTTATAATAATTTTACTGCATTATTACTATAAAGGTCATAACCGTTATTAAACAAACTTTTTTATACTTTTATAACCGCCTTTTCAAGTAATCCTTAAATTCCTTATCGAATTATTTTTTTCGCGTAATATAAATGTAATAACGTTATTTACAAAACGGATAAACCGTTATTTCGCTTTATATATAATATTATTATATTTTATATAAGGTTTTTTTAAAATAAAAAAATAAAATAAATTTTTAATTATATATCTTTAAATTTGTTTTAGGCAGCCTTCTAAATTTATATTAACGTAAGTAATTAAGCGAATCCTAATTACTATAAGTTTATTATTATTTATTAAGTTTAACCGATAAAATATAATAAATATATATTATAACTTTAAATAATAAATTAATTATTAATTAAATATAAAATAATAAATATATTCATTATCTATTAAATTATTTATATAAATAATGTTATTAATTAAAGTATTTAATATAAAAAAATTATTTAATTTATTATTAATCTTTTGTAATTTTTTCTTTATTATATTTTCTTTTTATTAATAATTTTTAATAAGGATTATTTTTTTAAAATTTTCGTTATCCGAATTATTATCCTTATTAACGGTAATCCGCAAATTCGTTATCGTAATTTTTATCTTAACCGGACGAAACCGCTTTACGGATTTATATTTAAGGTATTCCTAATTTAAATAATTCGTAATAACGTAACGGAAATATAATTTTTTTTATTTTTGAATTTTTATTTCGTTGTTGGAAAATTATTTTATATAAGTCCGGTTATTTAAACCTTATCCCGAATTACCCTTAAATCGATTTTTTCGATTATTTTGTTATTAAATTATAAGTTTAAAAATTAATATAATTAATTACGTAATATCCGTTATAAATATATCCCTTTAAACGTTTATTATTTAAACCGGTTTATTAATTTAATCGATATATTATTATTAATTAATTATTCCGTTTTTTTACCGGAATATTAAGTTATTATTTTTTATTTATATAATAATCGGATAAAATTTTTAAATAATTAATTATTTTTTTGCTTTACGTACTTAACAATTATAATTATCGTAAAATATATTTTTTATAATTAATGCGTTATAAAATTATATATTAATACCGTTGTTTAAGGAAATTACTTTAATTATTAAAAATTACGCTTATTTTTAATATTTAGCCAATTTAAATTTAAAATTTAATCAATATTTTTAAAACCAGTAATCACTATTTTATTTTATACGTTATAATTATCTTTTAACGGATTATATCGTTTACTTATTTTTAAATTACTTTTTTATATAAAAAAGGAAATTATCGATTTCGAAATTATTTTATAATTTTTTTATTTTTAACCAATAATTAAATTGCAATTGTTTTTCGGTAAGCATAAATATTATAATACTTAGGTAAATTATTATAAAAAAGCCGGAAATAAGCCGGTTTTCCTTTATTTTCGTACGGAATATGGCGAAAAACAAACGGAACATTTTTTTATTTCCCATTTTACGAAAGCCATTTTATAAGTTTATAATTCGTTTTTGCAAACGTATTATTAAGCGGCGGGCTTATTATAAATTTTTGGCAAAACGGATTCTATTTTATAAAGGTTTTTTTTCGTTTTTATATAAAAATATCTTTTTATTTCCGTTATTTAATTAAATAAATTACTTATTATTTCGTTACGATTAAAAATTAATTTGGTAAATCTTATTTATTATATATTAAATTTTTAAAGTATATTTATAAATAATTAATATTATAAATTTTTTTAATAATTCCGAATAAAGTTAATACCGTAAATTCGCTTATAATTTTATTAGTTATATTATTTCGTAATTATTTCGTTATAAAACTTTTTGGGGTTATTATTTATAACTAAAGTATTTTTAAAAAACGTTTTATTTTTATTTAACTTTTTAAAAGTTATAATAAGTTATAACTTTAAATATATATAACGGGTACGATATATAAGTTAAACAGAAATACGGTTTAACGAAAATTTATATTTAAGGTAAGAAGAAAAAGGGAAAAACAATTAGTTACTAGTAAGGTGGCTGCTCCCTATATACATATAGGTGAGCTCGGGCTAAGAAGCTCGCTCCGTAAGCCCGAGCTGCTCTATAGGCTTTAGCCTGTAACACATACTTAAAAAACTTTGCTTTTTTAAGTAATTTTAATAATTTAAACTATTTAATTAAATTATCCAGGTTGTATATATTCATTATATACTTATTAACAGAAAAAGAAATATATCTAAACCCAGTTTTTTTTCATAAATAACAACCTATTAATTTTCGTTTCTTATCTATCAATCTAAGCTTATAATTAAAAATAAACGTTTTTTATTATAAGAAAAGTTCGCAAATCTCTTCAACAAACAAACTCTTAGTAAATTATTTCTCGCCTTATTATTATCTGCAAATAAAGACCCAATTTCGGATATCGCTTATATCTTCAGATGGATATGTAACAGATTCGTTATAGATATTCGATTAGTATATCTCTTAGTAAGACACTAAAACACCACGGCTGTAATATTATAACTAAATTACGAAATCGATTATCAGCAGAAATGATGAAAGAAATTATTTCATTAAGAATTTCGAAAATTAATAATATATAAAAAATTAAAACAAATAATGTAAATTGAAGAAACGAAGAAAAAAATACTAAATAATATAGAAAATAATTAAGAATTTTATATATTTATAGTAATTTTATTTTGAAACCCTCTTTATATTTTAATAATTTAAAAATATTTCTTATAAAGTTAATTTAAATTGCACTAAAGTTAATTCAATTCTCTTTTATTAGTTTATTTTAAATTATTTTTATTAATTTGTTTTAATTAGTTCGTTACTACTTTTAAATAATTTTAGCTAATTTTAATTAATCTATTAACTAAACTAACTAATTTCACAACCCTGTTTACGGGTGAAAACTTTTGCCAATAGCAGAATGGTATAGTATGGTATAAGGATGTACTAATCTGCGTACTAATCGCGGTCGCTAGTCGTTTTTAACGTTACAGCTAATTATTATAACCTACTCGGTAATCTATTAAATGACCTATATCCAAAATCGACTAATAAGTTTCATATAAATTAAAACCTCATCGGCCAAATGAGTATCTATCGATGGTTAACCATTCGGCATTTTTAGTACTTACAGGTGGTTATTTCGTAGGCAGTTTCAGTCTACCACTTAGCTCAGCTAGCTTAGGCCTCTGCTAGCTCGTTTCTATTTTTGATGCACTTTTATGTATTACGCCAAGGTATTAAAATCAACCAATCAAATAGCGTATCCCTGTAACGAACTAACCAGATCTAAGTTAAAGTTGCGCAAAAACGTTTTGGTCTAATATTTTTCTTAACAAAATAACCGAGTTTTTTCGGTTATCTAATTCATTTAAATTAAATATTTTAAATACTTTAAATATATATTACATATAAATTAATTCATATATTAAAATGTTTTCTAAATTTTTAGATAATAATTAGGTTTAATATAATTAAATTGTATTCGGTAAAATTATCAATTATAATATTTTATAGCTGTAATAATGTAAATACCGTATGGATTATTTCGTTATAAACTGTTTAAAAGCAATTTAATATTGAAAAATCAGTTAAATTATATTTTTATCCGTACGAAATATTGTTATTATATTATAATTATAAAAACAAATTAAAAAATATTAAATTCGAAATGTTTTTAAAATTAGAACGTAATTAATTTAAATCTGATAAATTTAATTTTTAATATATAAGATAAATATAAGCTAATATAATTATAAAAAAACTTAAATAAATATTGAAATTAATATAATTAAATTTAAATTTAGAAAATAAATAATCGCAACGTTTTCATAGCTACGATAATAAAATTACCGGATATATTATCGTGTACCGAGTTTCTCTAACATATTTTGAATAAGAAAAATCCGTTTAGTAATCTTTTTAGCCGTATAAGTTATTGTTGTATTACGGCTATAAAAAGGTTAAAATTGGCCAAATCCGGAATATTTTTATATTTATAATGTAGTAACCATAATCCATACCGGAAAAAATATAACTAAACGAGTTTTGCTTATAATAAATTATCTTTAAAAAATTTACAATTAAATATTATGTATAATAATTACGTTATTATATTTATAAAGGTGTTTTAAATTAAAAAGAATATTAACTTAAAAATTTACTTTCTTAATACCTTAATTAAATTAATTCCAATATAAAAATATTACATAAATATATATTTTTTTTATTTTTTTATTTTATTTGCGAATTTTAAAAATGGATTTAAAATTTTTTATATAGGACGATATTAATTAAGGTCAATAAATCACAATTAGCTATTAGGCTCTATTTTGGAAGTTTTATTATTTTGTAGGTCCTTTATAAATTAGATTAACATAGTCCTAAAAACTACTTAGCTATAGCTGCGCTGCAAGCGCAGCCACAACCTCCAAAATAGGGCCTGATTCTAATGAGGCAATCTACCACTCAGCTTCGCTAACCACCCATGGGTAGTTAGCAGGTGTCCGTGGAGACTCGTGGGTGGAAATTTTAGCGTGGGTGGGTGGGTAGTGCAAACCCTAGTTCAAGCTTGCTGATGTACCTCGGCTGTGTTGATGTGGCCTTGACCAATACAGGAATCATGGAGAATAAGCGGATCAGCATAACCCTAATATTGAATTGCCCGCCATAATAGCCCAAGTTTCGGGATCGGAGTAACGGGTGTAATAGTCAGGGGCATTTAAGCCGCATACTCTTTTTGGCTACCTCAAGAGTCCCATTTCGTGACTTACAAAATGGAACGCACCTCTAGACTGGTCCTATACTCATTAATTATCCCTGTCGACCGTATCGTAACATGGAAAACCCAAATAATTACCTTGGGCTCTCGAATCTAGGTAGTGAAACTTGTGTGATGATGGCTTGGCCATGAGCACAGTAATTAAATACTGTACAGCTGGCTTAAGGGAGACTCTATCAGAGCAAAAAAAAGATTCCACGACATGCACTGGGCCATGCTACCCCTGCCGTCTCTGTATTGTATCTGCCCACTCCAACATACGGACCTCGTATCTTATAAGGTATCACGGCGTGGCGGCTAGTACCTCCTTCTCTGTCGTCTCTATCACCTCCTTATTAGGCTTGTCTTTCTCCGCCATGCCAAACTTACTATCAAGTTTTTTTTTAAGCGGTACGTCCTTGAGCACAGCGGCAGCGATGAACCCCACCGCCCCAAAGGCAATAGCAACCTACCACGACCGCTGCAGCGCGTTACTTTGCACCGTTACCACCTGGGCTCGCGTCTCTGCCGAAAGCGAGTCGAAGAAATACGCCGTAGCGTCCTGGTACGCCCCGCCGGCCATGAACCCGGCGGCCACCGTCGCGTCACTGCTGATCACACCCGAGCCAGCCAGCTGCGCAGCCCGGCTGCTAAAGATGGCGCCCGGAACGGCGACACCCCAGGTAACGCCGAAACTGCGCATAAACGCCCACGTGCCCGTCGCAAAGGCCGTATCCTTATCGGTCAGCGGGGCCAAGAGGGCCGGGAGGAAAGTCGGGATGGCGAGGCCGGCGCCGACGGACTCAGTGAGACCCTGCATCACACACAGAAGCATATAACTGAAGAAGAAGTGTATTGAAGGTTGCCTGACCTCTAGAAGGTCCTAGCTAGAAGGTGAGGGTAGTGAACCCTCCTTTTATACATGTAAATACAACTGTAGCCAAGAGAAAAGGTACCGGGGGTGCATAAAGTAGCCTTGTTTCAGTAGGTGATCAAACTAAGCCAAGTCTTAGCTGTTTGATCGACTTCAGCTGGGTCTGACAGACTCGATGATCTGGAAGCCGACCCAAGCGACCGTGCTGGAGTTCTCGTCGAGGAGCGAAAAAAGGCCGAAGCCGACGACGACGAGGGCGAAAACCACGACGAAGATTGGCTTGTAGCGGCCGAACTTTGTAAGCAGGAGACCGCCGATGATGGTGGCGGGGACGAAGGCGGGGATGGTCGGCAGGAGCATGATGCCGGAACGGTAAGGGGTTGCGCTGAGGACGCCTTAGAAGTAGACGGGAAGGAAGTAAAAGGCCTACATGGTGATAAGGCCGTGGAAGAAGGTAAGGGTAAAAACGGCGGATGTGATGCGGTTGGCGAAAAGGTGGAGAGGCATCATTAGGTTCGCGACGAAGCGAGTAACCTCGAGCGCGACGAAGCCTGCCAGGGCGGCCATGTTAACAATAAGCGGTACGAGGACCTTATACGAAAACCATGGATATTCGCCATCTGCCCAGCTAAAAGCAATTAGTACCGAGTTCGAAGCGCCGATAAAGACGGCATTACCCGGCCAATTAAGGCTGGAAAGCTTGGTAACTAGGGTGCTTAACTTATCGTAGTTAACGTGCAGGAATATAACTAGCAGTACCAGCGCCGGACAGCCGATGGGCAAGGCCAGATAAAAGGCCTAACGCCAGGTGCTGTAGCTGGCAATAAGCCCGCCGAATAAAGGACCGAGTGCGGTTCCCCGAGAAATCATGCCAAATACCATGGCCATGTAATTGCCTTTTTCCCTGAGGGGCACCAAGTTATATATGACGGTCTCGACGAGGACACTGAGGCCGGACCCCCCGAGTCCCTATATGACTCGGCCGCTGATCAATATGGCCATGTTGGTGGCTCTGTGCATGGCCCCTATCGTCAGCACTTACATTTGTTCGTCGAATAAGATAGTGTCCCGGAACTAACACTTATCCGCCACATATACCGCTTCCAAGCAAGAAAGCGACCGTCGACCAGATCATGGGCCACCTGCGACCGAATACGTTTGTGATTTGTCCAAATATTGGCTGAAGAAAACCCCTGAATTATTAAGAATGGTTAATATCCAAGGCTAATCGGATGTGGCAGTGTTTTTACCGGGGGAACTGGAAGGGAACTGATATGGTCAAAAAATATGCATTAGCGACCCAGATAAAATTATCACCTCCGCCCAGATCGGCGACGATAACTGGTGAAACCGTCGAGGTGATTATGGCTTCCAAAGCTGTTAAGAGGCCTGTTAAAGCGAGGACGACTGATAGCCCAGAATCTCGGCCCCTTTTAAGTTTGCTGGGGACTTTCTTTTGGCGCCGCCTTCTTGGTGTCGACCGAATCTCCAGAGATTATGCTCGAAGCGGCCGCGTTTTGTTGCGATATTATGTTAAGAAGTTAAGTTCCAGTTAATGTTTTAGAACGCCAGGCTGGAATAAGTATCGAATTAAAAATAGACGCAAGCGATTTTTCCTTTTAAACGTTAGATTACAAAGAATCTAGATGATAACTCCTATTCTAAATGGGTTTTTTTTAGGATCTTATATCTTAATTATTGTTCGGGACATATTTTAGGCCGCCATAAGGTCTAGGGTAGCTTTCGGCATAAGCTAAAACTCGAAGGTTTTCGTTGGATAACTGGGAGGACTAAGTTCGGAGGGTTTCAAAAACTCTACGAGGTTTCAATATGTGAACGGCCTCACTGAGCCGCAGCGCTGGTCAGTGAAACTCGTCGGAATCTGGGATAAGACCACCCAGTCTTCATCAGACTCGCAACGCGACACGAATAACTTTTCGAGGAAAACATCCAAGGATCTATTTGACACCCTGACGGCTCTGCCCCAAGAAGCAGGCCACGCTTTAGCCGCTGGAGATGGAACATCTTAACAACGCAAAAAGGATGCTCAAAAAAAAAAAAACGCTTTAAGGAACGGCTCAAGGATCCACTAGGAACCTAACCGAGGCTAAATTTCCTGCTCGATTTCGTGTCCCATGGGATTTCAGTGCCCCTTTTTGGGATTTCAGCGCACGAGTCCAAAGGGCCTACCGGATTTCGTGCCCCTTACCCGGAACCATCTCTGCTGACTTGCCGGCGTGCTGGCTTGCTGACATAACTCGTTACTGAGGGAGGAAGCACGGGGTTAGGGTAGATTCACCACATATGGCGGTTGGAACCGGTTGGAACAGTCACATTCCTTCCTTTTCTTACCTCTTCCATCTATTCCATCTCCTCTGCTATCTGTCCATGCCATGTCTCAACTATCTAGTTGTCACTATGGGAAACAACCCATTTGATGCACCTGGTTTAGATCCAAGGATATGCACCAGTAACGAATTCAATTCGGCTTTTAAAATGCGGCACCCCACTGCCATCAGAAGCAGCCCAGTGAAGACTCTACTTTGTACAACAAAGCCCAAAGAACTCGAAGGTCGATTGCTATCTGGATAAAAGTACGTAGTACACAGGGCCCGACGCCCTCCGGCCCTCCCCTACTGCCCCTCCCCCCTTTTTTTTTTCTAACGCAAGATAGGTAGGTAGGTAGGGAGGGAGAAGGAAAAAGAACATGCGTACATGTACGGTGCGGTGCGGTCTAGGACGAACAAAAAGTGTACATGTATAACATTTAGCCCGAGGAAAATAGACCTTCGCTCTGGGTTCCTGTTCTATAACCTCCTTCCTCTTATTTTGCTTTTTTAGTGTTTTACCCCTCGACCTTGAGGCTCTGGAGTCTGGCTTCCGTAGCGATGACCTGGTTAGATTCGCGTTAGCTTGGTTCCCTCGCAAGCACGCCATGCCACATCACCTCCCAACTGTAGTGGGTGGGGAAAAAATGAAAGGAAAACTTACATCAAGCGCCTGCTGCACCTCGAGGACCTTCCTCACCTCGGCGAGCCAGTCCCTGGAGAGCGTCTTGGCCCAGCCCTGGAGGCCGTTGACCTCGCGGGCGGCGGCGTCGAGGTTGCCCTCCTCGAGGAGGGTCTGGGTGCGGGTGAGGATGCTCTCGACGTCGTCGCCGGCGGCGAGGCCCTGCTTGCGGAAGAGCACCTTGCTGAGGACGAGGCTGGAGGCGTGGCTGGCGACGCCCGCGTCCTCGGGCAGCAGCGACGCCTTGCGCACCTCGGCGGCCACGCGCCGGAACCGGTCCACGAGCTGCGCGGGCGTCGCGATACCCCGCTGGTACGCCGACGGGCTGATGGAGTGGATGGCCGCGCTCACCACCGGGTCGTCCGACGCGATCTCCTTGAGCGCCACGAGCTCGCGGACGAAGGGCCGTGGGTGCTCGGCGTCCTTGAGGCTCGCGCGCACCGCCTCGACGGCGACGTGCAGCTGCTGCGTCTTGAGGTTCATGTCCACCACGTCGTTCCATCCCGTCGTCAGCTCCTCGAGCTCCTTGACGGCCGAGCTGAGCCGCTCGAGCCTGCCAAGCCGGGAGTCCCGCTCGGACTCGACGCGGTCCCTGACCTCGGACAGGAACTGCCGCTTCAGCTCGACGGCCTGCTCGAGGAGCTTGTTCTTGAACTTCTCCTCGTTGACTAGCCGTTCCCGCTCCCGCTCCGTCTTGAACCTGGCCTCGTACGCCTCGCGGACGCGCCTCATCTCCTCCTCGAACTCCTTCCTCCACTGGGCCTCCTGGGCGGCCATCGCCTTCTCGACCCGGCCTACCAGCTCGCCCGCGGCACCCTCGAACTCCTTGATCTTGGACGAGACCTGGGACGCGGCGTCGGCCTCGGCCATGGCCTTGATGTCGCGGATATGGGAGCCGATCTTGTTGAGCTCGTCCTTGGCCTTGTAGATGGTCGCCGAGAAGCGCTCGCCGGCATTGTCGGCGTTGACGACGGTGATGATGTCGTTGAGCATCCTGCATAGCTCCTGCACCACGGGCTCCTCGGCATCATTGACCCTTAGAGGATCTATGGGGGTAGGAGGCGGGTACCGAGAAGGCTCATCGACCTCAGGGGGTGTCCAGGCGGGCTTATCGGCAGACTATACGGCGTCAGCAAAGAACCCCTTTGATTCCCGATAGGTAAACCCAGAAGCGCATACCTTGGCCGGGGCAGTCTGGGCGGCCTTTTCTAAGGCGACGGTGCCGGCCCTGGGCGCCTCGGCCGACTTGGCGGCGGGAACCGCCTGCTCCACGGGAGCCTCGGGTGAGGGCTTAGCCTTAGTGACAGGAGGCTGCCTCTCCGGTGAAGAGGCGGCCGCATCCTTGCTGGCGGCAACATGGCGCACGGCGCTGGTCTGTCGCCCGACAGGTTCGCCGCTGTCGGCGACGCGCCACGAGGCGCCGCTCTGAGGCTGGATCCTGACGTGGTCGCCGGTATCCTTAGACCTCGGCTTGCCCAGACTCATTCGGGGGTACCTCTTTTGGAAATCGAGCTCCTCGAGGTACAGCACGGCCTGCTCGCCGAAGGGGATGTACTCGGTGAAGAAGTCGTGGAAGTTGTCGTTGATCCGGGAGTACCAGACGCCACCGCCGAAGGACACGGCGCCCAGGAGAATCAGAGTCAGGACATAGTTGCGTAGACGACGGAAGAAGCCCTTCTTCTTCTTCTTCTTCAGCGGCGGCGGCGGCGGCGGCGGTGGTGGTGCTGTGGTAGCGGTTGTGGTGGCTGTGGCAGCAGTAGCTTCGGGCGCAGGAGGTGTTAAGGGAACTTCCCTGGCCTCGACCTCGGGAGTCTCGATCTTCAGAGAAGGAGGATCGCTCTCGGCGGCCGTCATCGTCTCGTTAGTGGGCAGCCTTGCGGGCTTCGGGTCCCCAATTGACGGCTTCTTCTCATCTGCGTAGCATCTCTGTCGTACATAAGGTCAACATGCTGGTCCATGATGCAATTCCTCCCATCCCAGGCAGAGAGCTGGTCATACATACCCTCCCAACAGCGCCGGCTGGTCTCGCGATCACGGGTTGCCATTGACGGGCGGCAGAGGCGGCGACTGGCCGCGTGCCCAAGGCCCTCACGGATCGCAACGAAGTCCGCAACATGAGGGCATCGGGCGGGGCCTTCAGGTGTGCGAATTGTCGTTTCGAGGGTGTTGGTGGGTGAGGTTTGAGGAATGCTGCCGTCGGGGCAGGTCTGGCTGGTTTAGTGGGCGGAATTAATTAAATTATGTACCTCCAGGTTATGATGTCCGGCCCCGTCCAAGTAAAAAACCTCGGGAAGCTTTTTCTATTTTTTGAGGAGCTCCGGAAGTTAATCTGACGCAAGTTGCATTCCACAAAAAAATCCACCATTACCCCGATTGGTTAGACCGGCTATTTATTATTATCTCGAGGCTTCGGCTAGATTCCGAATGCTGAATGCTGCATTACCCGTTATCCCTAACTCAACATCCCACTGTCAAGACCCCTGGAAAAATGCCAGCTGGTTTGAATCTATTTTTTTATCTTGTCGATAATAACCGTCATGCTCACCATCTATCTGCCTGGCTTTTGCGAGATGGACATCCCCGGATTCCGGTGTTAAAGAGGATCGAACTTACACCGTAAGTATATCCGGTAATGCCAAACCGCGAGAACGGGCTGATAATACCTACTACGCTTTGTCTCCGTTCACTGCATATTTGTCCACAGAGAATATAGCCTCATCTCATATGTTGTCCAAGTGCACGTTAAGCAGCCGCAGGCCTCATTCATAAAATGCATGCAAGAGTAAGCTGGTCTATTACACAGACTATTTGGGAGGCCCGTGCCCCTCGTTCTTAAGGGGAAACTCGTAATCTGTCTCCTATAACTCGGATGCTCATTCTAACCACCCACCCCGTCTTCGCCAAGTAACCCGCATCACAAATCACGAAAGGCAGGGCAACAACTGGCAGGTATTAAAAAGGGCGGACACCACCATTCCCCCCCTCATAGAAACTCCCAAGGACATACACATCCCAGGTACCTCGACTGCGTCCGCGTTCCCCGCCTTCCTGTGTGCTTCATATGACTGCCATTAACTTCTTAGCATCTGACTGTCATGTCGAAGACCTAAACCAGCAAATATCGCGCAGGCGATGATGGGTTCCCCCTGACCTCGTATTTGATCAGGGTCCCCTCATCACCTCTAACCGGAGAGCCGAACCGTCACACCTGAGACTGAAAGGAACGAAATGGAGTGAGTAGCTACCTAGATTTAGACAAGTACTGGTTCTTGTTGGCGGCTCTACTTGCTCATACACACCATACCTAGGCCAGCTGCCCCAGGACTTATGGAGAGGGGGCCTTTAGCAAGCGCAGGGGCCTCCGGACTGGGTGTTTGCGCCCTCCGGTGCCAAGCTGACGCCTGGTCGCTGTCCCGGTCTGGCGTGTCGCGGGCCGACCTGATCTAGCGGGAGCTTCTTGGCGATGGCCGTGAACAGTTCCCGGACGTTCTCTGCCGTCTTCGCCGACGTCTCGAAGAATAGGAGACCAGCCTCGTTCGCGTACGCCTCGGCTTCGGCCGTCTGTATAGCTCGCTTGTCGGGCTGCTCCGTCACCAGGTCCAGCTTGTTTCCGGCTAGGGCGATGATAATATTCTCGTTAGCCTGCCGTTGCAGCTCTTTCACCCACGACTTCGCCTTGTCAAGGGACGCCTGCACATCCTAAGTCAGCCGAGGCCTCCGATAAAGTGATATCGTTGTCGAGTAACATACTGATTGGGTGATGTCGTAGACGACCACGGCGCAGTTTGCGTTTCGGTAGTACATGGGCGCCAGCGACTTGTACCGCTCCTGACCGGCCGTATCCCAGATCTCGAACTTGACGGTCGTGTTCTCGTCGAGGGAGATGGTCTGTGTGAGGAAGGCAGCGCCGATGGTCGATTCCCGGTATGAGTCGAATTGATCCTGTCGCGAAAACGCCTCAGTACGTAGATCCCATTATCGAGCCTCATTCCCCGGGTTGATGTTGAAGCTTACCTTAACAAATCGCAGGACTATTGAACTCTATGGCGTCATGTTAGCGTCTAGTTCATCTCTTCGGTGGCGGCTGCATGGCTCGTTAAATACCTTTCCCACCGCAGACTCCCCTATAGACGTTGGCGGTCAGCATGCGAGGTTGCTACCTATACCCGCTAGAGTTGCGGATAGCGACGGAGGTGTGTGGCCATACCTAATAATACAAGCTTGAACTGCGCAAAGCGGGTGTTCGCACCACGACCACCTGCGGGTCCCGTGCGAGAAGCCATGACGACTCGGAATTATGGAGTAGCTCAGACGAGGAATATAGCGGGAGGCGGCTACAATGAAAGCGGGCGACCGGGACTACTGTAGCAACGAAGATCGAGGAAGGCCTCCTACCAGGGGACGACAAAGATGGGATGGGCTTGCGTATCTTATCGGTTAGTAGAGAGGGCTGGGGTGCTCAGGTCGGGCGGCTTTGATCGGAGGGAGGCGATAAATAACAGAGCCCAGGAAGATGCTGAGGGACGCGGCCAGCCTGGATCGGAACCCGGGAGTCGATGATGCCGCAGTCGTTTAGGTTTGCGTCGAAGAATGTCGCAGCACGAAGTAGGCGACGAGATAACACAAGCAAGCGTTGGGGATATGTTGGGGTGGATAAGTCTAAGGTGTCGTAGCGGGTAGTGTGAATGTCATAATCTTGGTTTAAGTGACCGCCTTGGGTGATGTCGGCAAGTCGGGAGATGGGAGGAACGTACCTTATGGTCCATGCACCGCCGGAATCCGGCAATGATGCGAAATGCTGCATGAATACATAACATGCAGGTAAAAGGCATATTGCGATTAAGGAGTTATAAAACGTTTGTTTAAATATGTTTAGTGTTCGAAACATGTCAAAATCTAAAACACTGTTTAATCCAAGGCGGAAATAGAACAAAATCAGCGGAAAATAAACGGTACAAAATTGAAGCCCAAAAGGATAAAAACTAATGCGAAGGTCCTCCTGGGGGTCGAACCCAGAATCTCCTGATTCCGATACCCGGGAAGAATCATCTGTTCGATGATCTCCATGAATCGTAGTCAGACGCCTTGCCATTGGGCCAAAGGACCGATGCTTTGTAGCTGGTTGGGAAGGAGCCCGCTTAAGCTTGCTTATCAATGACAAATCCAGCGGAAGGCGCTATCCAGTCCGCGTACCTCTAGTGCCCTCTCTTTAACCCCGCAACGTGCATTACGAAAAGTCCCTACCCGTCCACACCTTTGTGCAAAGCGGCCTGGAATCGCCCAGGAGAATGGAAGGTTTTGAAATAAATAAACCCGAATCACCTTCGAATAGATGTTAAAGTAGGGGTTATAAACGAATCTCTAATTAGATTAACTTAGGATCTCTGAGAGAAATGTCGGAGGTAGTTTTTAAAACCTATTTGTAGCTACCTAGCACAGCGATATTTTTTGAGGTCATAACTGCTATACTAAGGATTTGCCATAATGAGCAAAACATCTTTACGTTAATAGGTATGATTTGGGGTAGGGTTTAGTATGAAATAAGGCTTATATAATAAGCGTCTCGAACTCCCAGCGTACACCTCTTAATATAACGGCTCATGGTATGTCCCGGCAAGCTTGACCACACGCAGCTTGATATCTGTCTTGATATGCCGAAGCAGCTTGTGTTTAAGCGGTTGCTTTGACTGCGAGCAGCAGCGTCATATTTCAACATTTCGCGGAGACCTGACCTACTAATCTATCAGGACCAACCCTATCTACTGCTTCCACTGTCCTACAACTTCGTTATGTATAACTATAGCTTCCGTGCATACGGGGAGAGAATTGAAGATTAAGGAACCAATCCACTGGGAGGTGGAGACTTGAAAGAAATTTAAATCCGATTATACCCCTGAGAACCCAGTCCAAGGTTTCAATGATTCTAATTCAGGGCATCCGTAAAGTATATATGGGGACATTGTGCCTGTCCCTGGATGAAGGTGCTGTCAGCTTTTCTGCATGCTTGTACATGGTTGGGAACCGGGTTAAGGGTTATACCGAATTACCTCTTTAGACTGTAAAACTTTGCCTTCTTGGTAGCCATTCCCATGAGGGGCGTTATGAAAGGAATAGAACTAGCAATTACTGGCGGCTCCTTCGCGTCTTGTGTGAAGTGGAGGAGAGCGCGGAGAAAGATGTAGACGCACGCAGCGGCCCCAATGACTGTAGTGAGGCCGGATACGCTGTTGCCGGTCGGTCATGGTTGTTGACGACCGGCTGACATTTCATATACAGTTACGCAGAATAGGGATCTGGGAGTCCGATTGCGTGAAGTCTAGGTACTTGGTAGGCTACGGAAAAGCAAGGGGGGAGGTACAATTGGCACGAAGAATCCCTAGGGCATTCGGTAGACTTGCTTGACCTGCAAGCTTATATCTTTGTTGGCTTGTTGGTAAAGGAGGGTGGCGCTGCTAAGGTTAGCAGCTTTCCAGCTAATCGGAGCATATAATCCTTAACAGCGTGTATGCGTAATGTCCCTCTACGTATTAAAGAAGTCTCTAGCGATTTATTTCATATTTCTTTTTTATTTATGATATGAGCAGATTTTAGTTTTTATTTCTTCTCTTACTGTTTCAGAACAGTCCCGGTGTTCTGTAGTAATAACTCCTGTGTGCCTATTCTCATAATGTGCAATTGCTTGCTAGTAAGGTAGGTCAGAGCGGTTATGCATGCATTAAGCTGCATAATCATGTGCAAATTCCTCGCAGCAGAACTATGCCATCATCGCACTTATTTATGTAGTGCGGCTACGAGCCGCCAATGCGATTTATTATTAGTGCAACGTATCCACTGCTACGGCTTCTGGTGTCGCGATCCATTTACTAAACGTTAGTTAGAGAGCTTGGCATTTCATCATTCCCCCCCTGCGACACTGTGAAATTAAATCTACCCCCGAATTCGATCTGGACACGAGTTCCTCAACTTCTAGCCACGAGGGAGTTAGCAATACCCCGTTCAAATTCTTTCGCTGTCGTCTCCCCTCCCTTCAGTCTGTCTTTTAGCTCGAGTATGAGCGTATGATGTGCGTGTTGCCTGCAATCTGCCCGTGATGACGCTTCCTTTCCGGGACATCAATGTCCATGTGTCCCCCGACTCCTATACCTTCACTTCTCCTTCGTCCCCTAATGCGCCTGCTCTGATCTTGGACCGTCCAACTGGAGACGTCAGGCTGAGCGATGGACCTCCGCCCGCACACAAACGCGTGTCTCGCGTCTCGAGCATAGCCGGTATCCTGGGCGTCATCAGCCTGAGACTCGGTACGTCCGCGTATATCCATTTCCTCCCACCCTGGGCTTGGGGAGCGAGGAAGGTTGACGGTGGTAATCAGATAAATATGCCATCGTTATTACGAAGGCCCAACCCATAGGCCGACTCAGGGGTGATATGGTCTACAAGGTCATCGCTACCGAGTTCCTGCCTATGCGCGAGCGACAGATCCACGACCCCGACGAGGACCAGTTCCTGTCGCTACTCAAAACCTGGATCCTGCCCGGTCCCATGTACTTCTCCTACTCGATAGATCTCACCAACAGCTTCCAGAGACAGGCCGCCATGGATAACTCTGCTCCCCTCTGGATGCGAGCCGACGACCGCTTCTTCTGGAACCGATTCGTCCAGTCGGACCTAATCGACTACCGTAGGAATGGGGGCCGGTCCCACCACGGACCACAGCCCGGTGCCGACCCCTATATCCTTCCCGTCATATTCGGAACCCTCGAGATCCGCCCCACGACGTTGAAGGGAACACCTTTGACCCTCGCCCTCATTACGCGGAAGTCGAGATTCCGAGCCGGCACCCGGTATTTCACGAGAGGTATCGACGAGGAGGGCCACGCTTCGAACTACAACGAGACGGAGCAGATCGTCATTTTAAACGACAGTAACAGCCGTATGGGAGGCTTTGCCGGGACTGGCGACATGCAGAGCGGGAAGCTGGGGGGCTCCGACGGCCGCGAGATGCAGATCATGTCCTATGTTCAGACGCGAGGCAGCGTCCCCGTCTACTGGGCCGAGATCAACGCGCTGAGATATACCCCCAAGCTCCAGGTTCGCGGCATCGAGACGGCCATGCCGGCTGCGAAGAAGCACTTCAACGAGCAGATCCGCATCTATGGCGACAACTACTTGGTCAACCTTGTAAATCAGAACGGCCGCGAGAGGCGAATCAAGGAAGCCTACGAACAGATGGTGGAGATGCTCCAGACGTCTTCGGTCGAAAAGACCAAGGGCGACATGACCACCGACGAGAAGTTCCACATCATCGAACCGAGCTCCTCGAAGCAGGAATACGACCGCCTGCACTATATCTACTTCGACTTCCACCACGAGACCAAGGGGCTGCAGCTGCACCGGGCCATGCTGCTGGTCGAGCAGCTGCACGACGCCCTCATAGCCCAGCAGTACTTCCGCGGCGTCGAGATGCCCGCCAACGGCGGCCTGGAGGCGAGGAACCTGCAGACCAGCGTCGTGCGGACGAACTGCATGGACTCGCTGGACCGGACCAACGTCGTGCAGTCGATGCTGGCGCGGTGGACGCTCGACCGCATCTTCGTGGACCTGGGCCTGCTGCAGCGCGGCGAGACCTTCGCCACGGCCGACACGGCCTTCGAGTTCCTGTTCCGCAACGTCTGGGCCGACAACGCCGACACGGTATCGCGCGCGTACGCCGGCACGGGCGCCATGAAGACGGACATGACGCGGCTGGCGAAGCGAACCAAGGCGGGCATGTTCGGCGACGGAAAGATCGCTATCATGCGCTACTACCTCAACAACTTCCGCGACGGCCCGCGGCAGGACGCCTACGACCTGTTCCTCGGCGCCTACCATCCCGCCACGGCCGCCGTGGGGCCCTCGCTCGTCCTCGCCGACCGCCGCCCCATCATCATCCAGAGCATCCCCTACGTGCTCGCCTTCAGCGTCTTTCTCGTCCTCATGGCGCTGTTCACGCCCCGCCGCCCCGACGCATCCGTCCTGAAACCGCGCCTGTTCATCCTGTTCTGGCTCGCCGTCGCCGGGTGGTGTCTCAGTTTCATCCTGGGCAACGGAATGCTTTACGTGAGTCCCCTCCCCCGTTTCTTCCCCTGTCCTTATCATCCTATCCATAACTCCACTCGCACCGCCTCCTCCACTCCTCTCTTCGCTTCACTATGCCTAGAGCTCGCAACGAATGTCCTTGGCGATGGAAAATGCTGACTATGAAAACCAGGTCAACTGGCCGAAACTGAACCCTCGCCCCTGGGCCACGGAGGGCTACCAGGACGCCATCAGCAACGTCCAAAAGGACAAGCTGCTCGGGCCGCTGGTCACGAGACACGAGCGCGGTCTCAGCACGGCGAGGTACTTCAATGCTGAGGAGGGCAAGAAGAGGATTGAATAGTACTTTTCTTTGTTTCTATAACATCGGATAGATGTAGCAATTTAAGAAGCGGGCGCGGCATTGGAACCGGTCTGCTACATGCCTCCTTACGTTGCTTTTTATTCAGTTAAGTTAGGTGGGTTTATATGCTATTATAATTGCAATTACAGCGTTCCTATTCGGTCTGCTACTATGTCGCTCTGCTTTTATTCCGTTGTTAATTAGGTTAGCTGGCATCGTGGACAGGCGGAGATGTACCTAGGCAGATAGAAGGGCTACTGGAAATATCATAGATGGAGAAAGAAAGAAGGGCTAACTAAAACTTTAAGAAGCAATTGAATGGAGGTGTTTCCTGCTAACTCGATAGAGATGCAACCTCTGATGTGTTTGTTATCGCATTTCGTTATATTACCTTTGCTGTCCATTCACACTGCCTGTGCTGGATGGTCGCGAAGACATACTCAGCCTACCTACAGAGGTGGTCGTCGACGAAACTTTGGGCCTCAGCGTCCCAACTCGGTTAGCCAGCATCGCCGCTCTAGCTCAAGCTCACTTCACGCGTGGTCAGTGGTACTCAGGACTTAAATCACCGTGGTCACCCCCTTTAACGCCAACCATCCATCGGTAAGTAACAGGGCCTCGTCCTTCCCAAATACAACCAATTTTACGCAACTCTTCGCCATAAACAAGCCTTCGGCCACCGCCGCTAGAAAAGGGGACGAGGCAGGTCATATTGAGGGCTCAGGTTGCTGGCATCCTTAATTCCCTTAGCGCTTAAGTGCCTGTTACCCGGCTACCGTATTACGAATGTTACACAGGTATCGATTTACTCCTAGTATATCTGCTATTGGGAACTAACCCTTTTCATCCTATGCCTACATAAGATCTCAACCTTTTGTACTTATTTCCTCCTCTCTTCTTGCTGCTTAAATACTCTCACATTCCTCCTTTTTCCGTGTATTTTTCTCTGCGACCCATCGGAAGCTAGCACATCTTACTCACCCAATACTAATTGCTTGTTTGTAGCGCCGATACAAGGTCGGGGCAAGGTTTTGGAGGTCCGTAAGCCGGTTAAGGGGGGGTTATATATAGCTGGTATATGCTCGCCTCTATGAGTAGGCTAACCTAGAGCGTCCAGAATGCAGGAGTTTTTCCGGTCTTCGCAGGCGAGTTGAATAAAATCCGGAAGGCGTGAAGACCTCTCTCCCAGTTGGATTTTTCCTTGGGTAATCTCAGGATTTGCCTTGGCAGATGTGCTGTTCTGGGGACGGAGAGTTAGTACTGCAAGCACTGGCTGCAATCCGACGTCCACGTTAGGAACAAATGATGATTTGTTCTAAAGGCCAACACCTAGGTTTAGGCCAGATTTTAGGACTGCTACTGCAAGCAATCCAATCTTATCTCAAAGAGGAACGACACAACGCAACCCCCCGACCCACCACTATAGGCAACTCCTCTGAAACTCTGAAGGAATAAACGTCGGCAAGACCCGAACACGATGATCTCGTCTCTAACAGGGACGGATCGACACCTAATCCACCGTTGTATCCAACTGATCTGAATCATAGGAAGGGAAACTCGGCAAGCCGGATCCACCACAATACCCAACACAACCTGACTGTTGATGTTGGCTCTCGTTGGTTTCATGGGGGCGGTGTCTGATGGCGATGTCCGCAGATACCCCCGTGCCGGGCCACGGTGAATTTGGCATGCCTTGGTAAGCCTTAGACTCGTAATAGGTTTCTAAATAAAGCCCGCACATACGTTATGACAGTTACGCAGTCATTGCGAGTGTTGATCCGTTTATGTACGATCCCCCAAACGGAAACAGCCATCTTAGACTGAATTGCAATGGATTAGTTATTCTACTCTCGTAATTTTCCTCGGAAGCTCATGTGAGCTCTCCTTGCGGAATTGCGTAATGAACGATAACTGTGTTTGCTTCCTATCCGGGCACCCCCAGGTGCCTCTCGGGTTTTGCAGTCGTGCTTCAGCGCCCCACGGGACCCCAATTATAGCCATCCTCGATCTCCTCGACCAGCTCCAACGCCGTCTCCCACTGGCTCGCAACAAGCCCCTTCGCTCCTATATCGGTCCACCTCCGCTCGTCCCACATGACATAGCCTAATCGCCTCAGCGACTCTGGCACGTATTCTCCGTAGATGTTGGTATACTTTGCACCCCACAAGGGAGCCCACGCGAGTGGCGGCCCGTCCGGCGACACGGCGTCACCAACGAACTCCAGCGGATCCCGCCTCTGCTCAGCCTCGTCCCTGGCGTCGGGGAAATTGGGCGACATCTCACGCCTGTCGTTCTGTGCTACTGACTCGAGGGCCTTTCTCGTAGGGCCATCTAGGCATTGATCATGAGTGAGACACCGCTGCATCTCAGAGGCGAGTTTCTCGTAGTCGTCGGTTGCCAGCAGCCCTGCCGCCATCTTCAGGCCGCGTGAGAAGGTGCCGTCCATGTAATCTGTTGCCGTTCAAATTGGCGTGTGAGTGCCGTTTCTGCCAGCATAGCGCACCGTAGACTAACCTTAAAGTACGGGTATGCGGTCACGCTTCCCGTCAAGCTTCCCGTCAAGCTCGAACAATCCCTCGTAGTTATAAAATCCATTTTTGACCATAAACCTGGTATTTTTGGGGTGCAGGGCACCTTTGACGTCGTTGAAGATCTCCTCGTGCCTCTGCCTGACGAAAAATTCGATCCATCCGACAGCCCCGGCTTCCCAAGCGCCGAATAGGCAGAAGAAGGATTCGTTGAGCCGGTGTTGGCGGAGCCCACCGCGGCGCTCGTCCCGATTCCGACCGAATAAGGGATAGTAGGACTCGCACCGGTAGAGAGCTCGTAAAAAGCGTATCTCCTCGCCTCTGCTCGGCCTGATGTCGCAATCGCCATGTACCACTGGCGTTTCTGCTGCTCCTTCCTGAGCCGCTGATGATGGAATCGCCTTTCCGAGGTTCGCGAGCGCCCACTCGCTAAATAAGCAAGCTAGGGGCCGAGAAACGGATATGTGGAACGCCCCCAACCGACGGACGTAGCCAGGGTCGACTGAGTTCACGTCTGGACGTGGACGCAAGTCTGAGAGCGAACCACGGTAGGCGTCGAGAAGGCCGGTGATCTTCTCGTCAGTCCGCGGGGACCCAGCTCGCGCACCTGGGACACCAGACTGGCGTGGGCGTCGATGAGGAAGCCATCCAGTTCGCGGTCGAGACACTCGCGAAGAACGCTGTTGCGGTCGCATCGGTACTGTCCGTGCAGTATAGGAGAGGCATGGATGGGCGACTGCAGTGTCAGCAGATCTGGCATGCTCGAGAGGAGCTAGGATCTCAGCTCGGCGGGCAGATCCTCTAGGCAGGAGGAAGAACCCTCAGTCTCGACCCGGCGCTTGTTGCTTGCAGAATGTTCGTCTGCCGCATCCTCCGAGCACGAACCATCGGATTCGCCTGCACCGGCATCATTGTCGATGGCATACCGTCCTTGCAGCTGCTGGGGGGTGCTTGGCGTTGTCATGTTCTTGACCGGCTCGTCGCGCTTGGAACGCAGTGGTATCATGGGCGGACTAGTCCACGCCAACAGAAACCAAAGGGATGATGGACGGGGATGGTGTCAGAAATGTAGGGAGTCTGGCGATGAATTTCGGGGGAGACGACTCTGGCGTTATCGATGGCTGACGCTCTTATGAACGGTAGGTGCCTACTTAGTAAGCAGGCGTCTCGGCCTGTAACCAATTCTTACAACTTATACTATACGTCCACAAGTATATCCAACTGGCATGTGTCACTATTCTCTGATTGTGGCGTGTCGACCATTACTATTATTATTATTACACCTTGTATCTCATCAAACCTAAGGAGGCCGAACCTTGCATTAGACGTGACCGATCAATGCACGCCCCGCCCTCCTCTGCTTGCTAAACTATATGCATAAATCCTGTACACACCTAGCACCTTCTATACACATTAGACCCCTTCTTCAAACCTCCTTCTCTCCCGGGGTGCGCATACGAGCGCCTCCCGAATAAACTGTCAAAAGCATACCCCGAGTGCCGCGCTCGTAGGTAGGCGCCGTGACGACTGCTAAGTGAACAAATAGACTAGAGTAGATAAATAGGTAGGGAGGGTGGTAAGTATCAATGCGGAGATAACAAAAAGGGAATATGAATAAAACAAAACAAGAGGGCGTAACTAGACAAGACGATGGAAGGGCGATTGTAGGTAGGTAGAGGTCGGCAATGAGGGGGTAATAGTGTTCTTCTAGTAATGCCCTCGAAACAGAGATGATGTGGGGGAATATCAGAACCAGAATAACAAAAGCGCAAACGCAAACCGGGTATCATCCAACAAAGAGACCGACTCCATGCGTCCCCGTCTAAACAAGGCAGACTCCGGCAGAGCAAAAGTAAGCGTAGCAACTCTTCCCACTTCCACTCTTCCTCCCCCCTTCTCTCTTATTCCCCCCCCTTTTTTTCTTCTTCTTTTTCTTGGCCCCCTTTTCCCTCGCTCCTGTTCCACCTCTCCCCTGTTCTTTTTCGCACCTCACAGCCAAAACAGCCACCTAACCCCCTTGGCTACGCCCCTGCCGATGGCAGTGACAACGCGCACGACGACGACGACGAACCAGGCGCACCACATGAGGCCGACGAGGAGGTACTCGACGGCGATCCATCCGGCGCGGCGGGCCCAGCGGAAGGGGGCCCTGCGGCGGCGGCGGCGCAGCATGCCGCCCATGGCGTCTGTCAGGTGCTTGACCTTGAGCCGCTGCATGTCGAGCAGGTCGCGCCCGGCGTCGTCGGCGTCGTCGGCGCACCGCCGCGTCAGCTCGCTGAGGTCCGCCGCCAGCCGCGCCCGCAGCGCGTCACCCCTGCGCTGCAGCCCCGGCGCCGTCGAGGACGCGAACTCGCCCGCTGTCGCCCGCAGCTGGCCCGTCGACCGGTCGATGCTGAGGCCAAGCACGCGTGCCGTCTCCGGGAAAAGCTCCGTCTGCGGCGCCGAGAGGTGGATGAGGGCGGCGCAGGAGTTTCCGTCGCCCTTGGCGTTGTCGTTATCATTGGCATCCGTAGGGATCCCGGCGAGGAGCTTCTGGACGTCGGTTTGGGTGAGGCCCGTGCCCATAGCCATCATGACCTTGTTGGCGTCGAGCACCGAGGGCGCGAACAGCGGCTGCGGCTCGTGCGCGCGCCTGGCGATCTCCATGGCCTTGATGCCGGAGCTGAGGATGAGGGCGCGCAGGCGCGCCACCTCGCGCTTCGAGACCTGTGACCGGCGGGGCGAAGACGCGTCCCGGTCCGAGATGGGTCTATTGGACCAACGACGGCTCCCGAGTGAGGGCACGGCAGAACCATGCTTGGCGGGTTCCTTGACAACAGGGATCGACAGGGCCGTGTTTAGGTCCCGGGACGTCCGGCGCGGCCTCTCGAGGCGCCCGTCGTCGGCCTCACCACGGGAGCGTAGCTCGGAATCAGAAACGTCCATGTCTGGTGGTTTGCTTGGAGCCATAACAGGGGAGCTTGACGGGGAAGTCCCGCCCACGTCGATGCGCGGCGGTTTAAGCTTATTGAACCGGTCTGGTCTTGGACTTGTAGGCTTTGATAGGGTCCTTTGGATAGCCAGGTTGTTGCTGTTATCGTATGTCAGGTTCTCGTTCGTGGATTCCAACACCGACTTGAAAGGAGGTAGAGTGCCCGGGTAATGTGGCGGGGGTTGCGTCTCGTGTATGGGGTTTAAGCCCGACTGGGGGAATTCGGCAGACTCTATGAGCCTGCCTCGCTTCTGCTCGGCGCCCGACTCGTCACTCGACGTCGAAGGAGCGTCATCCCGGTCCGCGTCCTTTCGCCAGAGCAGATCGCCGACCTTAGACACGCCCTCCCGTA
The DNA here is from genome assembly GCA_004154925.1 of Monosporascus cannonballus. Taxonomy (NCBI): domain Eukaryota; kingdom Fungi; phylum Ascomycota; class Sordariomycetes; order Xylariales; genus Monosporascus; species Monosporascus cannonballus. The sequence continues at coordinate 66,564 of QJNS01000175.1, read as the reverse complement.
TTATGCCATCAAGTTTGGCGCCGCCCTTGAAGATGCCCCGCAAACCGCCGGCCTCGTCGTTCTTGAATCGGATACTTCCTATGCTCCGATGCGATTTATGACCCTGGTTTGCAGTCTTCGTGGTGAGGTTGCGAGCTGGGCTTTTAGACCTAGGCAGGTCAAGCGACTGGGCTCTTCCCATTGGCGTCGGGGACAGCATGGGATTCTCGGGCGGCCCCATGGGGCTATCTATCCTTAACTCATTCTCGCTCGGCGCCGCCGATTTCCCTTCCTTTTCTTGGGCACTGACGCGTTCCCGGCTATGATCCCGGCTGCGATCCCGGCTACGGTCGCGGAATATGTTCTTGACTTTGGAAAACGGTTTCCGGGCGGGAGACACAGGGCGGCTACTAGGAGGGGAAAGATCCATTCCGATGGTCGGCAAGTAGGAGTTCCCTGTTCGGGAGGGTCCCAGCTCGGGAGTTGCCGGCACAGAACTATCGAGATCCAGTGATGGTCTGCTGTTCTGACCGGGAACTTCCAGGCTGATGCGCCCCCGGCGAAATGGGGAGACTTGTCGCTCGTGAGCGTGGAGTGCTCTCTCTTGCCCTTCCACCAGCCCCGGGTAGGAATCTCTGGGGTCACGTCCCTTGTCGGCGTGCCGCAGCGCACCGTCGTGGCTCACGATATCCCCGGGTAACATCTTAAGTTCTTTATCGCCGGCGTCGCTGGCGTTTTCTTTTTGTTCCTCCTGGGCTTCCTTCGCAAGCATCTCTATCATCTGTTTCTCCAACAGATCCGTGCCATAAGCGCTGATCGTGCCGCTGCGGCCCCTCCTTCTGCGGTCGCCTTCGTTGTCCGAGGAATCAGAAAATGAGATTTTCCCCAAGCGAAAGAGGTCATGAGGGTGCGCCGAATTGGTGTGCCGGTGGCTTCCCCTGAGACTGTGCAGTTTTTGTCGAGCACGATCCCGTGCCCCGCTAAGAGATATATCGATCTCGCCTTTAGTCGGCCTGACGGTGTCAGACTGGAGGCTGAACCGTGGGTTCTTCTCTTCGCCCTGACCCGTGGAAGTTGCGTTTGTAGGCTTTCCGGGTTCGCTGGCTTGGATCGATGGCGGCCGTAGAGACTCCTGCGTCCGAGGAAATATTTTGGAGTAGTGGCGGTCCTCGATCAGATACTTATTGCCGTCTTGTTCTAACCAGTACGCATCGGCAAGCATATCCGCCGGGTCAATGCTCCAATCGTTCCGGGGCCGTCTGGCCTTCCCCAGCGCCGAGGTCGGCCTCGGAATATTCGAGGGGGCAGAACCGTCATCTCTATGACCCTGAGCTACAGGGAATAGAGGCGCCGAGGGCGTCCCGGGTGCTAATGGTGAGGCGGCGGCGGAGGCGGCTGTCCGGTCGACCCACTCTGTTACCTTCATGACATCGGCGAAACCCTGCGCCTCCCCGTCTATGGTTTTCCGCTCCCGGGTTCGGACTTTTCGGTTTCGAATGTATTGGAGAGGATTATACGGACGGCCTAGCGGTGTCTGATGTAAGCTAGTGGAGGGGTTTGAAGAGGAACTTGACGCGGTTGGTGATGTTGGTGGTTGCGAGGTGGACGGCCTCGAACGATCCGAGGCGTCCGGCTTTAAGGGCGGAAGAAATTGTAGGAGGCGTCTATACTGAACCATAAGTTCGAGATACTCCTTCGCCTTCTGCGCGCGATCGAGTGTGGAGGATGAGAAGTGATACGTATAAGTCCCCTCGGGGTCGAAGGTACCCTGTAGCGGATTGTTGAGCCTCTGACCCGATACGTTCTTGACCACCAGCGCATGGTCGGGCCTGGGCGACATGTTTCGCGACGCACGCCTCTGCTGCTGTAGATGCTGCTGAAGACTGCCGCCGGCTTGCGCGTCGGGAACCGGACTTAGCCGCGGGGGTACGGGACTCGGGATATACCTCCTGCTTGCCAACCTCCTCGATTCGCTCAAGTTGAGAGCCATGTTCACAATCTGGGCAGAGTCCACGTCTATCGGCGACACGCTCCGGCTAGGGGAGGGCGAGGGGATCCTAGTGGGAAACCTGCGACGCGGGTCCTGGTCCTTATCCCGGTATGCACCCTCGACGCTGAGGTTTGAAGACCGATTACCGCCGTCGCCCCTCGAACTTTGACCGCCGATCCCCAGTCCTAAGCCCGTCGCGGCAGGGGAAGTGTCCGGGCGGGCTGATACGTCGACGGGCGACTTCCCCCTACGACTGTCAACGGGTATCCTAGACGCGTGACGACCATCGTCCCGGCTAGTAGGTTTTGGTTTCGAAGTATCGTGGGAGAATACGTTGGAGAGGAGGAAGCCACCGCTGGACCGGGCCTTGTACGATCGTCGTCTGCTCTGGTCGTGTTCGGGGGTCTGGGAGCGGGAGCTGGCTCGATCGGTCGTGCTATAGCCTGCAGAGTGTGCTACGGCCGTCGAAGCAGTTGTGACATCATGCAATGAGCTGCGACCAGCAGCGCTTGATTCTCCTCTCTCATAGCTGCCGAGACTGCGAGACGAACTCGGGGTTGAGAGTCTAGGGATTCGCTGGCGGGAGACGGGAATGCTACTAGGGTTGGGGGATGCTCGGCCATCGTCGTTCATCATGGCGCTCTCAGCATTGGTTAGAGCGACCTACGTATAACACGTTCCCCAGGTCTCCAAATATATCTTCTTGGAGATCGGGGTTCCAGGGAGCTCTAGAGCATGTCGAGTGGTTGTCGGGGTAGTCGGGGTAGATTATCGTAAGGGAGCTGGTCACTGGCATATGCAAGCTATACAGGGGCCCGGTACTTGCGCGGCAAAAGGGTTTCGACTGAGCGACCAGGCACAAGTTTATTCGAAGAAATATACGTGCGCTGGGTGTAACTACATTTGCCTCATGGCAATCGAATAATGTGAGACGGATGAAGGGTTGCGATTGTTTCTTAGAGATTAGAATTAAGATGAATGCTCAAGGTTTCATTACGGTCGATCTAAAATAGGAGGGAGTAATAAAATGTCCGTCCCCGTTACATCAAATTCTCCAGTACCTTAGCAAGCCCCATGCGTCATGTACACTACTAGTTACGTAGTACGGGGTACATATGTTAGGTAGGTATGTAGCTGGTTCGGCCTTAGCTGCCGCGTCGGCGCGTGTGAGGCCCGCCCGGCTTTCCCGGCTTTCAGTGGAGCTGTGGGGCGATAGCGGGCATGTGAAATCCGTAGGCAGTTTCAGAGAAGTGCGATGGTTCAGGAAGACAAGTTGGTTGTATTAGGAAAGGATCGGCTAGCGTGTCCTTAGAACTGGAAGAATAGCTATGTAGCTTAGTGCACGGACCACGTCCTGAGATAGTGTCAGCTAGCTGGGGTGCAGAGCGCTCCCCATATACGGAAAGGTCCTGTCAGATATAGGGGACATCAGTTATGTTGTTGTATTCCGTGAAGTTGTACGTACTATCGTACGCGCACAACTTTAAGTAATTTAGCCACGGAGCATATATGAGCCGATCAGTATAGGACTTTTCCGTATATAAAGAACATTTTATATCTATTAATTAATTAACATATCTCCTTAACGTTTTAAAATATTTACCTTATTTATTATTATATTTTATAATTTCTTTTAAAAAATTTATTTTTATTTTTTTATAATTAATTTTTTAAATAAATAATTTTTTATTTAAAACAATTTTTAAAAATTTTTTCGTTAAAATAAAAATTTTATATTATTTATTATTTTTAATTAATTTATTAATTAATATATTATTTATAAATATAGAATTTATTTTATATTAATTTAATTTAATATTTTTTATAATTAAAAATTATATGTATTTATATATTATAAATTTTTTTAAAAATTAACGTTAATATTTATTAATTATATAATTTATAAATTATTGATATTATATGTTTAATTAATTTATCTTTAAGTTTATTTTTAAATTTTTAATAAATTTTATTAATTATAAAAAATATTATTTTAAGTATTTATTAAATATTTATTTTAAAATTATAATACTAATATTATATAACTAAATAAATATAATATAATTTAATTAATAACTCTATAATATATATTATTAAAATTTAAATTAAATCGGATAATTTAAAATATAATAAAATATACTTAATTATATATAAATTATAAGATATTAAATAAATTTTAATTTTTAAAATATTTATTAATTAAATTTAAATATGCTAAATTAAAAATAAATAATAATTTAATATTTAATATAAATATTTTTTAGAAAATTGTTTATATTTTTTAAAAAATTGGAATTAATTAATATATTTATAAAAACGGCTTAAAATAATTATTTTTTATTTAATTTATTTTTAACTATATTAATTTTGAAAATTTTTTATATATATTTATTTTTTATAAAAATATATTAGTTTCGGATTTATTAAATTAATTAATTAACGAAATTCAAAATTTTTATTTAATAAAATAATAAGAATATTTTTAATTAATTTTTTTATATTTTAAATATTTTAAAAACATTTTAATATTTATATTATAAAATAACGTTATATTTATAAAAACATTTATAATATTATGTTATTTACGTTTTAAATTAATTATAATTATAATAATAAAAATTAAAGTTTAAAATAAATTTTTAACGAATATAAATATATATATATATATATTTTAAAATTTATTTCCTTTTAGTTAAAAAATAATTAATAATTTTTTAAATAAAGGTTTTCAACTTTACGAAATATTTTCTTAATAAATATATATTTAGCTTTTTATAGCCTTACGGTAATATATATAAATTACGTCTATATATCCGGTTTTAAAACTTAAATATTTTTTGGTACACTTTAATATTAAAATTTTTTCGATTAAGGTAATACGTATTTTGGGTAATTAATTTTTTTAAAATTTCCGCAGTTTACCGGCTCGTTATTATTCGTATTTATAAAAAAAGTTAAACGTTTTATATTTAATATAATTTCCTATATCCTATATTTATTTCGGTTTATATTAAATTGATATAAAATATGTAAAAAGTTTATATTTATAATTCGTAAAATATTTTTATTTCTTTAAATTATTTTAAATTAATAAATGTAGTAAAAAGTTAAAATTACTTTTATTTTTACGGTTAACGTAATAATCGTAATAATTAATGAGGTAAATATTAACGGCCATAATAATTTAAAGAATAAAATAATTCCAATATAACTATTATATAAAGATAATGAATTTTTTATACATAACTTTATTTTTCTCGATTTTATATATTTTTTATATTAATACCTTTTTCAAATTATTTTTCGTATTTAATAAATAATTAATTTATTTAGATTTTCGATGTTTTATAAATATAAAAAATAATTATTAATTTCATCAAATATATTTATTTATTAAAATATATTTTATAATTTAAGTTTTATTATATATACAAAATAGTTTTTAAAATCTTAATATTATTTAAAATAATACTCTTTATTAATTTATATATTTTACGTAATAATACGTTTATTAATTAAGATATTCCAAATTTGGCAAATAATCGTAAATCGGTAATTAATAAAATAATTTATTTATGTTTTAAAACTTTATTTTTTATAATAACAATTATTATAAGGTAAACTATATAATTATATATTCGCAAATAAATTTATAAAAACTTTCGAATTAATATTATTATATTATTTTTAGATGTTAAATAAATATGGAAACTTTTATATAAGTTTTATTTAAACAATATATATTTAAAAACAGGTTATATAATTATATTATTATTCTAAAAATATATACGATTAAAAACAAAATATATTTACTATTAATTCGTATTATAATTCTTTTTTACTTTTACTTTTCAAATATTTTCCACCTTAATTTTAAATTTGAGTGTATAATATTAAAAAATGTAAATAAAATATATTTTTAAACTAATAACTTTTTTTATTTTCGTTATTATATTTAAATATTTTCAAAAATATTTAATATTAATTATTTAATAGTTTTAAAAAATATTAAAACGTTATAATTAATATATTTTACTTTCCGTTCTTAAAATAAATATTTTAAATAAGATTTATATATTAATTCAATATAAATGTAATAAATTTATATTTTTTAAGGTTTTTTTTTCTAAATCTGTAAATTAATACCGATTTTATATTTTAATCGGAAATTTTGTTTCTTTAAACGTATGGCGTATTTACATTTTGGCTTTTTCTTAGCTATATATATAGTATTTAATTATTATAAGGCCTTTTAAGCGGAGTTTCTATGTATAAGATTATACTTATGCGATTATTTCGAGTTTTAAGTATTTAAATTTTAGATATTATATAGTGTCGTTATTAATTTATAATAATTTAATTATTTATAAATTAATATGTTACTTATAAATTATTAAAATTATATAAATCATTATTATATCAATATTAACGATAACGAATTTATTACATTTATTTACTAATAAAATAATTATTTAATCATATTTATTTCAAATAAATGTTTAATTTTTTAGTTATATTATTAAGAACTCTTTTAGGAATTACCGAAAAACTACTAAATTAGATACGAAAATTTCGTAATATATTATATTATATATACGTAATGTTTTTATACTTATAAGATTTTGAAATTTCATATTAAATTTTTCGTATTTTTTTAATTAAAACAAAATTATTCTTTACGTATATTCTGTTACGTTATACGGTTAAAGTAAAATTTAGAAACTTATTAATAAAATTAAAGATATATATTATTGATTCTATGTCTAAAATAAATATTTTTTTAAAAAGTAAATTAAAATATTTATGGCATTACGATAATTAATAATTAAAAAGTATGCCAAATTTCGTTGTATTTTTTTAAAAAATTCATTTACTTATATATATATATATATTTATAATTTTCGATAAATAATCATTTATTTTTAAAAGTTGATTAGCGGTAATTTAACTTTAAACATATACCTTTATTCTTTTATTAAAATAGAAATCCGTTAAGGCTTTATTAAAGAATACATAATAATATTAAGATAATATATATTAAGCGTTTAAGTAAATCTTATAACGAATACTTTATATATCCGATTTTTATTATTTTCGTTTATTAACGTTTCGGTTTATATAAAAGTCTTTACAATTACCTTATTTCGCTTTATATTTCGGGATTTGTTTTCGTAATTAAAAATTAATAAGTTTAATATTTTCTTAAATAGGATTATCTTAATTAAAGGTATCCGTAAAAACCCTTTAAAATATTAAAAACATTACCTTAATATTTCGTAATATAAATATGAAATAGGCCATAACCTAATAATCTAAAAAGTTAATTGCCGTTTTGGGAAGTTAATTATATTATTATCGATTTAGGCCTTTTTTATTATTTGGAAAATGGTAATTTATATTTTAATTATAAAGGTTAATGCTATATATAGGTTATTAATCTATATAATTATTATTTTCGTTTTTGGAATATTATATTATTATTTTAAAGTTATAAAATTTTATTATTTTACGATTTATTCGTTTAAGCTTTTGCTAAATTTTAAACTTTATTTCAACGTTTTGTAATATTTTTATTAAATATTAATTAAAAACTTATTATCGTATACGTTACTTAATTTGACCAATTTGGCGTATTATTTTCGTAAGTTTTTTCCGTGGAAAAAATTCGGGTTTTTAATTCCTAAAAATATTAATCCTAGGATTAATTTAGTTAGGTTATTAACGGTTTAGCAGAAAATATTATATTTTCGATTTTTGAAAATATATGCCGTAAAATTCTGATTATAGGCTTATTTGGTTTTGGTTATTATTTTCAGAGTATTTATTAAATATTTTATATAATTAATTTTTTCGGTAATTCTTTCAGACGATGAAAATAATAAAAAGATATTAAATCGCGCCGTATAGCGAATTCGTTTTTTAAGATAAAAAGTTATATCGGGTTTTATTAATTTAATAAATTACAGAAATAATTAATTAAAATCGATAAAATCTCAAATATTAAACGCATATGCTTTATATTAAAATTCGCCTTTAAAATAATTTCAATTTTTAATTATTTTTATAAATAATTAATATCCTTAATTATATAATCGTTATAATTTTTATTAAAATATATAGATAATTAATATTAATATATAACTTATATTATCTTAATAATAGTTAAATAGTAAATATATATGCGAATTAAGTAATTAAGATTTTTAATTATTAAATATAGGAGATATTAATTATATTATAATATTTCGTTAAGTTATACGTATTATCGTATGCTTATAACTTTAAGTAATTTAATTACTGAATATATATAAGCCGATCAATATAAGACCTTTCCGTATATAAAGAGCGCTCCGTATCTTCCAGCTAACTAACAGGTCCTATACTAATCGGCTTATATATGTTCCATAGCTAAATTACTTAAAGTTGTACGCGTACGATAATATGCACAATTTAAAGAAATATAATAACATAATTAATATCTTTTAAATTTAATAATTAAGATATTTATTCCTTTAATTTAGAAATATATTTATTAATTAGTTATTATTAAGATAATATAAGCTATATATTAATATTAATTATGTATCTTAATAATAATAATAATCACCCTATAATTAATATTTTTAATTATTTATAAATAACCTAAGGAATAAAATCGTTTTAAGGCCGAATTTTAATTTAAAGTATACGCGCTTAATATTTGAGATTTTATTAATTTTGATTAATTATTTCCGTAACTTATTAAATTTGTAAAACTCGATATAATTTTTATTTTAATAAAAAATTTGTTATACAGCGTAATCTAATATCTTATTATTATTTTTATTATTTGAAAGAATTATTAAAAGCATTAATTTTGCAACATAACTAATAAATATCTTTAAAATAATAACCGAAAACAAACAAACTTATAATCAGGATTTTATGACATATATTTTTAAAATATTGAAAATACGATATTTTTCGTAAAAACGTTAACGACATATCGAAATAAATTCTGGAATTAATATTTTTAATAATTAAAAAAAAACGAATTTCTTTTTCGGAAAAAGTTTACGGGAATAATACGTTAAGTTAGTTGAATTAAGTAAGATATACGATAATAAACTTTTGATTAATATTTAACGAAAATATTACGAAATATTAATGTAAATTTCGAAATTTGATAAAAAGTTAAATAAATAAATCGTAAAATAATAGAAAATTACGATTTAAAATAACGATATAATATTTTAAAAACGAAAACGACAATTATATAAATTAACGATTTATATATAATATTAACCTTTATAATTAAGATATAGATTATTATTTTCCAAATAATAAAAAGAACTAAGATCGATAATGGTAAGATTAATTTTTAAAAAACCGCAGATAACTTTTGGATTATTAAGTTGTAATTTATTTTATATTTATATTATAAAATATTAAAGTAACGTTTTTGATGTTTTAAAAGGCCTTTACAAATGCTTTTAATTAGGACAATTTTAATTAGAAAAACGTTATATATATTAATTTTTAATTACAAGGCAAAATTTCGAAACTTAAAAGGAAACGAAAAAATTATAAAAGTTTTTATATAAACCGAAATATTAATAAACGAAAATAAGAGGAATCGAATACGTAAGGTATTTGTTATAAGGCTTACTTAAGCGTTTACCATATATTATCCTAATATTATTATATATTTCCTAGTCAAACCTTAGCGTATTTCTGTTTTAATAACAAAATAAGGAGATATATCCAAAATAGAATTGCCGTCAATTCAGTTTTTTAAAAAAATTAACTGTTTATCGAAAATTATAAAAAAAAATTATATAAATAAATTAATCTGTAAAAAAAAGTAAAACGATTTTTAGCGCATTTTTTAATTATTAATTAACGCAATATTATATCGTTTCGTTTTACCGTTTAAAGAATTTATTTATTTTAAGCCTAGGATTAACGACATATATTTTTAATTTTTTTTTAGCAAATTCCTAAATTTTAAATTAACCGTATATGATAACGGAATATAGGTAGGTAATAACTTTATTCCGATGAAAAGATACGAAAAAAATAATATAATATTACGAAAACTTAATAATATAAAAGTGTAACGTTTATATAACGTAATATATTACGAAAGCTTTATATATAACCTGGTGTTTTTCGATAATTTCGAAAAAAGATTTATTAATAAAATAATCGAAAAACAAATAATTTTATTCGCAATAAATGTAATTAAATAATTATTACGTTAATAAGTATATTCGATTTATTTATTATCGAAAATATTAACGTAATAATTACTGATATAATTTTAATAACTTATAAATAAAACGTTATTTCGTAAATAATGAAATTATTACGAATCGGTAACGGTACTATATGGCTACCACGGCGCTATACGTCTCTTGGGTTTCTGGAAGATATTCTGTTGTTGCACGAGAAAGAAAGAAGAGAGCTATCTAGCAAGCGCGCAGCGCTTGCATATATATAGCGAAACGGCGGCTTAAATAAGCCGCTTTGCTAGTGCCGCAACAATGGCACTTAAGATTAAGATATTTAGGACTCGAAATAATCGCATAATTATAGCTTTATACGAAAGAAATCTGCTTAAAGGGCCCTATAATAATCGAATACCAAATATATGACAAGGCCAAAGCCAAAAGCCAAATACGTCGTACGCCTAAGAAAAAATATCTTCCGATTAAAATAAAAAATTATTATCGGTTTTATAAATTTCGAAAAAAAAACCATTTAATAATATAAATATATTATATTTGTAACCGATCGATATTTATGGTTTATTTAAAATATTTATTTTGTGAACCGAAAATAAAATATATTAATGAAAATGTTTTAATATTTTTCAAAAGTTTTTAAAAAATTATAATAAAATATTTTTATTAGTATTTAAATATACTTACGAAATTTTAAAAATTATTAATATTAAAATATATTTAGCTTTAAAACGAGGGTAAAAAGTGTTTAAAAGATATAATGAAGAAAACATAATTACGATACGAAATGGCATTACATTATTTTCGTTTTTAATGGTATACATTTTTAAAACGGTAATATAGCTGTGTAATCGTACTTCTAAATACGCTTCTTTTAATAAAGCTTATACGAAATTTATTATATTTACGTAGCATATAAACTCGGCGTAATAATATTTAATTAAAAGCCTTAATAAGCTTATTTACGAATATATAGCTGTATAATTTACGTTATAACAGTTATCGATATAAAATAAATAAAAGTTTTAAAAATTAAATTTTAAAATATAAATAAATTATTTCGTTAATTACCGATTTACGAATATTTAAAGAAAATTTAGAATTCGTTAATTAATAAGGTTATTATCATTCGAAACGCAAAATTTAACTAAAACATAACCTTTTTAAATAATATTAAAAATTAAAAGGATAATATTTTATACGTAATAAAAAATGAATTACAAAAATTATTTCGACAAGTCTAAATATTTATTTAAATTAAAAATTACCCTTTATATTTATAAAAGGAAAACGAAAGTTTAAGCGGAATAATTTAATTGTCGGTTTAAAAAAGGTAATTCGAAAAAAATATTAATATAAAAAATATACAAAATCGAAAAAATAAGCCTATGTATAAGAGATTAATTATCCTTATATAGCTGTTATATTCGAATTATTTCCGTTCTTTAAATTATTATTACCGTTAACTTTTACGTTAGTAATTATTGTAATTATTATATTAATGGAAAAAATAAAATAACCTTAAATTTCTCTTATATTATTTAACGTAAAGTGGTAATGAAAAAATAAAAGTACTTTATAAGTTGTAAACGAAAGCTCCCCGTTTATTCCATACCGAATTAATATTATTTAAAACGAATATAAAATATAAAAACCCGTATTTAATATAAAAGGTTTAACTTTTTTATAAATACGAAGAATAATTAATTAGTAAATTGCGGACACTTGAGGAAAATAATTATTCGAAATATACCTTATTTTAATCGGGAAGATTTTAATATTAAAATATATAAAAAGATATTTACGTTTTAGGACCGGGTATATAGGCGTAATTTACCGTTATTGATATAAGGCTATAAAAAGCTAAATATATACTTATTAAAAGAAATATTTCGTAAAGCTGAAAAGTTTTATATACAAAATTATAAAAGAAATATAATTTTAAATAATAGTTAATTAGTTTTCTAATAAAGGGAAATAAGTTTTAATATATATATAAATATACGTTTATAAATTTAATAAATACAGGTAATTATAAAATATAAGGCACGTTTTGTAGTACGAAATAATTTATAATTAAAAAATACTTATAATAATATATACATATTTAGATTTGTTAAAAGGTCGTTTTAAGCCTTAGTTATTATTATGGATAAATTTAATTTAAAACTTAAATAATATAATATTATAAATATATTCTTTAAAACAATATTACCTTATAAAGTATATATAAAAATACCTTTAGGGTATCGAATTGAAGTGGGGAAAATTGGTTTTAATTAGTGCGGATAACCATTTTGTCTTACGATACGGAATGAGATTATCGAAAAATGAAAAATTTAATCCGATTATATTAATAATGTTGAACCTCGATGACTAAAGTGGCAGAAAATATGCTAAGTGGTGCTGGCGGCTAATAATGCCTAGTGGTTGAACCCATAGCGAAAAAGAACTTTTTAATATACATGCGAAACTCGGGCTTTCTGATCAGCCGAGCCTGATCATGGGTGTAACATCTCGTCCTACTTTAATATCTATAACATAAAAAATATTTTTAATTAAAAAGATATTATATACATTTAAAAAATATTTTTGTTTTAATAAAAAGAATATATTAATATATTAAAGGATTTAAAATTAAACGTTATTTTTACGAACTTTATTATTTTTTTTTCGTTAAAAAGGTTTTTTTCGTATATAATATTATTATTGGGTACAATAATAAAATTAAGATTTCGTTAATTAATTAATTTATTAAATTTAGAAATCTACTATTTGTATAAAAAATAAAAGTTTATAATAACTTCTTAAGATCGAAATAATTGAAAATGAATTTATTAAAAAAAATCGAGTTGTTTTAATTTAATTTTATAAATAAATTAGTTAATTTAATTTCGAAAGAAATTTAAATAATTATTTAAAAACGCCTATAATAAACGTCGAATTATTACCGAATTTTGATTTAATTTATTAAAACTTAATTAACAAATACTGAATTGCTGTTAGGAAAATTGGTCTTGATCAGTGCGGATAACCATTTTATGTCACAATACGGAATGGGATTGTCGAAAAATGAAAAACTTAATCTGATTATATTGCTAGTGTTAAACCTCGATAATTAAAGTGGCAGAAAATATGCTAAATGGTAATAGTGGTGAATAATATTTGGGGGTTAAACTCATAGCGAAAAAGAACTTCTTAATATATATGCGAAATTCGGGCTTTCTAATTAGCCGAACCTGATTACGGATGTAATATCTCGCCTTATTTTAAGCCCTTTTTCTTACGATAAAAAACGTTCCCGTTTTATCGTAAGAAATAATACTAACTTAATGTTATAATATGCTTATTATATTTATATTTTTACTGATTAATTCTTTTTCCTTCGACGGGATGCATTTTCTAATATTTTTAATTTAGGATTCCGATTTCGTTTTTTAGTTAATTCCTTACATTAAAAACTTTTTTCTTTATCTTTTTATATTTTGTTTTTTAATTATTAATCGTTAATTAACTTTTTATATTTTTTTAACATGGCCATCTTAGAACAAAATAACGTTTTGGTTATTTCTTAATAATCTGATATATATCTCTTAGTTATTAATACGAGATTTTATAAATTTCTGCTAGTATAACTTAGATACGTTAATTATTAATCAATAAGCAAAATATATATTTTGTTTTAATATTATTATATAATTTTCCCGTTAACGTAAAGTTATTTCGGGATTAATAAAATATGTAAATATCTGAGTCGAAAAATAAAAAGAAATTCGGAAGGTTTTTAAAAAATAAATAACGGCTGTTTACCAGGCCAAAATTCTTTAAGTACGTCTTCGTCCCAATATTTATTATATAAACCCAGGTACGCCATAATTTTTTGTTTTATTTTTTCGATCAATTGCTATTTTTCGTTTAAAATCGGTTTTTCGGTCTTTTATAAATAAGGTTCCTTTATAATAATATAAAATAAATAAGTTACTTAAATGCTATATATTTAGCTAAAATGTTCTTTTAGAATCGTAGCTTTGTTAATACGTATAAATAAATTATTATAACCAATTTGTTTTTATTTTTATCGATAAAGTTCTAATATTCTTTTTAATTTAATTATTTAAAAGAATATTATCAAATATTATAAAGGTATATTTTGATCGGATATGCAAAAAGTTAACTTAATACTTATATCTTTTAATTTTATTAATACGAATAATATCGTAGGTTATTGTTTAAACGTAATTAAAATCCTAATTATAAATAATTGTTTTTATTTTTTTATTTAATGGCGTATAATATCCTTAAGTAATAAAACGACCGGTTTCGAAAATATATACCAGCTTATTTTTTATGGCCCTGCGCGAAAATACGTATATTAATACCGTAATATTTTTTGATCGGAAGTATTTTTCGTCGGTAATAAGTATAATAGTTTTCGAAAACGGTACAATTACGATATTATGTTATAAGTCCGGATTATTTTGGAAACCTGGTAATATTCCAAAATAATCCTAAGGGCGAGTTTTTCCTTAATTATATGGGGTAATAGGTATTAATCGATTAAAATTCATTTTCCGATTAAGATAAAATACGGGAATATAAAATAAAATATCGTTATATAGCTTTTCTAGCATTTTCTTAAATTTTAACGTATTTAGAATCTTAATATTTGTAATTCTATTTAATTTATTAAATCTAAATTAATTTATTTTCTTGGAGTTTGGCTTAAGATTAATTTAAACCGGTTTTTTCGATTACTTTTTCGATAATGTCGGTATTATAATGTATATAATAAAATCCGAATATATAATAAATTAAAAATTATAATATAATATAAATATAATATAATATATAATTAATAAATTATAAAATTAATATAGTATTAAAAATATCTAATAATAATAATAAGAAATAATAATAATTAATTGATATTTATAATTCTTAATTATTTTTCTGAAAAAACTTTTAATATGCTAAAAAAATTCTAAAAAGTTTTTATTTAATATTATCAAGAAAGATATTGTACGTTATTATCGTTTCCAATTAATTATAAGTATTATTATTTTTATATTTTTCCAAGTTTTAATTTGTATATTTCCTTATTTTTTATTAATAATATTTATTTTTTATTTATGTATATCAATATTTACATTTATATATATCCTTCTTTTTATTTAGTACGTTTAATGGGTTTATTATAGATATTTCTAAACTATCAAAATTTTCCAAGCGTTAAAATTCCCGTATTAATACGGATTCTAAGGGACTAATTAAACAGATAAACTATCCGTTAATTAAAAATAAGGTTTTCGATATTATTAAAAACGGTTAAATTCGATATAATCAAAATTTCTAAAACCTCGATCGATTTTTAGCATATCGTCGTTATATTCTTAAAACTTTAAAACATCTTATATTTTTTAAATTCTTTATTTATAAAATAAATAAAATTTTGGCTTTTTAACTTTAACGTAATAATAAACCTTTAATTAACCTTTTCGATATTCGTAAAAGCTAAAATCTTATATATTATTAAGTTCTTATACTTAAATTATATTCTTTTTTTAAATATCGATTTCGTAATATTATTAAAAATAATAATTACTTTCTTCTTATAATTTTCATTATAAATAATTTATTTTTGCTCAAACCTTATTATCTTTAACAAAAAATATAACAATTTATCGAAAATAATCCGGCAATTGTTTCGATTTTAAGTATCGTCGAGCAGTTCTCTAGGAATTACCGATTAATAACGCCAATATCTAATATTAATATTAAAAAATTTTCGTTATCCTTAAATGTATTAATTTCTTCCGGTCCAAAAATTATTAACTAATTCCTTAATCCAGTTATTAATATTAATAAGTTAAATTTTCGCTAATATCTTTTTTTTACATTTTAATATATAATTAATATTTAAAATAATAAAACGGTTATTATTTGTATTATTTCCAAATATTTCGAAATAAATTATTTTTCTTACCGTAATTTATTTTATCTTAATTATTAATAAATACTTAAAATGATATCCATTTCGTTTATTTTCGGTCCCGCTATTAATCGGTTTTAAAATAACGAATTACAGGTACAAATTTTTAGGAAATTATTAACGCCTAGTTATCGATTATCAAAATGTTACTTTTCAAAAGCAAACCCGGGATAAAAACCGTATTTATCAAAATTACCCACGCCGGTTTTTTGAGTTAATTTATGGTATATTTTATTAAGAATTTTGGGTATATAAATAAGCTATATATTTAAGCTTTTAAAATACCTAATTTAATGCCTTTCGAATTTTGTAAAAAACGTTATTACTTTTTTAAATCGCCTAAAAATTACAAAATATTTCTATTTTTCGGATTTCTATCACCTTTTAATTTCGCAAAAAATACTTATAATAATTATATCGGATTAATCGATGAATATAATTATATATTTAAAAATAATTAATTTAAGAATTTCCGAACGTATTTTATAAAAAACCGCAAATTAAATTAAATATTTATATATTAAATTATAAAGTTTTTTATAAATTTAGTAACGGTTTTTTTAACGTTTAACTAAAAAAAAACTTACCGATCCCCGTTATATAACTAAAGTTTGCAATATTATAAAAAATTCGGGTAAATATTATCTTGGCATTTTAACGGTTTTAAAGGATCGATAAAAACATAAATTAATATTTCTTTTTATATACTAATATTTTGCTAATAATTACGATAATTTTCTTTTTACGTCCGATTAATGAATTTCGTATATACTATTATTATCCATAACTGCATAACCTTTAAATCGTTTATTCGATATCTGAACTTCAATATTTATCTTAATAAATTCGGTAATTTTAAGTTGTCAATTTTTCGGTAGCTCGATATTTATACCGTTTAACGTTTCGTTCGTAATATCGTATAATTGATCGGATTCGTTAAGTAATAATTTTATTTAATTATTCTTTTACAAATTAATCGGCTGTTAATATTCTTTTTTATCCTTAATAAATTATTTTAATTTATTAATAAGGAAAATTCCCCGTAATAATATCATATTAATTTTTTTTAAGCGGCATATGTCTTAACTAATTAAATAATTAATTAAATACGATTTTATTTATCGGTACTTTAATTTTATTTATTTAAATATATTAATATATCGTAATATATTATAAAATAATATTAAGCTATTAATTTCCAAAAACCGAATCTTTATTTTATTTTTATTTTTTAAATTGGCAAATTAGATTACTTTATAACATTACATAATAATTACTTTAATTGTTTTAATAATATCGTCGGCTTTACGTTCTAATAGTTTTATTCGCTATGTAATTAAATTTTTTTTAATATATTAAAATTTTATGTTTTAATCTTTTAGGTTAATATTATAATTTGGATAGGTAAAAGCGTTTTTTGGCCGTATAATAACTTATGGAGGTTAAAACCGTAAATTTTTACAGTAATATTATCCGCAAATATTATTTTAGGCAAAAACTTAACCTATTTTTTATCTGTACGGTCCGTTATTTTTATTAGTTTTTTAACGATCGGGACATATTTTTTTTCGATTAATCCCTGCCGCCAAGTAACGTATACAGCTTTAACCCTTTGCTTGATCTTAAGTATTTCGCAGATTTCGATAATTTCTTCTTTATTTTTAGAATTTTTATCGATTTTGATTTTAATCGGAATTCCGTATTAGTAAAAAATATATTTATTTAGGAACTTCCTGATTATTATAAAAATAACCGTACGTAAAGCTTTGGTTTCGAGATATCCGGATAATTCGTATCGGGTTTCGATAGTCGCCTTATACTCGTTGTCGTTTGGCATAAATTAAATGTTAATAACCTAAATAATTACGATATTCAAAGGATTTAAAAAGCTATGATTTTTTTCGAAACGTCGATTAGAAGCTTTTTGATATAGAACGTAAATAAAAACTGCTTTTTATATATACTTATACATATTGCGCTAATAATATAAAGCAGTTATGCGTCGATATATCGTATTCTGTCCCTTATGACCGTAATCCTTATGGTATTATTTAATTATTATTAGGCGTTTTTATTCGTTATCAATAATTTTACGATTACCATATTATTTCTTTGTTTTACGTTATAGAATACCGTTTTAGATAAAACATTTTAGAGCTTTAGTTTTAAAGACTGTTCGTTTTTTTATCGTTACTTTCGATAATCGATTAAAAAGTTTTAATATTGTTAAAAATCTTACGTATTTTTGTAACCGTTTAAACCTAATCCCAATTAAAGATTTTTCCTTTTTTACTTAGGTTATTCCGATTATAAAATTTAGCCGAATAATATTTAACTAGATATTAATAAAGTTATTAACTTTTCCTTCTTATTAATCGTCCAATTCGTCAAAAAGCTCGGCTGGTTTTTTCGATAATCCATTAACGGCCGTATTTTTTTTGTTAAGGATATATTTAATTTCGAAATTAAAAAGTTTAATATACGTAATTTAACTAATTAATAAAGTACCGGGCAATAAGTTTATAAAGTTATTAATCTATATAACCAGCATTTTAACGTTAATTTTTAACGTAAATCGAATTTTATAAATATAGTTCCGAAATCGCTTTAAAATTTTGAGAATAATTCGATATTTTAGTTTAATAATATCGTAATTTAGTTCGGTTCTTTTCCAAGTACCATTTTTATAACGCGCCGGGTGTTTTATGCCATTGATTACCTAGTCTAACGTTTTTCCAAAATCTTACCCGTACGAATTCGTTTTTATAATAATTTCTTTTGTTCCAGGATTATAATTAATAATAATTAGGGTTGGAATCGTCGTAAATTCTTTTTTGAACGTTTTTATAATATGCTTTTAATTAAGATCTTAAATAAAAAGCTTATTTTTACAGAATAAATAGGTAAAAGGTTCCCTTTTAATAATATAATGCATAATAAATATCTAATAATAAACGGTAATTCTTAAAAAAGCTTTAATTTCCTATACGTTTTTGTAAAGACGAATTTCCAGAATTTTTATTATTTTGGCTGTATTAGGTCGATAACCATTCGTACCGCAAAAAAATCCGATTATAACCGCAAATTCGCAGTACCATTAGCATTTTTGTATGCTAATCGTTTTTCCGGCGAATTCGTAATTAAGAAAGGTTTTATTTATATTAATAATATATTTAAAGACGAACCGTCGAATTCCGGGGAAAATCCTAATATTATCGTATTGCGTTCTTAATTCTTTAATGCTAACATTATTTACGAATAACCGCGCGATTTCGGGCATTAAATTATAAAAAGTTGTTCCGATTACGCAATAAAAATAACTTACAAAATTGGTAAACCCTATAGGTATGGTGGTATATCGGAATAATCTTAACGGTATTATAAACGTTATTATATTTTTGCTAATAAAAACTAAAGTAACTTAATTATATCTAAAAAAAATCCATAAAAAAAACTAAAAAGCATATAGCGAAATATGCGGAAAATTCGTCACAGTTTTCCGGCATAAATGCATTCCGTAAAATAATAACGTTTAATTTCGTCGCAAAATTAATTAATTGCAAACCGTTATCCTTTTTCTTTATAAAGAATCAGGTATTCCGGTACGTAATATACGATTATTCAAGTACTTTTTTTCGATACGTATTCGTAATATATCGATTAGTTTATCTCTTATACTAACTGGTACCATAATACCTTTAATTTGCCATACTTTATGGGGAATAATTCTGATTTTATAAGAAGGTATAATAATCTCTTTAATTCGACTATATTTCTGCGAGTTTCATCCTAAAGCAATTTTCTTCCAAAATAACATTTTCTTAGAAAAAGTTTTTTCCATACAGATAAACCTATTACCAATCTAATTAAATAAAACCTTAGTTTTTTTTTCGGTTAATCGAATCCCGCAAAGTATAGAAATAAACCTGGGAAATAATGTCGCTAATACTATACCAGGCTTATTTAAAATACTTTCTTATTTCTTAATTATTTATATAACTTTTTCAAACTTCTTAGTTTTTCAATTTAAATTCCCAGGTGGTATTAATTATCGGGTGGTACATTATCGACAGGAACTATTTTTTTTACTTAGGCTTATATATAGTATTAATTTAAATCGTTTTTTTCTTTTTTTCCCTAGTATTATCGCATATCTTTTTCTATAAAATTCCATATAGCATATATGCCAATTTTTCGTTATTAAACTGTTCTAAAATTTTGTTCTTAAGGTTTAACCTATTTTTTATAACTTTTTAAATCGTTTTATAATTTTGATTAAAAGACGTTTTCTTAATCGAAAATATATAAGAGTCTATAACGGATTTATTTGTTTTTTCGTTATTAAACATATTTGCGTTAATAAAACGGCCTATAAGTTTACCGGCTATATTTTTTTAGGTTAATTATCTGCGTAAATATTGCAATTAATTTACCTTGCCGATATTAAGGAAATAATAATTTTCGTCGAACCGAATTCCGGAATTCCTTTTATCACTTTTGTGTTCATATTTAATATTATTTTTAATTTCGCTATAAAATTAAGTACCAATATTAATAACTATATTGCGCGGTTATCGTCGACAATAAAAAGGGAAATATTAAGTAATTAATTAATTAACTAAAATAAAATCTGAATTACGCCTTTAAACTTAATCCTTTTTTGGGAATTAAATCTCATAAAAACCCGTATTTATTATATTGCTAACCTATATTTCTTAACGTATAATAAGATTATAACATTTAATTCGACTCCGATATGGATAATACTATTAATCAGGTCCTTTTTTTAAAAAAATTAACTTTAATAACAAATCGAAATAACGAAATAATATATTCAGTCGGATTATATTGCTATACGAACAAAATATTAGCTTTATTTTATTTTTTCGGCTTATATCCAATATCTATAATTAAGATTTTAGACGTTTATTACGGTTTAATAAGTACAAAATCGCGGACTTTTATCTTTATTATCTTAATCGTTTCTCTATTTTTACAATTTAATACTTTTAAAGTTTTTGCGGCCATAAAATTCTTAAACGCCTTATTAAAATCCGAGCAAACCTTAATTAATTTCAACAAAATAATTTCGAACTTTTTTTTTCGTATTTTCGTAAATCTCAATTTTTTAATTTTTTATTAATTATTTATTAATTAATTTGCGATATTGAAAAGTATAATCCGTTTATATTCTCATTTCGGCATTTAAAAATAAAGGTTTATTTTACATAAATTTATCATTTATTAATTTTATTTCTTTTTATAAATTCACCAACATTTTCCTTTTTCTTACTAGGTCGTTTAATTAATATAATATTAATAAATACAGGGAACTAATTATTTATATCAATCTTTAACGCGCGGACTTTTTCAAAATACCGAATACCTTTATTTTTAACAAGGTCGTTTTAAAACCAATTAATCGAAAGTACTTCCTTGTAAAATAGCCTACCGTTTTTAACAACAAAACAAAATATATTAATCTCAGTAATACGGTTTTAATTAATAACGGACTCCGGTTAATCAGATTTCAGGATTATTATAAAATAAAGTACATCCGAGATATTAAAACAGGTAAATTCTTGGTTAACATTAGGTTTAAATCTTCCTAATTTTTTAAAAATTTTCTGTCAGTAATTATAATACTTTATCTTATTCCTGAAATAATTAAAAAAATGAAGCAAATTATATATTTATTTTGAAATTCTTTTCTAAATAAAAATATTTTTATCAATTATTTAATTTTGGAATATCGTCGGAAATTATATCATACCCAAATTAAATCGATTAACTTTAAACTCAAAAAAATCATATATTAGTTATTATCGAACGAAATTATATCGGTTTTTTTTATATTCAAAAACAACTTATACGTATATATTACATATCCTTACTTGCCGTAAAACCAATAATTTCCTTTTTCAAAATTGCCAAATAATTCTCCGCAGCCTCGATAATTACCTTAATAATTATTTCGTTTATAATAAGATCCCATTCTGCTAAAATCGTCCGGCTAAAAACTTATTACATTAATCGATAAATCGGTACTATTATATTAT
This sequence comes from Monosporascus cannonballus, assembly GCA_004154925.1. Lineage (NCBI taxonomy): Eukaryota > Fungi > Ascomycota > Sordariomycetes > Xylariales > Monosporascus > Monosporascus cannonballus. Next base: position 44,322 of record QJNS01000175.1, on the reverse strand, counting down.
GCCCAAAGCGGTTCCTAATCTAAAAATACGTAATATTACGATAACCGGACAGCTTTATAATTTCTTATTTTTTCTTAAAGCCGTCAAAATTTTGTATGTATCGTACTTAGGCAATTTTTAACTCCTATAAGGGATTATTAATTTTCGACACCTAATTACGTTTTGCCGATAAAAAAATTTAAATCCAGGATTACTTTATTAAATAGGCTTAAAATCTTATTATCGTATTTCTGTTATTTAAATAAAATCGAAACGAACTATATTTAATGGTCGTTTTCGCCTTTTATATCTAATTAACCCAGCTTTATTAAAAGCCCAGTCTCTAATTAATATCGCGGTAATATTATAAGGCGTTACGTACAAATTTTCAAACTTTATAGATAAATTATTAAAAGAATTTCAAAATAATAAATTAAAAATCCCTTTAATAAACTTTCGATATATTCGTCCTTATTCGCAATCTTGCTTTTAAACTTAGTTTCTTTAACGATATTACAAACTCTAATAACATATTCCAAATAATACTTATAGATTTAATTAAATATATTACGTTAAGCTTATTTTATTAATATTTTTAATCGATCCTTAATAATCCGTATCTACTTTAAATCTTACAGCTTAAAGATTTTCAAAATGCTCCTAACCGCCTTATCCCAAATAACGACGCCCTTAAAAATAATTTTGATTTAATTTTTCATAAAAAAGTTATTTATTTAATAAGGCAACTTATTAATTATTTCCGCCCCTATAAGCCTGCACCCCCGACACAGCCTGCCGACTTTCTTAAGCCAACCGATAGCCGCAGTACCAGAAAAATGAAAATCTGGAAAAACGGATACATCCGGCAATACCATAAAAAATGCAAGCTTATCCATAATATTTACCGGGAATCCATATCGACATTAATCAGGGGATTCCAAAGGTATGTTCTTAAAAATAAATATTACAAACCCAGTAAAAATCTGTAACGAAATTTGAATAAGTTAAACCTATTATCCTTTAAGTATTTTAATAATAATTTCCGGTATCTCCGGTACCCGTTCTCTAATTATTTCTATAACCGGCTCTAGGGAACCAATAGGATTATTTAAAGGTAGCTTATTATTAACTTCGCTTTCGTATTTAAATTTAGATAATCGGTAACGATTAATAATATTCGACGCTAGATTTTGATTTTTTGGATAGCAGGGAACTCCGGAATAAGCAATGACTTTTTGTGACGGCTTCGTGGTTTAACCAACTATTAAACCTTAGTCGTACGGGTTTATGTTGGCAGAAATATTATAGAAATCTGAACAATAAATACAGTAACGTATTACGTCTCGTAATACTAAAAGTGCCTTAAGTAACGATATTGTATTGCAAACTAAAGCTATCTAAATTATGGAAATAATAAGCATATATATCTTATTTCTGGCTCAAATTATTCAGCCGGCTTAAACTCTTAAGCCTCTTAAGCCCCTTAAGCCACCCGCTGGCTTAACCGGCTTAAAGGCGTTAAGCCTTTGAGCCCTTTAAGCCAATTACGTAATCTTTTTGGTACGGTCGGGCTTAGGTACCTAAGTTCTCCGACCGTTTAAGGAAACCAAGATCGTTAAGTTATAATACGATTTTTCCCCTTCCAGAATTTTTATTCTTAAAGATTATTTTGTTTGTTTGTTAACTTTAGTAAATAACATTTTTTTTTTATATTTAATATATCGGGTCGTATCGAAAAATCTCGTTTTCGTAAACGTATTAACGCTTTTATCTTTGCAAAACGTATTATATTGCTTAATTTTATTATGCCTTAAGAAAATATTTGTTCTTATTACCGTTTTGTCGGTATATTTTGTAAAGCGTATAGTAATTTTAGGAAATATACCCGCTATACGTAATACGGTAACTTTTGCAACCTATTTAGCCTTTCGAAATTTAAGTATAAAAAATCTTTTAATAAGAAAACCCGTTTAAAACGTAAAAAGAAGCAGGCCCGTAAAGCTTTTCGTAATACAGCAAACAAATTAAATCGCCTGCAGAAATAACGGAAATTATTTTGCCGTTATGGGATTAAAATACTTCGTTATAGTATTTAGGGTACGGAAGCGATAAAAAAGTTTAAACGTTTTGGAAAAAAAAAAAACAGCTGGAGGCCGCCGTTACGGCTACCACGTTAGTATAGGCCGCGGCCGACTGGCCCGACATCCTGGCTATTAACTGGTTAACTATTAACTGGGATATACCCGTCGTTACCGGTAAAAATTTTTAATAGGCGCTAGGCGCCAATAAGGTTTTTGGCAGATTCCTAAATATTTTCGGAATCCGGATACTTTTTCCATTTAATCAGGTACTGGGTAAATCCGTTTTATTTTTGTATATCGAATATTTTTTCCACTTCGTACGTTTATTCGTTTTTCAGTTCCATATTATTTTATACCGTATATACCTGAATTATGTTTGTTATTAATTCGAATAAGAAAACGTAAAAAATTAAATAAAATTAAATTTTTAATAAAGATTTTAATTAATAATTATTTTAAAAAACGTTTTAGTAATTTTATATGAACCGATATATTTAAAATCGAGTTTTTTGCTGGGTTTTTTATTTAAATATTTTTAATAATAAAAATATTATTTTTCCTTTTTCGAAAGTTAATTGTTTTAATTTCTTTTAATTATAATACTTATTTATTTGATTTTATACGAATTTCAGTTTTATTTTTATTTCTTAATGTAATTATTATAATCATTTTAATGTAAAAACTATTTTAATATTAATTAAATCGTTATCGCGTATTTTTTGGAAAATCTTTAAAATAAAACCAAAATTTATATTTGTAAATATTATCTTAATATTTTCGTAATAATTAATATTATAAATTAACTGCACGATTAGTAATTTTTTAACCCAGTAATTTCATTCGTAATTAATATAATATTGTAAATAAGCGTTTAAAATTTCATTTATTCGTTTTATTTATTTATTTATTTATAATTTAAATACAAAAATTAATTCTTTATTTCATACGATTTTTATTAATAATCTATATATGCTGAAAATATATTTAAAAAAAATATATATTATTTGTTCGGCATTTAGATCCTTATAGTATAATAAAAACTAAGAAAAGTATGTAAATCGGTCGATAATTACGAAAATACTCTTATAATATATTCCCGTAATTAAATTTTTTTAATATAAAAAGTTTAGTAATAAAATTAAATGTAGCTAAATATTATAATTATTTTATAATTAATAATAGTTATAATTTTCCGTATTACTCATGTCGTTAAGCCTTTATTCTGGCGCAAATATCGTATTACCGTATAACTTTTTATATTATTAATTTTATTCTAAAAAAGAAATATATATATTAAAGCCGTTTTAAGGTTTTGTAAATCTCTAGATATTTATATAATTAATATTCGTCTATTTTTCGTATTAGATTTTTTTGATATTTTTTTTAAATTTATATTTTGTCTATTTTGAAATTTTTTAAAAAGCTATTATTATATTACTAAAATTTCTGATACATATTTAAAGATATTATTCGAATTATTGCAATTTTTCGTAAGCATAAATATTTTTTATAATAATATCAAAAATTATATAACTAATTTTAACTAATTTCTTTTTAAAATTTGGTCGCTTACTTAAAATATTTATTTTATCGTTTTTTTAAATTTTTTTATAAATAATAACGAAATCGAAGTTCGCCAATTTTTTTGCGTATCGAAATTATTGTTCTGTAAGCTTCCTAGCCGTAATAAATCGGATAAGATTTTAATAATCCGTATAAACTTTAACCTGGTACAAGTTTTATTTTAGAAAATGCTTAAACTTTCAAAATGCCATAATAATAATCATAAATTCCTTAATTAAAATACCGTAATTAAATTCGGCTGTTTTTAATTTGTACGAAAAGAATATAATAAAATATAATTTACCTTAATTATTTCGTTATTTAATTACTATGCTTAATACGTAATCCGAAATATCGGTTTTTAATTTAACAAAACGGTTTAAATCGTATATAATTAATACTGGTTCGCTAGTAATTACATCCTTAATATTTTGAAATGCTTTTTTCGTATTTAACGTTTATTTAATTTCTTTTTTTTCGTAAAATTCGTTAAAGGTATATTTATTTTGCTAATATTTCAAATAAAGTTTCTGTAATAATTGGCGAATCCAAAAAATACCTATATTTTCTTAACCGTTATTAACATTTGCCATTTTGTAATTACAGCGATTTTTTTGAGATTTATCTGAATATGTCCTGGGATAATAATATATCTCAGATATTTTACTTTTTATATATAGAATTAATTTCTTTTTGCGTTAACAAATAGCCTTATATTTTATAAAACTTAAAAAACTTTATGAACATATCTTATATATGTTTTTTTTGTTTCCGAAAAAATAAAAATATCGTCGAAATAGCAAACGACGAAAATATTAAAGTATTTTCGTAATACGTAATTAATTATTGGCCAGAAAGTTATGAGTACGTTCGTAAATCTTATTAATATAACCAAATATTTAAACAATCCGTATTTCGTTTTAAAAGCTATTTTTTATTTATATCTTTTCTTAATCCTAATAAAATTATATTTATTTTTAAAATTAACCGTTATAAATCATTTGATTCCGTAAAATCGGTTTTTTATTTCCGTAATTAAAAATAATAATATTCGATTTTTGATAATAATATTATTAAATTATTGATAATTAACTATAAATCGTAATTTTTCGTTTTTTTAAATAAAAAAACATAAGATACCCTGCTAATAATTTCGAAAGTTAAATTTATTTTTTATAACCGATTTTTTTAGATATTCTTTGAAAATACGGAATTCGTTTTTATTAAGATTATAAATAAGGTAAAACTTTGTTAAAAATCCTTTTTTTAAATTATTTCGTAATTTTATTTATTATATTTTAATAATTTTGTATCGAGTTCTTTTCTGAAAAACTATTAATATCTATAGTATTATAGTAATATATTAATTAAATTTTCTAATTTTTTAAATTCTTATTCTTGCTATTTTAAAACGTTATTTAATAACTTTAATTTTGATTTAATAATAATAATAATATGTCATATTTTTCTTTAATATCTATTTTCTCTATGTTTTGTTCTTTTAGGTAATAAGCTTTTTGTTATATCCTTATGCTTATATTTATCGCTATTATCGATTAAATATTAAAATAATAATTTTTGTTTCGTTAATTAATAAGGAATAAAATAAATTTTACTTAATTAATTTTACCGTTAATCCAAATTCCGTACTGGCATATTTATGGTAATCTTAAGATTATATCGTAATTCCTAAATAAAACGATATCGAAATTAACCGTTTAATATCGTTTTTTAACAAAAATCTCGAAATAATTAATTTCGCATATAACTTTTCTATTATCGTAAGCGAATTTTTAACCTTTAGTATTTATTATTATATAAGGTTTTAACTTATATCTCCATAATAATTTAAATTTATTAACCATATTTAATATAATATAAATTCCGTTTAAAGTTTCGTAATTTACCATTACGGTATATCAGTATGTTCCGATTCGTATATCTAAAGTAATAAGGTTATTAACGTTTTTTATCGTCGCGTTTAAAGCCTTTTTCGGAAATTCTTTTTAATTCCTTTAGATTTTATTATTTTCTAATTTTTTATAAGTAACCTTTTTTTAATTCCTATTTAAATTTATTAAACCTTATTTATATTTTTTCGTTTAACGTATTAAGCTGCTATATTTGTTATTATTACCGGCGTACTATTTCTTTAAATTATATTAATTACTTTTAACGTTTTTATACTTCCTTTCCTTATCGAATAAATTATTTTTTGTATTTGCAATTACATTTTATTATATGTTATTCTAACTGTTATTCCAAAGACGTTTTATAAACTAATATATTTATTTTTTAATAATGTTTCTTTTTTGGGAATTCGTAATAAATACTAATTAAAAATAAAAATCCGTAATAATTTTCTAATAATACTTTTTAACCGTACGCTGGATTAACTTTTTTTTTATTTGGTAATTATAATATTTATAATAATAAAAAGGGTCTTCTTACGAGTATTATTTTTTTAGGGCCAGCTTTTTATTTCGGCCAATTGCTAAATATTTTTTAGGGTTATAATTCCAAAATATCGATATCATTATTTATTATTTTTGTTATATCCGATACGGTTTAAAAAATCGAATCCTTTATAATACATACGAATAATTCGTTCGTAAATATATTGCTTTTATTTTTTGTAATCGAAATATTCTCGTCGTCGGTAATATATGGCGTATATTTTGCCATATCGATTATGGGTTCCGGGATAAATTTTTCTATCCAGTTCTAATATTTACGTAATTATCCTCGTAATGTTTTTTGTTATGTTCGCAATACTTATTAAATTAATTTTCTAATTTTTCGTATTTTTTATTAAATCTTTTATCGTAATAATCCTTATTAAACTTTTTGTTATAATCCTAATACGTATTTAGCCTAAATTATGTTAATAACTTTGTTATTATTTCCTTAATTATTTTTAAATTATCTCTTTAATATAAATATCTAATTATTTTGCCCTAAATTTTTAAATTTTTTATATTTGTAAACCTTATGTCCCATTTTGCCGTAATTAAAGTATTTAATCTGGTTTTAATTTTATTTATAAATAACGCCAAATTCCATAAGTCCTAATACCGTTTTATAAGAAATAAGGAATACGTTTCGTTTTTTTCTTAATTAAATTTGTTATATTTCGAATATAAAGCATATTATCTTTTTTTATTGTTTTTCAAACTATTAATTATTAATATTAATTACTTTTGTAATATATTGGTCCAAGATAATTAATCGCTTAATCCGAATAATTTTATTTTTTATATTATTATTTAATCTTTTATAAAATATATCGATAAAAACGTTACCTTTATTATTTTTTATTCGGCCTTAGCCGTAAAGCTTTTGAAAGTTATGGTATATTTAAATACGGGTTTTTTTGTCGGAATTACAAAAATTATTTAGTCGTAAATCGTTTGTTATCCGGATTGCCCAAATTATGGCGTATTTTATTTTCGAAATTAATATAAAATAAAAAAAACTTTATTAATAAAATCCTTTTTATCCGATTTTCTTATTTCCAGGAAATTTTTAATAATAGGCTTAAATTAATTAACCATATTTTTCGTTAAATATGTTTTTATTATTAAAATTTAATTCGCCAAATTGTTAAGGTTTAAAAAACGAAAGTAAATTCGTTCCTAAGTTAAAAAAAATCTAAAGGTTGCCCTTTTTATTATAGGGCTCCGGCTTCCTAGGTTTTATGCGGACGAAAAAAGCTTAGGTAAATAGCATAACCTTAATTTATCGAATTTTTTTTTCCAGTTCTCGAATTCGAACTTAAAGCTGTTAAATAAAGGTTTCTTAAACGTTAATCGATATTTTGACAATATTAAATATTACTTAAAATCTAACGGTATTATTAAACAAACACTTTTAACGTATAACGGTTTTATAATTTAACTAATTATTAAACCTTAGTTATACGGATTTATATTAATAGAAATATTGTAAAAATCTAAGTAATAAATATAATAACGTATTACGTTTCGTAATATTAAAAGTATTTTAAATAATAATGTTATATTATAAACTAAAGTTATTTAAATTATGGAAATAATAAACGTATATATCTTATTTTTGGCTTAAATTACTTAGCCGGCTTAAACCTTTAAGCCCCTTAAGCCTCTTAAGCCACCCGCTGGCTTAACCGGCTTAAAGGTGCCAAGCCTTTGAGCCCTTTGAGCCAATCACGTGACCTTCTTAGTACGGTCGGGCTTGGGTGCCCAAGCTTTCCGACCGTTTGGGGAAGCCAAAATCGTTAGGTCATACCACTTTTGCTATGCCGCAATCTTTAATAACTTCGACGGACTTTTAATAAATCAGCTAAATCCTGATAAAATCTGCTAATCGGAAAAAAATGGCTTAAGGTTAATATCATTTGATAATTCAAAGTTATTATTTGTATACGTAGACATAAGGGAATTTAAGGCGTTTAATACTTTCGTCCATATTTTTTTGAATTTTTCGTAATTGCAATAAAAATATCGTCCTTTTTTACTTAAGTAAACCTGTTTTTTTGATTAACATATTATTAGCGGTAAATACTGAATTAAGTCGTTTTTAACTTTATAATTAGTACTTTCATTATTAATTTTACCGCCAGAATAATTCTGTTAATTAATATTAATAAATCCCAAAAAATATTTCCAAATAAGGCCCATACGAAATATTAACTTATTAGGGCGAAAATGTTCCAAAATATGTTATTTAGTAAATTGGTTTTATTTTTCTAATTATATTAAGGAATATTAATCCTTTTTCGAATTTTTTTTTCGCAAGCGAAATTATAAGTTTTACAGCTTTATTCCATTTTTATCTATATTAATAATCTAATTTATATCGTTAACCATAACGGCGTTATTTTAACGTTAATTAATCGAAAACCTGTATAAATACGTCGTTAATAACGTATTCTTATTTCCAAATCCTAATAAATCGATTTTTGGCAATTAGTCTTAATTCATTATAATTAATTAATTTTTAATTTTAAATAATTCTATATTTATCTTTTTATTTCCAAATATTCGATATTTATTTTATTAAATAAGAATTTTTAAAAAATGTGTTATATCCTAAATTATGCCGTCGGTCTAAAACATAAGTAATAAGTCCATATTCCTAAACCTATGCATCTTTAGGCATATAATTTTCCGAAATCGGCCTGCTAAAGATCTGGTTCCGGATAAACTCCCGTAAACGCTTAATTCCAAAATATCCCCCTTTAATTAATAATATTTTGAAATTGCTTCGTTATTTTTAGTCGTTCGTAACGTCGATACTTTATAAGGCATAATATACGTTCTTATCTTTCTATAGCCATAATTATAATTGTTCGCGTTTTTAATTAAAACCTTATTTTCTTCCAAGTATTAATCAGAAATATCGAAAGTTATTTCGGCAGCTAATTAAAGCCAGTTTTCTTTTTTTAATAGTCAAATAAATTAGGATTAAAAGAATTAATCTTAATCAGTACGGATAACTATTTTATGTTACGATACGGAATAGGATTGTCGAAAAATGAAAAACTTAATCTAATTATATTATTAATATGAAACCTCGATAATTAAAGTGCCAGAAAATATGCTAAATAATGGTAGTGGTAAATAATACCTAGGGGTTGAACCCATGGCGAAAAAGAACTTCTTAATATATATGCGAAACTCGAGCTTTCTGATCAGCCGAGCCTGATTACGAGTATAACACCCCGCTCCACTTCAATACTAAAAATCGGTTTTATTTTATACGTTATAATTAATACGTAATTAAATATATTTTTTGTATTATTCCGATTTATTTAATTTAATTTAAACTTAAATAATCTATATTATAAAATTATTAATCGAATTATATTATATTTATTCGGTATCAAAATCTTAACGTTATAATTCGAAAATAAAAATTCGATAAATATTTAACACGTTATATCTTTTGCACATAATATGGTCGATCGAAAAAAATTCCTAAATTTATGTTATAAAAGTATTTAGCGGAATAAGAAAATAACGCACAAATAAATAAAATATAGAAATTAATTTTATAATTGAAATAAAATTATTATTTTTTAAGTATATTATTCAAAAAACTATATTTTACTTTCGATTTATCGAAAAATCAAAAATTAAACTAAATACAGATAAATTAAATATATAATGTAATAATTAATAAGTTATATGGCTAATTACGATGAATATTGTTTTTCTAAAAATAAAATTACGATATATAAATATATATAATTATTAATTACAAAAATAATAGATGAAAACTTAAATAACATCAAGTATATGCTTATAAGCAATATATTAATTAATAAATTAATTAAAACTTTATTACGAAAGTTTTTTAAATATTTTAAAAAGTAATTAAAATTAATAGATATTATAAAAGTCTTAGATTAACAAAAACAAATCTTAAAGGTGATTTTCAATAAGGAATGAATTAATTAAAAGGATTTAATCGTTAAAAAAATATAAAATATAATGATTAAAGCCGTAAATATTTTAAGGTGTTAAAGGGGTATATTAGCTAACTGAGAGGTGCGGAGCGCTCCCTATATACGGAAAGGTCCCCTACTAATCGGCTTATATATCTCCCGTGGCTAAATTACTTAAAGCTGTACGCGTACTATAATACGTATAACTTAAAAATATAATAACATAATTAATATCCCTTATATCTAATAATTAAAAGTTTTATTTGCTGAATTTATATATATATTTATTAATTAGTTGTTATTAAAACGGTATAAGCTATATATTAATATTAATTATCTATATATCTTAATAATAACGATAGTTATCGCATATTTAGTATCCTTAATTATTTATAAGCGAGCTAAGGATTAAAATTATTTTAAGAGCGAATTCCGGTTTAAAATATTCGTACTTAATATTTGAGATTTTATTGATCTCGATTAATTATTTCCGTAACTTATTAAATTAATAAAATCCGATATAAGTTTTTATTTTAAAAAACCAATTTGCTATATAGTACGATTTAATATCTTATTATTGTTTGTATTATCCGGAAGAATTACCAAAAAAAAGTAATCTTACGAGATACCTAATTAGTACTTTTAAAATAACGACCGAAAGCAAAAAATTTACAATTAGGATTTTACGGCATATATCTTTAAAAATCGAAAATACGATATTTTTTGCAAAAACGTTGACGACTTAATAAAATAAATTCTTAAGCTAATATTTTCAGCAATTAAAAAAAACAAATATCTTTTTCGAAAAAAACTTACGAGAATAATACGCCAAATTAACTAAATTAAATAAAATATACGATAGTAAGCTTTTCATTAATGCTAAATAAAAATCTCGCGAAACGTTAAAGCAAATTTCGAAACCTAATAAGAAGTTAAATAAATAAATTATAAAATAACAAAAGATTATAGCTTTAAAATAACGATATAATATTCTAGAAACGAAAATAACGATTATATATGTTAATAACTTATATATATTATTAGTCTTTATAATTAGGATATAAATTATTAATTTCTAGAAAATGAAAAGGGCCGAAATAAATAACGACATAATTAATTTCTAAAAAACGACATTTAAACTTTTAAATTAATAAGTTATAACCTATCTCATATTTATATTACAAAATATTAAGGTAACGTTTTTAACGTTTTAAGAGGTTTTTATAAATACCCTTAATTAGGATAACCCTAATTAGAAAAAACCTAAACTTATTAATTTATAATTATAAGAAAAAATCCCGAGATATGAAATAAAACGAAATAATCGTAAAAGCTTTTATATAGACCGAAACGTTAATAAACAAAAGCGACAAAAATTACATATGTAAAATATTTATTATATAGCTTATTTAAACGTTTACTATATATTATTTTAATGTTATTTTGTATTCTCTAATAAACTTTTAATAGGTTTCCGCTTTAACGATAAGGTAAGAGCATATATTTAAAATCGACCGTTTATCGAAAACCGGAAAAAAATATTTACATAAATAAATTAATTCTTATAAAGAGTAAAACGAATTCTGGCGTACCTTTTAATTATGAATTAACATAAAGTTATAAACGTTTTATTTCACCTTTCAAAGAACTTACTTATTTTGAATTTAAGATTAACGATATATATCTTTAATTTTATTAATAAGTTCTAAAATTTTAAAGTAATTATATAAGATAACAAAATATATATCGGTAATAATTTTATTTTAATTAAAAGGTACGGAAAAATTAATATAGTACTTCGAAACCTTAACGATACGAAAGTATTATATTTATACGATATAATATATTACAAAGATTTGGTATATCATCTGGTATTTTTTCGGCAATTTCGAAAAAAAGGTTATTAATAAAATAATCAAAAACATAATGCTTTTATTCGAAATAAATATAATTAAGTAATTATTATATTAAAAAATAAATTTAATTAATTCGTTATCGAAAATATTAATGTAATAAATATTTATATAACTTTAATAACTTATAAACGAAACATTAATTTATGGATAAGAAGATTATTACGAATCGGTAACAGTATTATATAGCACCTGAAATAAGGATATTTAGGACCTAACATAATCGTATAATTACAGTTTTATATAAAAAAAGTCCGCCTAAAAGGCTTTATAATAATCAAATATCAAATATATAGCCAGGTGAAAACCAAAAGGCAAGTACGCCGTATATCTAAGAAAAAAACCTTTTAATTAAAATAAAAATTAGTATTAATTTTATGAATTTCGAAGAAAAAAATCTTAAAGAATATAAACACGTTAAATTTATAACCGGTTAATATTTAAGTTTTATTTAAGGTATTGACTTCTTTAAAAAAACTAATATATATTAATTATAATATTTTAATATTTTGTAAAAACTTTAAAAAAATTTCTTAATTTAAAAATATTTTTTAATTATTTTTTAACATTAAAGTTAAAGGTTTAATATTATATACCAAAAATTAAAACGAAAATATAAAACGTTTAAAAAACTATAATCAAAAATATAATTACGAAACGAAATTACGTTACGTGATTTTAATTCTTATTTATAAATATTTTTAAAATAAAAATATATTTATATAGTTATATTTTTAAATATATATTTATGTAATAAAACTTATACAAAATTTAATATATTTATTTAATATATAAAAATAATATAATAATATATAATCGGATATGTTAATACATTTACTTATAATTATATAGTAATATAATTTACATTATAAGAATTACCGTTACAAAAAACAAATATTTTAAAAATAGATTTTAAAATATAAATAAATTATTTTGTTAATTACCGATTTATAAATATTTATTAAATTTAAAGTTTATTAATTAATAAAATTATTATTATTCGAAATATATGATATAATAAAAAGGTTATTTTTTAAATAATATTAAAAATTTAATACAATAATTTTTATACGTAACAAAAAACGAATTATAAAAATTATTTTATTAAATAAAAATATTTAATTAAATTACAAATTAGTTTTTATATTTATAAAAAATCTAAACTTTAAATATAGTAATTTAATTACCGATTTAAGAAAATATTAACCTCAAAAAATATTAATATAAAAAACGTATAAAATAAAAAAAATAAAATTGTTTGTAAAAAAGATATTTATTTTTATATAACTGTTATATTTGAATTATTTCCGGTTTTTGGATTATTATTATTATTAACGTTTAATTTAATAATTATTACGATTATTATATTAATAAAAAATAAAAATTATCTTATATTTTTGCTCTATTATTTAATCTAGAATAACGGTAAAAAAAGAAAATACTTTACGAATTATGAACGTATATTTCCCGTATATTTTATACCAAATTAATATTATCCGAAATAAATATAAAATATACAAAACCGTATATAATATAAGATGTTTAACCTTTTTTATAAATACAAATAATAACTGACCCGTAAATTACGAAACTTTAAAGAAAATAATTACCCGAAATACGTATTATTTTAATTAAAAAAGGTTTATTACTAAAACATATCAAAAACATATTTAGGTTGTAAAACGGGATATATAAAGGTAATTTACCATTACTGTCTTAAGGTTATAAAATATTAAATATATATTTATTAAAAAAGTATTTCGTAAAATTAAAAATATAAATAAATTTATAACAAAATATAATTTTAGCAACTTATTAATTGAATTTAAATTTAAAAAATAATATTTAAAATATGTATAAATATATAAATATATATTTAATAAATACGTGTAATTATAAAAATAAAGAGCATATTTTATCGTATAAAGTGATTAATAATTAAATAAGGTTTATAATAATATATATACATATGTATATTTATTAAATAAATATTTCAAATTTTAATTATTACCTTTATAAATTTTAATTTAAAATTTAAATAATTTAATATTATAAATATTTTTAATACGATATTACCTTACGAAATATATATAAAAATATTTTTAAGATATTATTAATTAAAAAAACTTACATAAATTAAAAAAGTTATTTTTATTTTAATAGGAAATTTTTATTAATATATTAAAAACATTTAAAATTAAACTTTATTTTTTATAAATTTTATTATTTAATTTGTTAAAACTTTTTAAACAATATTATTACCGTATATAATAAAAATCATAATTTTATTAATTAATTAATTTAATAAATTCGAAAATAATATACCATAATAAAAAATAAAACTTATTAATAATTTTTCGAAATCGAAAAATTAAAAATAAAATTAATATAAAAATTTTATTTATTTTAATTTAAATTTAATAGCAAATATTTAATTTATTTTTAAAAAAATCCAAATTATTATTTAATATTATTTATAATAAATATTAAATTATTATTAAATTTTTATTTAATTTATTTAAATTTAATTAATAAATATTAAAAAATCATTTTATATATTATAATTAATACGGAATTAAAAATATTTGTTAATAATATTTTAATATATTTAATTTAATTGAAAATTTAATAATACATATTATAAATTATTAATCGAATTATATTATATTTATTTATTATTAAAAATTTAGTATTATTTTTAAATAATTAAAATTATAATATATAATTTATATAATAATTAATTACAAAACTTTATAAAAAATATTAAATTATATAAATCATATATTTATAAGTAATATATTAATTAATAAATTTATTAAAACCTTAATATAAAATATATAAATTATTTTAAAAAATTATTACACATTAAAAAATTAAAATTAATAAAATAAATTTTAAAATTTAATTTTTAATTTTTTTTTAAAAAATTATAATAATTAATATTATAAATATTTTAAAATAATAAAGGGATATATTAATTAATTAAGGGGTATGGAACGTTCCTTATATACGGAAAGGTTTTATATTGATCGGCTTATGTATGTTCCGTAATTAAACTACTTAAAGTTGTACGCGTACGATAGCACGTACAACTTAGGGGAATACAACAACACAACTGATGTCCCCTATATCTGACAGTATGACCTTCTTGTAGCTAAATGGAAGTTCACCCAACAGGGCGTAGCCGAATCCAAATCCACTTTCGACCCTCCTACAATAAAACAAGGGGTTTCATGTACTAAATCGCATCCATCCTCCAGCATTTGTCACCTTTTTCCCCTGTCATCACCAGAGGAGATCAACGTCACCACAACAGCAATGGCCGCGCCGTCAGCAGACCGCATCAGGCTCATCCACCAGCAACGAAGGGACAAGAGAACCCAGCTCCGCGACGAGTCAATTGGTGGACGGGACCTCGTGGCCACGGCTCTCTCTGACTCCAGCGAAATCCTCGCGCATAGAGCACTTCGAGATGCCTTGCTCGGTCGAACTTGTTACCCTCCAGACGAGAGGGCCATGGTCAAACGCATCACCAACAACGCCATCCAGTCCCATGACTACCTGATCGCATACGCCGCAAACCCCGAGGATGGTCGCATGCCCGCGCTTTTGGATGCTTGGAAGATCATCATCTGCGACGTGCGCTACCTCGAGGAGGGCGCGAATTTGCAGGACGCATATGACGCACAGCTGCGAGAAGAGGAGCTACAAACAGCAGCAGAGCGCGCCAGAGAGGTCGTCCGGACGGAAGACGAGAAGATTGCCCGGAGGAACGCCAAATGGGTCATTCCCCTTCTCGAGGGCCTATCACCCGAGGAGCTTGCGCAGATGGAGCTACAGGATGGCGGCGCCACCAAGGCAATCTGGAAACAGGTATCTCCCGCACCTCCGGCTTGGATCCAGCAGATCGTCGATACCCAGCAACCTTGGGGTTTCGTCTTCTATAAGACCAGAGAGGTCGAGCAGAAGTATGGCCACAAGTGGCCCGAGACATGGGACGCCATCCGGGAAAACACTTCCTGGATTCCGTATCATACCGGGGAAGAGCGCCCCCTTGCCTATGCATGCTTGGTATCCATTCATTGCAGGGGGAACAAATCCATATTGAAGAAGCTTTGGACGGAAGACTGGGCCACCGGGCCCGTTGCTGGAGACTTGGCCGCAGACGACGCCCTGCAACGGTAAGTCACTTGACCTTTTGTTCCCGGCACTACCGCGAGTGACAACGTGCTTATTACGTTACAGGCATTTCAAAGATTACAGGGAATCGCTTTCGTCCCCCGGCATCTTGCGGAATACGTTTATTGTAGTCGACGCTGGATGCATTCCCGAGGACCTTTGGGAATGCAACCGCCCGGGTTACGAAATCTTCTGGGTCTGGGCATACGATGCTGACTGGGAGCCTTCATCAACAAACGACACTGCGTCGGACGGAGAAGAGTACCAAGGTCGCGTCAAGGTGCCAATCTACTGTCTGAATGCATGGTTCTATGCGGCCCGTTACGAGGGTGTCAGCCTTAGGGACATGTGGCTCAAAGCACAGAACCACCCCGCGAAGTTGTGGATCTGCTACTCGAAACCGTTGGAAGAGTGGCGTCATGAGTCGTACATCTAGGCCCAGTTGTAATTCAAGGCTTTCGTTATTCGTTGAGAATAGGTCTTATTGTTGGTACAAAGCTGGCATATGGAGACGGGGATAGCAGTTTGACTTTCCCTTATGTGTGCGATCGGTGCAGAGGTACTGGGGAGGTCCAATTTGAGGGGCTGACCCAGCCGGTTTAGACCCCGAAGCGGAACACCTTGAACTTCTTCTGGTAGGAATACGTCGACAGCGCGCTGGCGACGCTGAGGCCGATGCCCGGGCGCGACTTTGCCTGGTTCTCGGGGCACCAGCTCTTAGCAAGATGACGCTGCTGCCCAATGCGAGCTCCGCACCGTAGTCCCTGTTCTTTCTGAGGAGATATCCTGGCGAGGCTGTCAGCACAGCATCCTGCCAAATGCGGGGTGCTTGGAGATAGGATTAATGGGTTGAACTTTACCTGCGCAGGCGAAGCTGGCACCGAAGGTCACGCCTGCGATAAAGCAGGGCCTGGAACGCGTGCGCTAAAGGCCCAAGGTGCCGCCGGCGGCCACTTTAGGATGGTCGGGTAAACATTGGCATATGGGATGAATTCTGAGATTTGGGACTTACACAGGCCCGCCAATGTGAAAGCTGGATGCTCGGCCATGGCTGTTGCGTTTGTTAAACGTAAGATAGATGACCCTGGAAATGGATCTAAGCTCGAGGCGTAAGCGGGTAGAATTGAAAAATGGTCAAGTCAAGGAATCATCGCCTGCTGAGGGAAGCTGGGTCAGCCCTCCCCAACGGTGCCCTCAAGTTGCTCTTCACAGGAAATTCGCCGTACTCTCAGCGAAGCAAGAACTAAGGTCAACTAAAGTAGGCTGTATCGGTAGGTTCTTTAACATCTCATGCCCTAATTCCCAGCCTCTCACAATTGAAGAACATCGCCTCTAATGAACTGGCAGCATGCTGCTGCCGCTCGGCGTATCGAGCGGCCCGGAACTCGACGGGGTTTACGTCGGCCTCCTGGAGGGCGGTCTACCAGGCCAAGAGATCGCGCCAGAGCTGGCAGTACCGACAGACAGCCGCATCGTTCATCTCGGCGCCGCGGCGGACTCTCAGCTTGAAACCGCACCGGTCCGGCGACAAGGTTCAGAAGAGGACGAACTCGGGCCCGATCTGGCTGGCGACCTTGCCGGGCGCCTCTTCCACCTTGGCGTGGCCCGAGGGGTCCGCCAGGCAGACGGCGAGGTTGCGCGTAGACGGGAACGGCAGCCGACCGGCCAGGAATCCCGCCCCCGGCTCCCGCTCGTCGGGCTGAAAACGCTTCCAGATGCCGACCCTCTCGGAGAGCGGCGTCATCTCGATACCCGAAAGGAGTGTGGTCTTTCCGTCCCGCTGCTCCTCGGTTTTGCGATGCCAGTGCTTGGTGTAATCATAGCTGACCGGGTCGCCGTAGTGGGGAGGCTCGTCCAGCTGGTACGAGGGGCTCTCCACTGCAGGGCGCTCCGTGTCAAAGTCGGATCACCCAGTCACCGGCGCTGCAGCAAGATGCGTCATATGGCGTGGTAGGACGGGCTTAAACTTGCCTTCGTAGAGGAACATGTTGAGATCCGTGAGCCAATAGACGTAGTCGGCAGAAATGCCGTGACCATCACCATCCACCAACAGCATGCAGAAACCCCCGTGTTGCCGCACGGCCACTGTGCGCAAGACACGGCGCTCCGACTTCTCGGGGTGTCTAGCCCGGAGGGGAGCGAGATATTATCGCGACGTTCCTGGGCGCGGGGAGGAAAGGTGTTGGACATGGGGAAAAGGTATTTTTTACACGGTTGCGAGAAATAGTTGCGGTAGCAGTGCTTGTAGTCATGGTGATGGTAGTGAGGGATGATGATAGGAGTCGAGGTAATAGGATGTTTGGTTCTTTTCTTGTGTTTGGGGGGGTTGGGGGTGGGCGGTGGTAAAAACAGGTCCTCAGCTTGAAATTCTTAGGGGTACATTCAAGGCGCGTGCGTAGCTGACAAAACAAGCGATGCCTACCCGGATCAAGTTTGAAATCATTTAACTCATTTAACTTGGACAGCCGTCAAGTATTCGGTCCTCCAACGTTGCTACCCAACAAATGTTACGACCGGTAATTCTTAACATAGTTATAAAGGCGTTTCGGCTTTGGTTCGTCTTATACTCTTTAGCTACAATGCGACAATTATAACTCATACGGTTAATTGGTTATTGTGAAGTGCGCAATACGTCATATGAATTAAACTTCACTATACCCAGGTAGTAATGGCGTTAAATCTGCCGCTAGGGGGCCCCCTGACATGGATGTTAAAAATTGATAGTTCTCCTTGCCGGAGCTCAACCCCAGGCAACTACGAAGCATCATCACCATGGTCTCAACACCCACTTTCAATACAAATTACGTTGCCTTCATATCTCGATGAACCTGTCCCAGACCCTGACGACTTGACTGATCAGGACCAAGTCTCCCCGTTCCAATTCAATACTAGGACTACATAGATCATATAACAATTTTAGCCATCCGTATCGGAATATGAGAGCCCGCTAAAGGGGTTGCGTCGTTGGGCGCGTGGTTCCGGGAGCAGAAATCCGAGACATAGCCCGGAATTGCCGCGTATGGGGGCGAGAGAGACTGGAAGTCCGGCGCCATCTCCACCGATACTACTACATAACCCCATTCCTTTCATCTCTGCTACTCCCGTATTATACCCAGAACGTCACCCTGTCGTGTATGACTATGTGGCTTTTGCGGGGTCCCCGCAACGACTTCCAGCACCGCTCCCCATTCAAGGCGTAATTCCTTCGCCTTGGAACGACCCATTCTCTACTTCTATAGCCTCCAACGCACTCACACCACCCTCCATTCGCGCCTATCAGGCCTCTATCCACTGAGCTTCGTCCTCGAAGTCGTCGACACGCTCAACCATCGGTCTATTGCTAGATTACAACGAAATATAGAAATATGCCAAATGCGTAGTGACTGTCCTGACAAACCGGTGCCATCGGACTCAGGGATACGAAATGAGGCGGAAGCAAGTCAAAGCGTTTAGGACTCTTCGGTCACAACGGCAACCCCAAGGCTTCGTACCTGAATCGTAGCGGGTTAAGTCCTGCCGTGCATTCCCGCTGACGCCCCACCCATCCGGCCGTTGATCGTGGTATAGATGTTCCGGCTCGGGCCATGTCAACCCCGCCTCCGGCGTCACTGTTCGCGAGCAGAGTTGAAAGCAACTCCACACTGTCTGTCCATCCGGTGGCATCGCATTCGGGATGAGGCCAATTCACAAATTTATTTTCGGTACTTATGATATATTTAGTGGAATTTTATGCATACATAGGATTTACCTACGTTCGTCAGCGGTCCCACTGTTATCCGGATTAATATAAACCTAAAACACGGTTTGGTATGGGATCGTCAAGGCTTTAATACGAATAGGGGTCGTCACACCTCGTCGATAGGGTACATATAATTCTACGTATTCTTTTAGGAATTCGATGTACCTCTGGACGCTGATAATATCTACCGGATGGTCACCCGCCTACGACCCCTTGCAATCCATGAATCGGAGGGGTGGATGGTGAGCATTGCACTGCTTTCAACTCTGCCGGTCGCGAGTCATCTTGCGTATGAGTTACGAATAGGAGACGCATTGCGTTGTAAAATCAATTATATAAAGTACGCTCTTTCTTCGCTTCACAGAGATTCCTTGACCATACAGAGTGGCAAACTGTGAATTAGAACTCTTGCTGAAATCCAATGACAAAGATGAATTTCCTTTCTGGCCTTCTGTGCTGTTTAAGTGCATTTGCTCTAGGCGCAGCCTTGGAGCACCCAGGTCTTCTACACACCGAAGCAGACTTCGCGCGGATTAAGGGTCTGGTCGAAGCGGAGTCCGAGCCATGGCTTACCGGATGGGAGAAGCTTGCCAGCCATGCTAACCCCGAATACACCGCAAGCCCCCAGGAAGTCCTGTGCCGCGGTACGGGCTGGGACGTCGAATGCACAGAGAACTATGCGTCCCTTTTCCGAGACGTCGCCTCGGCGTACGCCAATGCCATCTACTGGAAGGTTACTGGCGACGTAACCTACGCTGATGCCGCCGCGAGCACACTCGACAGCTGGTCCTCTACGTTAGCCTCCATCAGTGGCTCAAGCGACAAATTCCTCGCAGCTGGCCTGTATGGTTACCAGCTCGCGAACGTAGGCGAGATACTGAGGACGTATGAGAGCTGGACCGGACTTTCGGATCTCACTGAGATGCTGACATCTATATTCTACCCGATGAATCATCGCTTTTTGGTCGAGCACAACGGGGCGGAAATCGACCACTACTGGGCCAACTGGGATCTGTGCAATATGTGCAGTATGCACGCGATTGGTGTCCTAGCCGATAATCAGAGTATGGTCGACGAGGTCATCGATTACTTCTACAACGGTGCCGGTAACGGTGCGGTTACGAACGCGATCTGGTTCCTTCACGAAGAGGAAGGCGGCAAGAAGCTCGGCCAGGGCCAAGAGGCTGGACGCGACCAGGGTCACGCAATGTTGGATTTCGCCCTGCTCGGTGTTTTGGCACAGCAAAGCTACAATCAGGGAGAGGACCTCTTTGCTGCCAATGACAATCTCATTTTAGCCGGGTAAGTCATCATCGCAGACCCGACGCCAGCAGCATGGCGCCAGTAAAAGCCCCTAAGGCTAGCCCTTCCGTCTCGTTGGATCAATGTTAACCTCGATGCACAATACAGTTCAGAATATTCGTCTAAATATAATACTGGCCACGACGTCCCGTTTGCTCCGTATGACAACTCAGATGGGGTCAACCATACTGTGATTTCGGATAGCGGCCGTGGTTCGATTCGTCCCATCGGCGAGCTGCTCTACGCTCACTACGGCGTGATTAAAGGCCTCGATGCTTCTTGGACTGCTGCATACCGTGATGTAGTTGTCGAAGACGGCAATGGGGCTGAAGGCGGGGGCTCAGATTACGGATCGACGAGCGGTGCATATGACCAGTTTGGCTTTGGAACGCTGCTTTACCGCCTCGAATAATGCGGGGCCTGAAAATGTTTTCCGGGATATTATTTGGATATCATGATCATCGGACAGCCCTGAATCTATCGCTCGACTTTATCACATTCCGCATTACACACTCGTATCGTTTTCATTCCTCATTTCCATAGGGTATGCTGCAAAAGATGTAATATTCCTCCTATTTATCCTTAAATGTTGGAAGTAGCCCTGGAGTCGTTCCACCAAAGCACTGGCAGAACATGCAGGAAATCTCATTCCCACCTAGCTGTTCCGTGTGCTAAGAAGCGCTGGGTTGCTCGGGGAGTTGTTTGTAGTGCTTTCAGTTAAACCTCTACATCTTCCAACCATCACACTTAAGATTGTGATAGAAATCCCGAGGCGGGTCTGCAGCCGGATTTCGAGCCGCAGTCACTAGGCCGTCTAAACCATAAATTCGCGCTTGAGATGGGATTGCCCTCGGCAGTTGTAGTGGTTGCACTCCTTTTGCTGATGCGGCGTATAGGTGTCATCGTCGACTTTTCGATGAGGTCAAAGGCTCGAAGAAGCCGCCTAGTTGAGATAGGCTGTGAATTGGGCTGGCCTTGGGTAACTGTTCCCTCGTCTACCGGCGCCATGGCTAGTTCACATTCAGTTGAAAACGACTCCTAATTCAACAAAATGGTAGTTCCATCGTTGTGCGCTGCAGTAGTAGAACCCCAAGCTCCTGCTTTCATGAGTAGGCCTACAACGCGGCAGTGCTACCCCGTGATCTGCCGCATGCGCACGCCAACAATATTGGCATACGTAAATGTGACCGCAAGACAGGGGGAGTAAAGGAAAGTGGTGCAGGATATTCTCTGAACGATCCGGAGCCGGGGGTGCTCCGCGACTTGGGCCGGAGTGACCAAGGCGTTAGCCGCCGCTGAGCCAATATGGCTTCCGCGTCTCGATTTGGGTCCCGAGTACGACTTGCGAAGTTTAGACCCAGGCATTCTGGATCTCCGACACGTATGTGTAGGGCATCTGGGCATCTACTGGGCTATCGCAAGAGCAACAAGCGTTTCGACAGGTATAGCCTGATCGTGCTGGAGCTGTCCTGCTTCGGGATCATTGGGCATATATTGGTTTCCACAAGCTTAACAACACAGTCAAAATCGTCCATATCGATGATATCATGACGGATGATGCTACGCTAATAGCTCAGCCAAGACAGATGTATCCCAGTCAACTGAGGATGCTCTCAGAGACATCCGTCTGCGTATCATCGCAGATATCACGCCCCGGTTCTGTGACGGTCACGGAAAGGAGGCCCATGTAGCCACCCTCGCGTACGGCGTGGACGGCAATCACTTTCGGCAACTAGGACCCGGATATCCAATGCTCAACACCTGTCAGTGGTAATACTGTTTTGGAATGTTCAGCTTTGCAACCAAACAGTTGGGTGGAAAGTTGGTCGTGAGGTCCATCCACATTTTGAGATGGTAGCAATATGTGACTTATTGTCTTTGCCGGGATGGAAAATGGGGAGGAGCACAGTAAGGTCACAACTACCGAGGGCTTCTCCGTAATATACCCGTTCTTTCACTATATTTATTATTCTCAGGTAATATCGCGACCGTCTTACGGTCATAAGAGCTAAGACGGTTGCGATTCAGGCTTGGGGCCACTGAGAGGCGGGGACAGACCAGTTGCTTGCCCTGCTTCTATTGGCGGAGATCTAGATTTGTATTGGGGTAACACTTGCAGACATGAGGGGTTTGACATGCGATGTCAGCAACGCATATGAGTTGCGGAGAGAGCAGTGTGGGGGAGGGTAAGCACAAGAATAAGCGATGTTCGCCGTATGGGATTGGGAAATTCTCACAATCATAAGACCGCGTCGATTCTTCAGGTAGGGAGGCTATCTCCAGCATTTGTAAAAGTAGACTGTAGTTCAGAGCCGGAAATAATCCCGATCCTTGCTCGGAGCATTCATATACCCATCCCAAAATGTCATCTGGCAATGGATATCCCAACCTCACTACCTTCAAAGCCCTAAGGTAGGTGCGCTCCCATCGGGCTAGTTCAACTTCTTCCACGCGGATCAGCTAAGAGGTAACGGCAGCTTCGATGTCTACGGCACGCTCATAGATTGGGAAACGGGCATCCTCTCGACGCTGCGCGGGCTGACGACGCAGCTGCCACCGGAGCATCCGCTCAACAAGGACCCGCCGACGGAAGCCCTGTCGCGCCTCGGCGCGATAGAACAGGACCTGCAGCGCACCCATCCCAGGCTGCCCTACAACGAGCTGCTCGCGGAGGCCCTGAACAAGTTTGCCGCGGAGCTCGGCCTGCCGCTACCGGACAGCGTGGCGGAGCTGTTCGGAAACTCGCCGGGGACGTGGCGGCCCTTCGCGGACACGGTGCCGGCGCTGCAGAGGTTGGCGCGGCGCTACAAGCTGATCATCCTGTCCAACGTAGACAACGTCAACATCCGGGCGACCGTGACGAAACAACTGGCGCCCGTCGAGTTCGCCGCCGTCTATACGGCGCAGGACGCCGGCAGCTACAAGCCGGCGCGCGAGAGCTTCGAGTACCTGTTCGGGAACGCGCGGCGCGACTTGGGGATCGACAAGGAGAGGGGCGACCTACTGCACGTGGCGCGCAGCCTGCGCGCTGACCACGTCCCCGCTAAGGAGCTCGGCCTGCGGAGCGTGTGGATCTCGCGGGGCGGCGACAGGGATGGGCGGGGCGGCATCGGTGGGGAGTATGGCGAGCTGAAGGACAAAACGGCATTCGAGTGGCGGTTCGATACCCTCGGCGATTTCGCCGACGAGGTCGAAAGGCAGTTCGCTGCAAAGCAGTCGTGATGCACAGCTAGATTCTTACAACACAATGGATTAAGAGCTTTTGATATTTGCGGTGTTAGCTAGCACTGTGTTAATGCCTAATGGGATATTCTACCAATCGTCCTGCTCCACGCCTACATCAACAGCTCCGGTCGTGCCGTCAGGGACGCGTCCTCCGTCTGTCTCGGAAGCAGAGCTTTTGCGCGAAAGGCCGCGTCTGCGCTTCCGCGGCTCCTCCGCCGCATCACTCGCTCTCCAGCCCGGCCGGATCTTGATCGGTTTCAAGAAGCCGTCCACGTGCACCCCCCCGTATATCTCGTCTTCGCTGTCGACCTCGACCGGCAGAGCGTCGCCTTCGAAGCCGTGGACCAGTTTCAAATGTCGGAGGAGATTCGGCCGCCGCGAAAAACCTTCCCTGGCGCGGGGACAATCGTGGAAGTGACAGAAATGGGAACCCCCCGCCGATGCGGATCGAGATCTACTTCTAATGCTGTTGTTTGAGGCGCTTCTCGATCGCCCGCGTGAGGAACCACGCTCCCCTTCCGATGTGATACCCGCGGCGAAGCTCGGCGCCCGGACTTGACGAGCCTGAGGGGGAGGTTCGTAGTCATCCTCGGGCTCTAGCAGCGGCGGTAGAGAAATCCCCGGCACGTATTTCGTAGTTTTAACCTGACCCCTCTGGTCGGCGGGCCCTTCTACGAGGGTATGGAGCTCCATACTTTGGCCAAATAGGTCGGCGCATCTCCGAGCCGCTCTGTCGACTGCTTGGGGAGGAAAACCAGCCAGCGCTGCCGCACCGAGGACGTCTTTCCAATCTCGGAGTTTCGCGCGGCCTTTCCACCAACCCTTTAGGCCTCTCTTGCTCTTCGGGTGTTCCGGCGAAGATTCCTCAGCCACCTTCCGTTTGGGCCTCTGAGTCTTTCGTGCCGCCTTTTCGTCGGCACTGTCTCTGCCGGCTTCGTCACCCGAATCCGGTTCCGAAAAGGTAGGAATGGGCTTTTTCTGTATTCTCGCAATACGAATAGCGTAGTCCATGTCGCTCTCATCTGGCAGGCGCTCGTATGTCTTCCTCGGCCTTCCTCGTCTCGTATTTTTCTTGTCCCCGTCCCCGTGGGGATCACTTCGTTGTGCGGACGCTGCTAAGACGGAGGGTTCCCGGCTGGTTGCAGCGCCGCGATCACCACTGGCTTCCCCTGGTGGTACTGATCCTCCGTTCTTCGACGGAGTACCGTCTTTGCGGGGCCTACCTCGCTTTCTCTTCCCTGCAGATTGCGATCCTTCCCGAGAGAGCGTTCGACTGAGACGAGAAGATCCTGATGCGTCTGAATCGGCCGAATCCGATAGATAATTCATTGCCGACTCCTGTGCGACGTGCAGAATTGATAGCGTTGCGTCAAGCTTGCTGAGAATATGCCGGACTGAGGGACGAAGCAGGGCGTACGACATGTCGTCATCCGTCGAGACTACAGGCCGAAGACGGTGATTCTCGAGCGGCAGCGGGTTCGTCCACTTTCTGTCGTCAGAACTCTTGACTTCCATGTGTTCGCCTGCGCTTTCGCTTCCAGCGTCGCTCTCCCGCTTGATCGATCTGGAACGGGATCGCGACCTATTATTTGAGAGGATAGACTTGGCCTCGCTCTCGTCGGCGTCGCTGGACTCTGCGCCGCTGACTTCCAGTTCTAGGCTTGACCCGTCAGATGCCTCCACATGCCAAGGCCGACTCTCGAATTTCTCCTTGGCTGTCCGCAAGACGGCAGCCGAGACGGCTTCTTCGAGTGCAGTGCTCGGAAATTCCGCGACTGGACTCCTCGTGGTATACTTGTCATCCGCATCGTCCGCCCTTGGCACGAAGTCTGGCGCCGGAACCATGCCGGCTACCATCGGCCACGCGGTCCATGAACGCTGCGGCACCCAATCATCCCCTAGGACTTTCTGTCCTGTCGCTGCGTTGACGTCCTAGGAATACGCGGTTTAGCCATCAGACACATATAGACATGTCAGGACGCGCCTAGCAACGGATCTGTCTGGGTAGGTGGTAAGATGGACAAATTCATACTTGACCTGCGACTGGCAAACCGTTGCTGGGTGGCTGTCTGTGCCTTTGCTTAAGCGCGAAGGCATTGTATAAATGGATCGACAGATCCCGATTGCGAAGCTCGTTCAGCGCAGCGAGGGTATCGATCTCTTCACTGTTCATCTCTTGCCAGGTGGACGGAGGGCCATGCCACCGGTTGGGGCGCTCATCACCCGAGTCTGACGAAGGCTCATACTCGTCCAAATCATTTGGGTATGATGCCATCATCCGTGCAAAAGTGCAACGTTGTGGTGGCAATGTTCGGCTGCTGAGAGGTGTTCATGTCAGATGTCGAAAATGCAGTGGCTTAGACTAAAGTTTAAAGGAGACAGTCTCCGACAGGTCAATTGGACAGTGTGTTTTAGGCCCATACGCACGGACCTACAATACGCTTACCTATAGTTTCCTATCTGGGACGAGTCATTTTCCAAATGCGGAAATCGTTTCTAAAGAGCGGGATTTTGTAAGATAATGCAGCCCCCTAGACCCAAAAAGGGCTAGAACAGGACCCTATATATCCTGATAAGACGTCTCCAAATATCAAGAAAATTACCTAGTTGCTGATATAGCCCAGACCTTTTGATATTGTGGTTAGCGTCGCACCCTCGTTATCTCACAGATTTTCGATACAATAACCCTCGTCCATTCCGTTCGCAGATTCACTACATTAAAACGAGGACATTATGTATATAAAGTAGATAGCTCATAGACACTTTCCGTCTTTGCCTAAAATAGATTATGGGTTTTACTTGTCTTATTAGAATTAGATCCTATTTTAGTAGTTGTGGCTGCGTCTGCACCGCAGCTGTGGCTAAGTAACTTTTAATATCACGCTAACCTAATTTGCAAAAAACCTATAAAAATAACAAAACCTTTAAAATAGGGCCTAATAGCAAGTTATAATTTTTTGGCCTTAATTATTATTATTTTTTATTTAATTTTTTTAAAAAATTAAAAAAAAAATTAAAAAAATTAAAAAAAAAAATTAAAAAAAATTAAAAAAAATTAAAAAAAATTTAAAAAAAATTTTAAAAAAAAATTAAAAAAATTAAAAAAAAATAAAAAAATTTAAAAAAATTTAAAAAAAAATAAAAAAAAAATACATTTATATAAAGTCCTAAAAAGGTTTTTTAACAGTATATAAAATTTTTAAATCGAGAGTAATTTAGTTAAAATATTAAAAAAGTAAAAATTCTTAATTAGTACTATTTTTAATTCGAAATATTTTATAGTTGTAATAACGTAATTATTGTATATAATATTTAGCCATAGATTTTCTAAAGATAATTCGGTATTGGAAAAGCCCGTTTAGCTGTGTTTTTGCTCGTACGAGTTATAATTATTGCGTTATTGCTATAAGGACGTTCTAAACTTAGCGAACTCTAATCTTCTTATAGCCACGACGTAAGAATAACAGCCCGTACGGCCAAAAAATTGCTGGACGGGCGTTTCTCATACAAAATATACTAGAGAAGCCCGGTATACGATGATGCGACCGGTAATTGTGCTGTCGCAGCTATGAGGGCGTTGCGGTCGCCTATTTCCTAAATCTAAATTTAACCGTATTAATTCTAACCTTTTTTTAAAAATTTCGAAAAAAATTCTATATATATATATATTAGCTTATATCTAGCGCGTATATAAAGTATTAAACTTATCGGACTTAAATTAACTACGTTACAGCTATAAAAACGTTTCGGACTTAGCTACTCTCAATCTTTTCATAACTACGACGTAATAATAACAGCTCGTACAGGTAAAAGTATAACTGGACGAACTTTTCTATACAGAGTTATTCTTGGACGGCCTATGGCAAAATAATATACGCGGTATTTGCGCTGTCGCAGCTATAAAAGCTTTATAGTCGATAATTTTATCGAATTTCAAATTAATTATATTAGCCCTAATTATTATCCAAATAATTTCAAAAAATTCTTATATCCGTATTAGTTTATATTTAGCGTATATATAAAATATAAAAACTGTTTGTTTTAAATTGGTGTAAGATAATATATAGCTGACGGCTAGAATAAGATGATTCCCAACTTGTCGTAAAGCGTATTCCAAGAAGTAAGTATATTAGATTACTTCTATCTAGCGTTTCTTACTAGCTGCCAGATAGTTATTTATGCTGGCGCATAAGTCTGTAACTGGTCGGATATTAGCCGCAGCCCTATAAGAGCTGTATTTTTATAATTATTTTCTTTTTTTAAGCTGTTAGTTCTTAAAAATATTAATAAATTAATATAGCTTGGTTACAGATTAGATTACGTATAGTAATCGAAGGTTTTCCATATATAAGTACGTAAGTTATATTATATTACGCGCAAATATCGTAGTAATTAATACGTATTGTATTAACTAATTATATTCCGTTTAATGTCTTATTTTTATTCAATTTGTGACTTTATTTTATTTATTTTTTTCTTTCTTTTTCGCATTTTTATTTCCGTTCTTTTTGCGTACGGTTTCCGTCTTATCTTTATTCATTATATTTATCTTTCGTAAGTAGTTTTATGAAAAATAATATTTTTATACTGATAATAGCTGGAAACCTTTTAAGCGCCACTTTTTAACGTCAATAATAAGCCGAATCTTAATCGTACTATAAGCGGTAATAAGCCGTACTATATTTACGTAATATAACGTTATTTCGCTTATCGTAAGATTTACGTTTAGGCTTCGAGTATTTTAAATTATATCGTAATTAATTATTATTATAAAACTTTTCCTATAATAAATATTTATTTTTATTATCGTTAATGTCGCCGTTTAATTTCCGTTTAAATATCGGTGGTTTTTAAAGGCGTTACTTAAATTATCGTTTATTTTGATATTGAAAACTAAGAATTAATTAACGAATTTAAGACGGCTCGTACTGTAGATACCGAATCCGTATGCGATAACGTATTTGCAATCGGTTGTCGAATCCACGTCCTTCGCAAAATCGAATTCGCCCTTAAGGCGGTTATTATTAAGAAATATCGTTTTCTTTCCGTATTGAAAATAAATTTTCAATTATTCGTTATATTTATAACGGTTTAATTTTAACGTTATTTTATTGGTTTATCAATTTAAGTTATATTTATAAGTATTTTAATTTTTTTCCTTATTATTTTGCAGTTAGTTTTCGATTAGGCGTAATTCTATAGTACTTTTATAAATAAATTTTTTTTCGAAAGACGTTATGCTATTACGTTCTCTATTTATGAATATTTTCCACCGTTTTCTATCGTTTTAATAAGGCTTTAATATTTATTAATAATTATAATTATTATTTTTATTCGATAAGGCTATTACTAAGTTTAGGTACTTTAAATATTTTAAAGACGGCAATCTGTTTTCGATTAGTAATCGATTATACTCCTGTTATCTAGCCTTTGTTTTTCGTAAGAAATAAGACGCTTTCGAGTTCCTTTCGAGTTTTACATCTAATAAAATTAATAAACGTATCCGTTTTTTGCCGTTATATATTTTTCGATTTTTTTTCGATATTCTTATATTAATTTCTCCAATACATCTACGCAGAGCTAATTAACGTAAAGCTTAATAACTAGATGCAAAATTTTATTTTCGAAATAAAAATTCGAATATTTTTGCGTTATTTGTTGATTTCTATTCGCCTTTTATTTAATTTACGAGGGAATTATAGTTTGGTTTATTGTATCTTGATTAATATAAAATTCGATAATTAAATACAGGCTTATGCTTAAGATAAAGGTTCGAATCTTTTTATATCGCTGCTTAGTTTTCGGTTATATTCTAATTCGTGTATTTATTTAGTAGTTATTTAGTCGGTCGATTTTTGACTAGTATATAATAAGGTAATTGTTTGTCAAAAGTCTTAAAGTAATTATATAATTAATATTTTAAGTTTGATATTTTAATTTTGCTTAAAGTTATTTTTTATAACTTTATATTTCTTAAATAGCCGATTTTCGAAAAAGTTATTATTGTTTTACGATCTTTAGATCGTTCTATTTCCTATAAACGTATTTAACTTTTTTCTTATAACGCTATAATATCTAAAGCGCGTATTCGAAATGCTTTTGAGGTTTTTACGTATTATACTTAGCGGGCCAGCTTTTTTATTTAATTAGATATTCGTACTGCCTCCGATTATTTCGATAGCAGACGATATTCTTTATTACTTTTTTTTTCTATTCCTTTATTAGGTCCGGTAACGCTATTTGGATGTCGCCCGGTTTCTAGTTATATTACGATTTTAGTAAAAAATATTAAAAATATATTATACGTTTGTTAATATTTAGTAAAAAGGATTATTTTGCACGCCTAGGAACCTATTCGCTTTTTGATTGTAATTCGGACGTAAGTACAGTGAGAGGCCAAAATAATCCGGCCCAACATTACAACTTTTAACTACACTTATATTCATCAACTACTTTTTATATACATATTTTAATCAAATAAAATCGTAAAAATAAACGGGCTCCAGTACTGTATTCGTCTGTTTCTAAACTTTAAAACCGTATATACCAACTTTTAGCCTTTTTAACAGCTCGCAGCCGTTTTCTCATAAATATAATAACTTTTATTATAAAAGCGTCCGAGATAGCTTTTTACGTTTTATACAAACATTCGATAAAATGAATAATATTCAACTTTTTTTTTAAGTTCCTAAAGGTCCGGAAATATCTTTTTCAAGTTCTTTTTAAATACAGCCCATATATGTTTAATCAGGTTAAAATTAGGACTATATAGTGGCCAGTCTAGAAAAACTTCTATAACGTTATTTATTAACTAATTTAAGGACTTTTCGTAAATATATATAATAATTTTATCCTATTAAAAAAACGTTACAACTCATAAATCGGTAATAATCCTTCGCCCAAAGCTGTCCGATAACTTCAATTATTAATTTTTTGTTTAAAATCGTTTAGTTTTAGGATTAGGTTACGTTATATAACGATAAAAAGCGTACAGTATCTCTTCCCATCCGTCTGGATTTATATCCCACCCCAAATTATAATAAATATATTTGCTTTGACGTAATTCTTAAGGTCAACGAACTCCTTGTTCTATTTTTCAAACGGGAAATAAAATACTTAAGCTGTTAAACTGCTAAAAAAAACTTTTAGCAAAAAGGTTCGTCGGAAAATATAGCCTGGAATCGTTAATTAAAAATTATATTGATTTTATCGTTACGTACTTATAATATATTTTTAAAACAATTACATTAATAATATATAAAAATAATTTAATTTTCGCCGGGTTTTTAAAAAATAATGTCTTTTTTTAAAACTTTTATTTGCGAAAATTTTGTTTTTTATAATACGTTTAATAAAACGCATATTATTTTTAAACCTAACTATCTTTCGAATATTTTTGTACGTAATTTTTCGGTTTTTTTTGTAAAATAAAAAAAAAATTTTAACGTTTTAAAAAACTCGGACGACTTTTTTTTGTTTCGGATCGAAAGTACGGCGGTTTTTTTAATCGTTAATGATAAAAGTAATAACGGATTTTAAAATCTCAAATAAATCCGCTAAACGACGATATAATATCCCAAGCTTATTTGCAGTAATAATGCAAACCTTTTTCTTAGGAGTAAATTCCTGATCTTTATGACGACCGGCAGCTACTTCGGCGCAAACAGCTTCGAAATCGGCTATAATTTAAAAAAGGTATGAATTTTAGAAAGTTGAGTATTATCGAGAAGTAGTTCTGAAAATCGGGTGACTGAGAAGCTTGGGCCGGATTATTTTGGCCCCTTACTATAAATATCAGCTTTTTGTTTTTGAAGTTAAAGTTTTTAGTTAATAAACTTATCTATTCCTTTAATTGAAATTTTATAGAGGTATGGTGTTAGATATAGAGGACATCAGTTATGTTGTTATATTCCGCTAAGTTGTAGATGTTATCGTACGCGTATAACATTAAGTAGCTTAGCTACAGAACATATATGAGCCGATCAGTATGGTACTTTTCCGTATATAGAGAGCGTTTCGCATTTCCTAGCTAGCTGATATATCTCCTTAACGCCTTAAAGTATTTACGGCATTAATCGTTATATTTTATTACTATTTAAAATTATAATTATTTATATTTTTTTCTCTTAACTAATAAATCCTGTTAATTAAGCAAATTTTTATTTAAAATAACTTTGAAATCGTTTTTCGTTAATTTAAAACTTTTATAATATTTATTAAGTTTAATTGTCATTAATATACTTAAAGTGTTTTTGTAATAAGATTTTAATTAATATATTTTAAGTTCTGTTTTATTCTTTTTCTTAATTAATAATTATATATATTTATATAATATAACTTTAAATTGAAAAAAACGATATAGGTATTAATTAATCGTATAATATATTAATTATCGTATTATATATTTAACGATCCCATATTTAGACCGATATCCAGTTGTTCGAGTAATCGAAAATAAAATAAGATGTTTTTATAACTTATATAAAGAATAATAATTTCGTTTTAGTTATAAAAATAATTATTATATTTTATTTATTCTCTTATTTGTTTATTATTTTACTAAATAATTTTATAATATAAATTTAAAGCCTTTTATAATCAATTATATAATTTGTAAAAAAGATATTATTTTAGATATTTATCGAATTTCTATTGTAAATTATAATACTAACGTTTTTGTATTAACTAAAAATAATATAATTCAATTTATAACTTTATAGTATATATTATTAAGATTTAAATTAAATTAAGTAAATTAAAATACTCTAAAATATATGTTTGATTACGTTTTAATTATAATATATAAAGAAACAGATTTTTTCTAGTATTTATTAATTAAACCTAAATAAATCAAATTAAAATTCGATAATAATTCAATATTTATTATAAATGTTTTTAAATAATTATTTAAACCTTTTTATGAATTAAATTTATTTATTTATTTATAAAATCAAGCTACAATAATTGAATTTTTTATTAAATTTGTTATTTATTATTTCGATTTCGAAAAGCCATTATAAATTCTAAATTTTTTATATTATATGCGGTAATAATATCGTTTATGAAAAGAAATATTTATTAGCAAATAAAATAATAAGGTTCGTAAAAAATAAGGTTTAATTTCAAATCGTTCAAGATATTAATAAATTCCTTTAACAAAAATAAAAGTTATTCTTTTAATTTATATAACATTTTTCTAAATAAAAATACGTTTTTATATTAGAAGTCTTTCAAAATGTGACGGCTAAGAGGTTTAACCAACTATTAAACCTTAGTTGTACGAGGTTATGTTGGTAGAAATATCGTAGGACTCTGTAGTAATAAGGTAACGTATTACGTTTTATAATATCAAGGGTGCTTTGGGTAACTAATTGTTATTGTAAGCTGAAATTATTTAAATTATGGAAATAATAAGCGTATATATACTTGTTTTGGCTTAAGGTGCTTAAGCGGCTTAATTCCTTAAGCTTGTTAAGCGTTTTGAGCTTTTTTATCAGCTTAAAGGGCTTAAGATATTTAGCGCCTTAAGACCTTTGAGTTAATTACGTAATATTTTAATAAAGATCGGGTTTTGTTTTTTTTCGTAAGCTCGACCGTTCGTCAAAAAGCTAAAACCGTTAAGTTATAATGCGATTTTTTTTAGAATTTTTGTCTTTAAAGATTAAATTATTTGTTTATTAGTTCCGGTATATAATTTTTCTTTTTTTATATTTGTTATATTGAATCGTATTAAAAAAATCTCGTTTTCGTAGACGTATTAATGTTTTTATTTTTCAAAACGTATTTAACGTTTTGATTTTAAAATATTTTTTTATTTTCGAAAGAAAAAGATAAAGACTGTAAAGGTATTTGGGGTTCCTTAAAATATGCGCGTTATATTTATTATAATAATTTCTGTAATGTTTTCGGCTTTTCAAAAATTAAGTATTAAAAGGTTTTGAATAAAAAAGATTATTTAAAATAAAAAAAGTAGATTCGTAAAATATTATAAACGGCTGTTAATAAGCTGGACTGTTTACAAAAATAAAGGCGACTATTTTATTATTATAGTATTAAAATATTTTATCGATATATTAAAGATGCGGAAGCTATAAAAAGATTTGAGTATTTAGAAAAAGAATAATAATAATTAGAGGCTACAATTATAGCTATTACGTTAGCGCAGACCGCGACTAATTGGCCCGATATCCCGGTTATTAATTAATTGGTTGTTAACTAGGACGCGCTCGTTGTTGTTAGTAAAAGTTCTTTAGAAGGCGTTAGGCGTTAATAAGATTTTTAGCGAGTTCCTAGATATTTTCGGAATTCGGATACTTTTTTTACTTGATTAGATTTTGAATAAGTCCGTTTTATTTTCGTATATCTAGAATTTTCTTTATTTTATATACCTATTTATCTTTTATTTTTATATCGTTTTGTGCCGTATATACTTTAATTATATCCGTTGTTAATTCGAATAAAAAAATATATAAAATTGAATAAAATTTAACTTTTGAGAGAAATTCCAATTGGTAATTGTTTTCTGAGATTTTTTTGGCAATTTTATATAGACCGATATATTTAAAATCGAGTTTTTTGTTATGTCGTTTTATTTAAATATTTTTCTTTTTTCGAAAATTAATTTTTTTAACCTTTTCTAGTTATAATATTTGCTTATTTAATTCCGTACAAATTTTAATTTTATTTTTATCTTTTAATATAATTGTCGTAATTATTGTAACGTAAAAATTGCTTTGATATTAATTGGATTATCGTCGCGTATTTTTTTGTAAATTTCTAGAATAGAAGCAAAGTTTACGTTCGTAAGTATTGTTTTAATATTTTCGTAATAATTAATATTATAAGTTAATTATACGATTGGCAATTTTTCAACTTGATTATTCTATTCGTAATTAATATAATATCGTAAGTAAATTTCTAAGGTTTGGTTTATTGGTTTTATTTATTTATTTGTTTAAAATTTAAAAGGGTTAAATAATTCGTAATTTAGATCGATTTGGATCATTAGGTCTTGCTAAAACTTAAATACAAATGTCGATGCTTTATCTGAAATAACTTTTATTAATAACTCGTATATATTAAAAATGTATTTTAAAATAAATATATTATTTATTTGGCGTTTATGTCCTTATAATATAGTAGAAAATAAGAAAATTTGTAAATCGATTCACTATTAGAAAAATGTTATCGTAATATATTTCTGTAGCTATATTTTCTGACATAGAAAATTTGGTAATAAAGTCGAATATAACTAAATATTATGATTACTTTATAACTAATAATAGCTGTAACTTTCTGTATAATTTTGTCAAGAGCTAAAGAAATATGCGCATTATAAAGGAGACGCTAAGCATTCTATACGTCATCTCTACGTAATCGCTACGAGGCAGGTACGAGGTAGTTGCTTTATAGGTAGTTGCTCACTCCTCTTTTAAAGAAGAAGAGCAAGCTTTAGACTGGTCCTTAACATACTCGTATTGTTTCTCTCGCTCTGATTTTCAACAAAACATGACAAATTTTTGGTATTATTAATTTTATTTTAAAGAAAAAACATATTCGTTAAAACCGTTTTAGAGTTTTGTAAATCTTTGAATGTCCGTATAACTAATATTCGTATATATTTCGTACTAGATCTTTTCGGTATTTTTTTTGGAATTTATATCTTATTTGTTTTTTGATTTTTTAGGAGATTATCGTTATACTACTAGATTTTCTAATATATATCAAAAGGTACTACTCGAATTATCGTAATCTATTGTAAGCGTAAATATCCTTTTATAATAATATAGAAAATTGTATAGTTAATTTTAACCAATTTCTTTTTAAGGTTTAGTTACTTACTTAAAGTATTTATTCTGTTATTTTTAAGCCTTTTTTATAGATAATAACGAAGTCGAAATTCGCCAATTTTTTCGCGTAATAAAGTTATTATTTTATAAACTTTCTAGTCGTAATAATTCGGATAAGATTTTGATAATCCGTATAAACCTTAATCTAATATAAACTTTTCTTTAGAAAATACCTAAATTTTCAAAATGCTATAATAATAGCTATAAACTTTTTTATCTAGAATACTATAATTAAATTCGGCTCCTTTTAATTTATATAAAAAGAATGTAATAAGATGCAATATATTTTAATTATTTGGTTATTCGATTATTGCGTTTAATGCGTAATCCTAAATATCGGCTTTTACCTTAACGGAGCGGTTTAGCTCGTATATAATTAATATTGGCTCGCTGGTAATCGCATCCTTAATATCTTAAAATATTTTTTTCGTATTTGGCGTCCATTTGAACTTTTTTATAAGGTTTATTAAGGGTATAATTATTTTGCTAAAGTTTCGAATGAATTTTTTATAATAATTGGCGAATCTAAAAAATACCTGTATCTCCTTAACGATAATTAGCGTTTACTATTCCGTAACTGTAATGATTTTCTTAGAGTTTATCCTAATATGTCCTAGGGTAATAATATATTCCAGATATTCTATTTTTATACGTAAAACTGATTTTTTTGTATTAATAAATAACCTTGCGTTTTACAGAATTTGAAAAGTTTTATAAACGTATCTTGTATATGTTTTTTCCGTTTCGAAAAAAATAAAATTGTCGTTAAAATAATACAAAACGAAAATATCGAGGTATTTCTATAATATATAATTGATTATCCGTTGGAAGGTTACTAGCACGTTCGTAAATTCTATTAATATAACCAAATATTTAAATAGTCTATATTTCGTCCCAAAAGCTGTTTTTTATTCGTATTCTTTTTTAATTCTGATAATATTAAATTTATTTTTAGGGTCGAATTTTATAAACTATTTAGCTTTATAAAATCAATTTTTTATTTTTATGATTAAAAATAATAATACTCGATTTTTAATAATAATATCATTCAATTATAGATAATTAATTATAAATCGTAATTTTTCGTTTTTTTCTAGTACGAAAAATATTAGGTAACCTGCTAGTGATTTCGAAAATCGAATCTATTTTTTCTATAACCGATTTTCTAAGTATTCTTTAAAAATACGTAACTTATATCCGTTAAGATTATAAATAGGGTAAAATTTCGTTAAAGATTTTTCTTTAAGAATTATTTCATAATTTTATTCGTTATATTCTAGTAACTTCGTATTAAGTTCTTTTTTGAACAGCTATTTATATTTATATTATTATAGTAGCATATCGATTAAATCTGCTAATATTTGATGCTATTATTATTTGAGATCGTTATTTAATTGCTTTAGTTTTATTCTAATAATAGCAACGATATATCGTATTTTTCTTTAATAATTATTTTTTTTCTTGTATTTTGTCCCTTTAGGTAAAAAAGTTTTTATCGTATCTTTATGCCTATATTTGTTGTTATTTTCGATCGAATATTAAGATCTTAATTTTTTTGGTCTACTAATAGAATATAAGATAAATTTATCCGGCCAATTTTTTCATTAATTAAGATTTCGTACTAGCGTATTTATAGTAATTCTAAGATTATATCGTAACTTTTAAATAGAACGATATCGAAATTAATTATCTGGTATCGTCTTTAAACAAAAAGCTCGAATGATTAATTTTGCGTATAATTTTCCCGTTATCGCAAGCGAATTTCTGATTTTCGGTATTCGTTCTTATATAAGGTTTTAATTTATATCTCCATAATAATTTAAATTTATTAATTATATTTAGTACAATACAATTTTTATCTAAAGCTCCGTAATTTACTATTACGATATACTAATATCTTTTAATTTGTATATCTAAAATACTAAGATTATTAACGGTTTTTATCGTCGCGTTTAAAGCCTTTTTTTGGAAATTTTCTTTAATTTCTCTAGATTTCGTTATCTTGCAGCTTTTTTATAAGTAACTCTTTTTTAATTTCTTTTCGGATTTATCGTCTTTTATTTATATTTTTTCGTTTAGCGCGTTAAGTTATTATATTTGTTATCGTTACTAGTATATTTCGTTTCGAAATATATTAATTATTTTTTAATTTTGTTATATTTTTTTCTTTATCGAATATATTGTTTTCTTATATTTACGATTATATGATATTATGCGTTATATTAATTATCGTCTCAAAACGTTTCTGCAAATTACCATACGTTTAAAAGCTTTTTTGCGTAAAAATATATAATGACTTTTTAGCAGTATTTTTTTATTATATACTGGCTTAATCTTTTTCGTTTAATAATTATATTATTAATAATAACTAAATCAAATTTTGCGAGCATTATTTTTCTTTGGGCCAGCTTTTTGTTTCGGCTAATTGCTATATATCTTCTGGAGCTATAAATCGAAAATATCGATATTATTTTTTATCGTTTTTGTTATTTCTGGTACGGTTTGGAAAATTATATTTTTTTATAATATATACGGATAATTCGTCCGTAATATATTATTTTTATTTTTCGTAATCGGAATATTCTCGTTGTCGACAATATATGGCATGTATTTTGTCGTATTAATGAAAGATTCTGAGACAAACTTTCTTTGTCCAATCCTGGTATTTGCGTAATTATCTTTATAATACTTTTTATTATACTTGTAATATCTGTTAAACTAGTTTCCTGGTTTTTCGTATTTTTTGTTAGATTTTTCGCTATAGGTGACCCGGTATGTACTTAGGTCGAATTATGTTAATAGATTTACTTCTGTTTTTCTGTTTTTTTTTCAATTATCTTTCGGGTATAAGTTTCCAGTTATTTTGACAGAGTTTTCTAGATACTTTGTACTATGTTACCTTATATCCTATTTTGTTATAATTAATACATTTGGTCTAGCTTTAGTTTTTTTTATAAATGGCTCCTAATTCTATAAAATCTAATTCCATGCTATAAAAAATATTACTGTATCGAAAAACGTTAATATTAGCTATATATTAAGGCTTATTATTATTTTTTCCTTTGGTACTTTTAGTACGCTATACGTATTGTCGATCGTTTATCTTAATTATTATAACGATATAATTTAATAAATAATTAAGGTAATTAAATTTAAAATAATATTTTATATTTTTTAAGTTTTTAAAAAATTTAATTTTTAATATTTTTTACTTTTAATTTAGTTTAAATATTAATTAAATTAACGTATTATCATAATTAAATATTAATTTTCTTTATCGTAATTATTTAATTTGTATTTAGACTTTTATTTTTTCGTTTATTTTTTTGAAATTTTTCGTTAATATTTGCTTAAATTATTCGTAATTGTTATAAATTCGTATTACGTTTGTATTTCGTTTTTCAATTAATAAAATAACGTACTTTCTTATAACGAGTTCGAATTAAATAATTCTATTTCCAGTAAATCGCCCGATTTTAAATTCGATTTATATAATAAATATCATAAGTTAAATAGAAAAATATCCGATATACATTCGGCATTAAATTAAAAATAATTATAACTTAATTAAGGTTTCGTCGAAAAGCTCTGGCTTAAAAAGTTCAAAAAAAAACTTGAGGTTTTTAATAAAATTTAATTAAATAACTTGGCTCGTTCGAAAAAGTTTTTCAGTTTCGGAAGTTTTTTCTTTTTCCTTAAGTTTTTCATAGGCGGCTTAAAGGGACGTTATAAGATCATTATTGTCTTTTTCGAGCTAAAAAATGCTTTTTTTTATAGCATTCAGACGTCGAAAAACTTTTTCGCGTAAAAGACGAAGTTTTTCTTTTTCCTCTTCGGATTCCATTTCAATATTCGGATTATCAGGGACCTAATAAGTAAGTTATTCGAACTGCTTGTTGGTAAATATAATGTCGGCGATATTGTTCAAAGTTTGACGGGATTACTGAATAAGAGTTTGTAACGTATAACGACTAAAGGGTTTAACTAATTATTAAATCTTAATTATACAGATTTATATTAGCAGAAATATCTTAAGACTTTATAATAATAAGATAACGTATTACGTTTCGTAATACCAAAAGTATTTTAGATAATTAATTAGTATTATAAATTAAAATTATTTAAATTATAAAAATAATAAATATATATATATATTTGTTCTAGCTTAAGGTGCTTAAAGTATTTAGCGCCTTAAGACCTTTGAGCTAGTTATGTAACATCTTGGCAGAGATCGGGTTTTGTCTTTTTCGTAAACTCGACCCTCTGTTAAGAAACTAAAACCGTTAGATTATAACACAAAGTATTTATATATATATTTTATAAGATAATATTGTATTAATGAAAACGTTTATAACGTCATATTATTTAAGCTTGAAGTTAAACTTAACTGCAGTAACGATTAGAGTTCGAAATAACCTTTTAATAAGTATAAATACGTATATATCGCCATAAATATCCCTTAGTTACTAATTATGTCGTACAATAAAACGGGTCTTATATTTTTACAATTAGTTATATTTATTAAATTTATAAATATGTATCTATATGTACTTTAAAACTTGTTTTTTATTAATAAAAAACTACTTAATACTTTTTTTAAAATTATGTTTTCTTGTAACTTTATATATAAATTCTTTAAGTTTTATAAAAGATTTTTTAACTGATATATATTTAGCTTTTTATAATTTCGCAGCGATAGTAATAAGTTATATTTATATAATCGATTTTATAATTTAAAGAATTTTTATATATTTTAATATTAAAGTTTTTTCGATCAAAATAACGCGTATTTCGAGTAATTCTTTTTTAAATTTCTATAATTTACTACTCAGTTATCGTTTGTACTTATAAAAAGGGTTACACATTTTGTATTAAATATAATTTCTTATATCTTGTATTTATTTGGGATAATACTAGTTTGATACCGAATATACGAAAGGCTTATATTTACAACCCGTAAGCTATTTTGTTTTTTACTGCTATTTTAAATTAAAAAGTATAATAAAAACTTAATCTTATTTTTAGTTTTTCCGTCGGCATAATAATTATAATAATTATCAAGGTAAATATTAACGGCGGTAATAGTTTAAAAGATGGATGTAATTCGAATATAACGGTTATACAAGAATAATTAATCTTTTGCAAATAGGCTTATTTTTCTCGATTCTGTACGTTTTTTACGTTAATATTTTTTTAAAGTTAATTTATTTTATTTAGCCGGTAATTAAATTATTTTACTTAAGTTTTCGTTTTTTTATATACACAAAAAGTAATTATTATCTTAATTAGATATTTTTTTATCGAAATAACATTTATAATTTATTTTTTATTAACAGTAAAAAATTATGCTTTAAATCTTTTATATTATTTAAAAAAAGCCGTTTCGTTAAATTATATATTTCCAATAATAATAACTTTATTAATTAACGAGTTTTAAATTTCGTGAATGTTTATAAATTAATAATTAATTAAACAATTTATTTATATTTTCATATTTAAATTTTAAAAGTTTAATTTTTTATTACGGTAATTATTAGAACGTAAACTATATAGCCATATATTTATAAATAGACTTATTAAAGCTTTCGATTAAATATTATTATACCGTTATTATACGTTAAATAAATATAATAATTCTCGTAAAGATTTTTGTCAACAAATGCGTATTTCAAGATACGATAATATAGGTATAGTATTATTTTAAAAATATATATAATTAAGAACGAAAATCATTTAACGTTATTTTATATCGTAATTATTTTCTTTGAATTATATCTTTTAAATAATTTCTATCCCTTTTCTAAATCTAGGTATATGATATTAAAGCTTTAAATCTTGTATTATAAAAACGACTAAAATATATATTTAAGTTAATAAATTTTCAAAATTTCTTTATCGTATTCGCATACTTATAAAAATATTTTATTCTAATTTTTAAAAATCTTTAGCAAATATTAAAATATTATATTTAACATTACTGGGTTATAAATATAATGGATTTATATTTCTTAAAAACTTTTCGAAATCTTTAAAATCGATGACGATTTTTTATCTTAATTAAGAAATGTTTTCCTTAGACGTACGGCGTATTTGCCTTTTGGTTATCGCCTAGCTATATGTTTAGTATTTGATTATTATAAGGCTCTTTAAGCGGATTTTTTTTATATAGAACTATAACTATGCGATTACTTCGAGTTTTAAATATCTTAATTTTAGGTACCATTTAATGTCGTTATCGATTTGTAATAATTTTACTATTTACGAATTAATATTTCGTTAATAAATTACCAAAATTATATAAATAATTATTATATTAATATTGTCGATATTACATTAATTGAATTTATTTATTAACGTACTAATTATTTGATTATATTTATTTCGAATAACAATATTAATTTTTTGATTATTTTATTAATAATCTTTTTTTAAAATTATTCAAAAAATACCACATTATATGTAAAGTTTTCATAATATGTTACGTCGTATAAATATAACGGTTTTATATCGTTAAGGTTTCGAAATATTATATCTATTCTTTTGTATTTTTTAATTAAATCAAATTATTATTTACTCATATTCTGTTATTTTTTACGGTTAATATAGAATTTAAAAACTTATTAATAAGGTTAAAATTATATATTATCAACCCTAAATCTAAAATAAATAAATTCTTAATAAAATAAAACGAAATATTTATAGCGTTACATTAATTAATAAATAAAAAATACGCTAAAATCCTTTTTAGGTTTTAAAAAATTATTTATATATATATTTTCTTTAATATTTTCGATATATGGTTAACTTTTTTAAAAAGAATTTAATGAGCAGTAATTCGACTTTTAACATATATCTTTATTTTGCCATTAAAACGAAAACCGGTTAGAGCTTTATTAAAAATATATAATAATAATAGGATAATATATAATAAACATTTAAGTAAACTTTATAATAAATATCTTATATATCCGATTTTTACCGTTTTTATTTACTAACGTTTCGGTCTATATAAGAACTTTTACGATTATTTTATTTCGCTTTATACCTCGAGATTTTTTAACAGTTAAAAATTAAAAGATTTGGCGTTTTTCTAATTAAAATTATTCTGATTAAAAATATCTATAAAGGCTCTTACAAACGTTAAAAACGTTACCTTAATATTTTGTAATATAATTATAAAATAAGTTATAATTTAATAATCTAGAAAATGAATTATTACTTTTTAATAATTAATTATATCGTTATCGATTTTAATATTTTATATTATTTAAAAGATAATAATTTTATCTTAATTATAAGCGTTATATTATGCATAAATCGATAACTTATATAATTATTGTTTTCGTTTTTAAAATATTATATTATTATTTTAAACTGATAATCTTTCGTTAGTTTACGATTTATTAATATAAAATTTTATTAAATTTCGATATCTATTTAAATATTTCGTACTATTTTTATTAAATATTAATTAAAATTTTGCTGTTATATATTTAACGTATATCTGCGAATTTAACATATTATTTTTATAAATTTCTTCTCGGAAAAAAACT
Organism: Monosporascus cannonballus; assembly: GCA_004154925.1. NCBI lineage: Eukaryota > Fungi > Ascomycota > Sordariomycetes > Xylariales > Monosporascus > Monosporascus cannonballus. The sequence goes on along the minus strand of QJNS01000175.1, from coordinate 512 downwards.
ATTTTCTTAATTATTAAAAATATTAATTTTAAAATTTATTTCGTTAAATCGTTAACGTTTTTACGAAAAACAAAATATATTTTTAATTTTTGAAAATTTATGCCGCAAAATTCCAATTATAAACTTATTTATTTTCGATCGTTATTTGAATAGTATTTATTAAATATTCCGTAAAATTATTTTTTTCGATACTTTTTTCGAATAATAAAGACGATAATAAAATATTAAATTATATTGTATAATATATTTATTTTTTAAGATACGAAATTATAATACATTTTATTAATTTAATAAGGTTTAGAAAAAATTATTTAAGATTAATAATATTTTAAATATTAAGCGTATATATTTTAAATTAAAATTTGCGTTTAAAATAATTTTAATTTTTCAAGTTTTTATAAATAATTTCAAATATTAGTTATATTATTATTATTATTATTATTATTATTATTATTATTATTATTATTATTATTATTATTATTATTATTATTATTATTATTATTATTATTATT
>QJNS01000174.1:414-169548 GCA_004154925.1 Monosporascus cannonballus | reverse complement strand
CCCCCCCCCCCCCCCCCCCCCCCCCCCCCCCCCCCCCCCCCCCCCCCCCCCGCCCCCCCCCCCCCCCCCCCCCCCCCCCCCCCCCCCCCCGGTCCACTTCTCCCGAGTCGGAAGCAGAAGAATGCCGAGGGAAGAGAGCCACGGTGCAGGAGGAATCTGGGGTCCTTGGAAGGAGGGACGGCATTTTGTCCTTTATTAGCGAAAACGCGAGGAATCCAGGTGCGGCACCAGGGCAATTACCACTGCCGTCCGAAGAATGTAGGTACGGCCTAGGGAGGACTAGTGTTGTCGCCCGGGGATGAGTGAGGATGAGACATATGCCCGCGCTTCAAGACAGATATCGATATGGTGTTTAGAAATCAGGCGAAGTTGCCTTATCCCGAACAAATCTCAAAGAACGGATTCTAAGCAGAAGAGTGAGCCACTGGCCAGGGGTAGAGATCTGGAAGGGTTAACTCAGAGACGCAAGAGAATCTTCTGTAGGGAGCTGCGTTATCGAGTTTGAAGTTACCCCTTTCTCACAGGTCTATGTATGTTGAAAGCTCGCTAGATGAGACTTTCGAGCCATAGCAAGGGAGAGCGCCATCATCAAGACATTAAAGCACGTAGCCGCTCAGGGGTATAGCGCCTTGAACTCAAGGGAGATTTGCTAGGGGATTTCATTAGATGCACACCCCCAAGGCAGCTGACAGACAAATCAAGTCAGAAGCAGATGATCTACCTGTATGTATCTCAACGCACCTGCGTCGATGGCCCTACGCCCCTGAAACCCATCATGTCGCAATCGCGCTCTAAGAAACGCCGTAAGAAGACCCGTCTATGCGGGGGGGGGCCCCCCCCCCCCCCCCTCTCGGGGCGCCTCCATCTATGCCTTGCTCTTCTTGTTGGCCCAGTCGCGCCAATGCTTGTATTCCGAGTGCAGCAGCTTGTGCTTCTTGCCCTGGTACCGCACGACCTTGAGATCGGCCACGTCCTGCCACCTGTCCTTCCGGCCGACCCATCCCGCCTTGCGCATGAGGCTCACCAGCGTCTCGTCCTTCGTCCAGCCCTGCTCGGGCGCCACGTCCGGCAGGTACGTGGCGCCGTACCGCCTGCCCCGCTCGGTGAAGCTGATGCGTATCCCGTGGGTGCCGAGCTCCCAGTCCATGGCGTCGTCGCAGTCCTCGAAGTCGGTCAGCAGGGTGACGGCCACCTCCAGGGAAGGCAGCTCCCGCTTGTTTATGGGGTCGAAGCGCATGTCGTGGATGGCCGCCGTGATGGCGTACGAGGAGAGCCCTTCGTCGAGCTCCTGGGCCTCGAAGGTGCCGATGCAGCCACGCAGGGAAGCATGCCCCGACCGAGCGGAGACGGTGTTCCACGTAACAAACAGCGGCGACTCGGTGATGGCGGGCTGCGTAGAGGTAAGAGACGTGGTAGAAGTCGCGGCCGTCTCGGCGGAGAGCGACACGGTGGACTCGGAAGACGCGGATGAGCCGCTTGACGAAGAATCGGCTACACGTCGCATTGCGGGTATCGTCATTCTGATGCGCTCCAACCTCGAGGAGGAGCCCTCTTCCTCTTCGCCGGTGCTGTAGTATTCGGCCCATGACTTCTGGATCTCCTCGAGAGTCATGGACTCGCGTCTCTCGAGGTAGGCAGAGAGAGACTCGAAGCAGTAGAGGCAATGTTCGACAGTGGCCATTTTGTCGGGGCTCGGAGATTTGGGCTCGGGAGGATGGGCTGTGTGGGCTCGCCTGGGACGGGAGAGCTCGAGTTTTGTCGAAGGGAGCTTGGAAGGGGACAGCGTGGTGGGCTTTAAGGGAGAAAGTGAGAAGTCCCCTCGGGAGGGGCGATGACGGGGTTTGGTGGGCTAGCGGGGGCGTCGCTGATACCGTAACTTACATAGGCGCCTGCGGAAGCCGGGGCCCTAGTCTAGGCATCTCACTAAATAAAATTGAGGGGCGGGACATCGTCTCGGGCTTTTGCTCGTGATGGCGTACAGATCGGAACGATGGATTATGCATTATTGCGGAATATGAAACAAGGCAAAGTGCCTGTTCCACGATATTATTCTGGCGGAGGTCAACTTAATAAATCCTGATAAGCGATACAACAACAAAGTCTGATCCAAGACCGATCGCGAAGTTGAAAAAGCTTCGAAGGCATGAAATGGAATGAAGAAGGTTCATCACATACAGGCTGCCGGCATATAACCCTCCCAAGGCCGACGTTCTATCTTGGGGTTATGAGATAACTAGGAATAATGCGGATATCGCAGATATCAGACCACGCTATGCGCATAATTCCAGGTCCAAAGTAGCTTCAGCGACGGCAACTGGTTGCAGCTTACAAGGCACGCTCGACTGGGGCAGATTGGACAAACCCCCACCCCCGCCTGCCGCTGGCTTCAGCCCCTAGCGCCTCAAAGTTTAGCTTAGATCCTTCTTTATCTTCGTGCATTCGTCTTTGAGATGAGGACATCTCTGTGGGCAAATTGACAAGTCATCTCGCGTCATTGGCCAATTCGATAGCTTTTTATGTACCCATAAGCAGCTAGGACGGCTTCCTACAGGAACTCGGGAATTTCTCGTAAGTTGACCGAAGAAGGGACCACGACGCAGCACCACTGCCCATGTCGAGTGGTCTAGCGTGAGGGAAAGACGACTGACTGTCCGCAACTATTAGCACGCCGCGCCAATGCCACCTTCAATTTCCACGGCTACCCCGCAATTCGCGCGGCTTTGATCATTCGCTGTAAAAGGTGAGCTTGGATCTGGACTCAGATTATTGACGTGTTGATATCTTCCAGTCGCTTGTGGATGACGCACTTCCAGTATGATTGGAAAGCGATATCCCGTGCCACCTATACTGAGCTCCTAGCTTATTGTGCAAATGAAGTGGCATTTAGCTTATTTTGTCATGATCTCTGTCAACGAGTGATCCATTATACGGCATAACACGGCGACCAACTCGATCGGGACTGTAAACACGATGACGAGCGTCTCCAGCTCGTCGTATGGTCCCTCCATGCCCATTGGATCGGAGATGGAGAAATGCTACAGAAGGGTATCATATAGATCGGATAGATGGGACTCTGTCTCGGCTCAGCCTCCGGCGACGACCTCGCCTTTCCACGGCTGTCCGCTGAGGTCCTTATAGTAACTCGGATCCATCCCGGCCTGTTGTCTGGCCTCTGCATTAAACGGACCCTTCACAGCGCCCCTGAAGAATTGCTGAACGTTGCTCCGAAAGACCTGCACCGGGTCGGTGCCCTCTTGTTGGCAGATCCACGTAAGCCATCGATGGCCCGTCGTGACATGCGTGATCTCATCGTTATGGATGACCTCGAGTGCCTCGACGCTGTCCGTGTCGCCGGCATTGCGGAACTTCTCGATTGTCAGGGGATTAACATCGAGACCACGCGCCTCGTGCACGAGAGCGATGACGCTGATCCGGGCACGAAGATCGTGAGCCGTTCTCACTGCGGACTCCCAAAGACCGTGATGCACCGGCAGAGCGCCAAAGTGGCTCCCCAGCTCTTCCAGCCTCGCTCGTAGTAGCGAGAAATGTTTCGCTTCGTCATTGGCGACCTTGAGCCAATCGTAAAAGAACGTCCGCGGTAATTGTTGAGCGGGTCTATCACTTGTGGCAGTCGTCTGGAAGGTCGCAAACCTCACGCAGATATCGATCGCAAGATCGATGGCCCATTGCTCGATATTGGCTAATGCATGGAGCATGGTGACCCTTCCTTTAAGACTCCCTGCCTTCCCTGACCTAGGCATCGCGCCAGGTTGGACCTTTTTCAGATCCTCCCTGGGCGGTTCGTCAGGGGCCGTGATGGTACCAGCACCAAGTTCCATGGGTAAAGATGTCTGCTCTCTTGTGGCAAACAGGGAGAACAGATGCGTCGTAAGTTCAATCTTAAGTTCTGGGTTGGAAGTGCTCAGGATGTGAACACACCAATCACAGAGAGTAGCCTCATCCCCGAGATATTTGGGTTGGTCAGATTTATCGAGCCTTGAGCCGTGCTTGAACTTGACCTTCTCGCTGACCCTCTCGATATTGGCCAGCCGCAAACCCGGTTCACCCGTGACATACAAGCTCACTCTACCACTGCTCTGCACAGTGACCGGGAAAGTACAGGTTTTCAGGCCATAACTAGACTCACCGGTCTCTACGTTGAAGTCGTACGCATGCCATGGGCAAGAGGCAATATAAGATGACTCTTCGATGTCGATATGTGCATCGGTCATCGGGCCGCCGGCGGGCGGGCATTCCGCCTCCATTGCATAATAAGTCCACCCGTTCTGGGCCTCCTCCACACGAAGCTGTGGTCCAGTACGGGGGGGGATGGTGGGTAGGCGAAACAGAACAAGGCGCTTGCCATTGGAGAGTGACACCGTGTACCGGGAATGAGTCAGGTCAGAAAGGGAGCCCACGTCGACTGTTGACATCTTCAGACGAGTCACTCTAGGGAGTGGATAGCTAAGGGGTCCTTGGCAGAAGATGTGGCTAGGTGTAAAACGATCCGGGGACAACTGGAGAAGGTGGGAAAAGAAGGCGTTCACAAGGGCCCTTGCTAGACTCTTCTGTCGTCTGAAGAATTTAAGATTCAAGCGAGATGTGGCTCAGTGCTTAGCGATATGTGGCTTGACGCAGGATATGTGGCTGGTTGTCAGTCTCAATATTTCGTTTCAAGCTTGAGGCGCATTCATTCGTTCCTCTTAGCTCCCTGAAGCTCCCATTGTCAGGGATCATGTTTCGCTTGCAACACCTTGAAATACGCCGCCTGTTAGTTAAAGGTACTTTTTACTGTAGGTTTTGTTTGGTTGTTGTCTACAAATATACTAACCAGATCGAATCATTTTCGTATGGTCAAGATGTTTGATACCGGTGTACAACGAGACGCGTTGTTGAAGTTCCTGGATCCATCTTGGAACACGGATAACCCATTACCGGAGGGAAGAAGGCTGCTCATCCCCTTAGCAGGTGCTGCCAAGTATTCGCTCACTTGGTCCCTACAGCAGGGTACTGTTACAGTTTAGTTCCATAGACCCTACTCCTGGAAGCGCGACGAGCGGTTACAGCGTCGTCTCAGACCCCTGCATCTGTCTAGTGGCACCTCTCTCTCTATGAGCCGCCAGCATCGCCAAGCCTGCCCTCCGGATCTGCACTTACCCTTCGTTCTTGGAGCCCCAGAACGGCCAATTCCAGACCTAAGCAGGTCATAATCCTGGCCTATAGCTTTGGAATCATTGTTGTTCAGTTTCGAGAAATGACGGATCGCCCATCAGGACGGGGCAAAGCCCGTTCTCGGCGCCTTCTGTACGCGTAGCCATACCGCTTTCATGCCCTTGCTACATGACGGTCAATTGTCTCACCACTGCTTACCCTCAAAGATCAGCGTGGGGATGACCCTGCGTTAGATGCTGTTCGGACTCATGATCCATGTTTCATTGTTAATTCTTTTCATCAACAGACTTGGGACGAGATAAGGGCTTCGTAGAATATAAAAGGAGTCCCACTCGCTCGTCAACCTATGGCACTTTTCCTCTCATACTCTTCATTCTCTTCTTGTTCACATAGTAATACATCTGCTCGTCGCCGGCCGACCTTTCATAACTCAAGCTTAAAAACATCCGAGCCAAGCCGCTACCACAACAACATCAGTCAATATGAAGTTCTACGCGATCGTGTCCTTTGCTCTTTTCGCGCTCGCCTCCGCAGAGCTACGTAAGTTTGCCAGTTACCTCCTGGTGTGTATGGACAGAATGTTCTAACGGATTTACAGGCAAGGTCCCAAGAACGAACCGGGACGTCGCAGCCCCCAAGCATGCCCGACAAAACGTCCCCGACGTCCAGGTGGCTGCCATGACGGACGTCGATGGCAACGTTGTTCCGTTTGACACCGCCGGCGTCAACCTTCCCATGAAGAATGGCGGCCTATAAATTCCTTTTGGTTCGAAAGAAAAGGACGCCCAAAGAATAAGACCCAATCATCCGTCACTCTGGCAGCAAGCAGGCCCCGTACCGGAAGGACGAATTAATAGAACTGGCATGGAACGGTGTTGGCGATGGGGTATCGATATCAGCATAGATTTACAGGTGGCATTAGATTGGCAGCCTCGAGATAGCCAGTCAAGCGGATACTCAAACTAGGTTACCAACTCCACCTCTGGCGGTATCAGTGTCATCCTGCAATACTTCAGCCTAAAACTCTAATGTCGAGATATCATACCCAAAAGCTGACCTACATATGTCTTGCGCGGTGACTTCCTCTTGCATGAAGCAACGGCGTAAGGGAGAGTACGCCAGATGTGTTTCCCGAGTTGGCTCCCAACGGCCCCTAACAAATAGTCTCATTTCATTCTCGTTGTGAAGAGGCTGCTCATTGGACCCCGAAACCATACACGGCGTTCGCAATGGCACCGAATTATGCACACCTTTCTAATAGACTGTCCAGAATAGCATGTCTGCGATTGTTCCACAATATCCCAATGGGAACGATAGGGCGGTTACCTGACCAACAGCTCCGCCTTCATCCTGTGCAAAGGGTTAAAGCTTCGAGAGGCGCAGCGCCAACGAGACTCCCTACATTCGTCCTGCCGGGCTTGGTGGCCTGAATAATGATGCTGAATAGCCACTCCAGCCTCGGGCCCTCGTAACTTTCCAATATGCTTTAGCTCCCCATCTTGCTCTCATGACCCTACACTATGGGAACTGAAATCATTGTCTTCGTCAATGGCCTAGTAAATTTGAACGTTCGGCGAGCCATTTGGCTCGATATAGGTGTCACTTTTCATATAGTCCTCCGCTGCTCCACTCCTGCTCCCGTCGTGGTCCGCAATCTAATGTAGAACACCTGAATCACTCGACCGTCGCTGCAATACCAGGGAGAATGCCATGTCGTCTATACGGTAAATCGGTGGTACAAATAATCTGCGATGGTTTTTGTGTCACACTTACTAGGGAGCAGCTGCACAGCTCTTCAGAGGGTATATATATCACTGATACCTAGGAAGCCAGGAAACGGTGATCCTACTCGTCGTGGGCGATCCATTGATATCGGGCTCTAGGGCTCCGGAGAGGAATAACCTTGTTCCGGATGATCCCCGAATCTGACAGAGGGGGCACTTTTCTGTGACGCTTTGACAGAAGAACTCCTGCGAAGCCTCCATGGAGTAAGAGCACGCTGCAAGAGTGGAATTTGCTTTGTTCATCACAGTAGAGATCAACTACACAGGCCCGACAAGTGATTCTATGACCCGATCCTATATCGAGTGCTCACTTTTCCGGATCACCCAATGCCTTCAAACCTCCCGGGGAGCTGGGTCATATCTATCCCGTCCCCCCACGGATCGAATCTGGATAATGCCAAAAAAGGTGAGGCCCCACCCCATGGCGGGACATATCAAGTTCTCATATGTTAGTTAGAGCTTGAAGGGCAACCCTGTTAGGGGCTCAGACGGGGCTTATTGGCATAGTACTCCGTACGACGACCTATTAGATAGAATATCTATGGTTCGGGATCACTCGGCATTGTGGATGAGGCGTCCAACGTCACTCTAAGCAACAGTCGTGTAGGAAGCGTAGTAGCCGCACCAATAGTTATCAGGGGAACAATAATCGAAAACTTCAGCGCCAGAGCTCCCCTACTTGAATTCGACCCCGATGTTATTTCATTACTAATCCGTCGGTGTTTTTCACATAGCTCTTTCTAAGGCCTCTGTCTCTCTCAGGCTATTTCCCACAGCTGTTGGGTTTTTACAGATTTCAGGGGACAGTGACGCCTGGTCGTATTAATCCTTTCCCCTTTAGCACTTGTAGCGTCCGAAGGGAATAATTTGTTTTCCACGGTCATTTTGACTTATCCGGGCTTCTTTACTCTAAAGTCCCCTCATGGGAGTCACTGACTAGCATGAAAGGTTCTGAAAAGGGCTGCAGCGGAATATAACTCTTGTCAATACCGATATTTAAGACAGTTTGTGTCTTGACAGAGCCTGTTGACGCCGCGTACAATAATTTGACCCAATACATGTACGCTCCGATGCCCTTATGGTGACAACTAATAGGGAATAGATAATTGAATCTGCTTCACATGAGATGTCGAGTCAGAAAGGTATGCGTAATGGAAGCTCGTTAATGAAGGTTCCCTCCATTCATTCTTCGTTACACCAACGAGCAGATGATGCTGAGCAGGCTTAAACTACATAACCCGAAGCAAATTTGCTGGACTGTCGACCAATGTCGCACAATATACTGCGTAGTTAAGCGTTCAGCGCTCTCTTATTGGAAACAAAGATTATATCAGAGGAAAGACCCGTTTGATATGGAATGGATCTAGGATCTTAGGCGCACCATCAAGTAGTAGACGCCGCGACTACTAGATACTAATTAACCGGACAGTGCCAAGCTTTCCTGTAGATATCTCGCCTCCAGAGTCGCTACTAAGCAGCGATCCGGTTCACTTAGATCTAGTCCCTACGGACCGTTCTATCGGGTGATTGCAAACGGCTGGCTACACGGGGCAATCCGTTACCAACTCATCAGTAATCAGATCATCAGGTCGTCAGGAAAACAGTAACATATGTTACCGGTGGCTGGGTGGTTCTGTTGGCGACACTGCTGGAAATCCAACCAAACATTTGTCGACGAAGCACGCCGCTGCTGGACAGGGAGAAGAGAGGTGGGCCGCCAACGAATTAGTCATATGAGCAGAGTCGTGTTGGCTAGTCGAACTCTCACTTATAAGAGGAAACATCTGTCTCAACGGTATGTGGACCATCAACAAGAAGCGAGTTGCCAGGGTTATTAATCGTATGATCGAAAATCTCAACCGTCTTCCTTCGCAGGGTTTGTGTCCGTGGTGTCTATTTTAAGTGACGCTAATGACCAGAGCCACGAGAGTGGAACAAGATTTACCGAAATACCAAAACTACGGGGCGATATGGAGACTCGGGGAATGCCTGGGACCGAATGTGGGACTGCGGTAGAACTAGAGAAACTTCCTGTTTTATGGTAAAGGAGCACTTTGGAAGCGGCAAACAACATTGTTTAGGGTCGGCCTTTGGCACGGGCTTTGGCATAACTCTATCAAGCTGTTAACGTTGCTTCAACCTATGAAGACCTGTTCCCACTATACGTTGAGGCGAAGAAGTGGTTCGAGCCATCGAAGATTCCTGACACTCTCCGGTGTGAAGAGCCACAACACATCTTACTGCGTCATCCTAGACAATGCACAATTGTTATAGGATGAAATGGATGTTATACACTGCCAGTCTGCCTGGTAGAACTACGGCTGCGATCAGCTCAGACAGAATAGCGGGCTTTGCGAATTAGACGAACAATGCTTCCTTTGCAATAAGACTCGAAACTTATTAGGTCTAGTGCGGTAAGCCTCAATATGTTAGTAGCGGCCGCAATCTCTTGCTGATTCTCATCAAATCCTTCGGGTTTCCGGCAACTATTTTGAGCGGTGGGGATTCATGCCTTTTCATCTCCTTTTCCATTCTTCTGATGCAGCGTAAGCGGCATAAGCGAGCGGCACAGCGTCAAGACATCGGCGCTTTACCGCTGTTTGTGTCTTTAACATAGACCCAAAGCGGCACATTGATAAGCTCCCAAACCCTCCGCTTTATTTCTAAAGTATGACAGCTCGAGGGCCGGGGAGGGCTCAGCCTCAAGGCTAGCCGAGATGAGCCTTACCTTTCCAGGCCTGGCGTAGCGCATTATATCAAGGATCTGGAAGTTGGGTTCGCTGTGGGGACGACGGGACCAATTAACATGGCACGTTCGGGGCTCAGCTAGACTTCCACCAATGTTGGTGGCTCGACTGCAGCTCATATGGCAGGGCTGGGCTGTCGAGTTGTCAGATACCCACTCCTTCTGGATGTCTCGCGTGGGTTAGGGCTTGACGTGGATGCCTGACTTGGATCCAATGCTTTTCCAGTCTCGTCAATTGGCTTGTGCGGGGCCCCGTCTCCATCTTCTTTGTTTGCTGTCCTGATTATACCACAGGCAGCCCAGTCCTAGCGAGGCAGGGTGCCAGGGTCTTGTCGTCTACTATAAGATGGCGGGTTACCGGCCTGCGCACCTGTCTTGTCTTCGGTGCCACCCCGCGCTACGCCACCGACGGACTGACTCCCTTCTGTGACCTCACCGCTGTAGATGAGCATGCAGGAGCAACTTTTATGACCCAGGACTCGTCTAAGGAAAATACCACTTTGCGGGACGGCGAGCACTGGGCCGGATATAAGAAGCAACGATGTTGAGAGCCTCGCATCGTGAACAGGCAATTTTCGGGCGGGCGAGATGGAGGAAGCGGGTGTTACTGCCGTGTTGGATCGCGCAGACCCTGCTACTGTTGTCGCTCATGGCCTTGTTCTCCTATCGACTCTCTCGGACACTGACCACGTGGAAATCCAAGGAGGAGGATGGGCAAGTCCCCATGGTGGAGTTTATGTGAGTAATTCGGGACCTGGCCTGACTAGACCGCCAGGCCGCAAGGGAACGTGAATCACTGACGGCTGCAACAGATGGGAAGGCGTCAACATCGGATTCTCATTAATTAACTGCGTATTGACGCTTGTCTCGATTGCCAAGTTCGTTTCCGAGGTGCTTACACCAAGCGGAATGCTCTTCAGCTGCATACTGAGCACCGTACTGGCCCTCGCCATCTTGGCGTTGGATATACTCGTCTACGTCAAACATAGCGACAAACAGTACTCTCTGATTGGCCTCGTTATCGACTCTTTTCTCTTGTAGGTAGCCGTCGTGACTACGTATCTTCTAGTCGGCTAACACCTCCAAAGATTCTTCACGATCATCCCGTTGATCTACTCAATAATAGCGTACCGCCGCGTACTAGACTACGACCTCTATTACCTCCCCGGCAACGTAAAGCCGTTCGGCTACGATGCCGCCGCTGAAGATACCGCATACCCTTCCACGGTAGAAGCGGCGGAGCCCTACGACCCAACAAACCCGAAACAGAACTTCTCCACACGCCCACGTTCTCTCTCCGCTCTCTCCGCGAACACGGTCCGCCTCTCTTTCTCGTCGAAGCGTGATTCCGGGTCGCACACCCCACAACAACCGCAGCAGGAGCAGTCTGCACAACCGGAGATAGGGCGCCGGCCCAGCTACGATCACAGGCGGAGCACGCAGTTCGACGAGTACGTGGCGCGACGGCTCAGCGAGAGCGGCATGAGCCTGAAGAGCAGCGTCGAGCGCGCGCTCAGCGGGGAATTCGGCTGGGAGGATGGCCGGAGCAGCGGGCCGAGGGACAGCATCGTGGTCACGGGGGCCGTGGCGAGCCTGCAGGCGAGGCCTAGGGGAAACTCGCTGGGCAGGCAGCCGAGCGTCGAGGTAAGCATCAGCAACGTGTCGACCCCGACGCGGGAGCTGAGTGTCAACTCCGGCGCCGCGGTGCCGCATAGCCTCGTCAGTGTGCCCGAGGCGCACGAGGAGGAGGAAATCCACACGCGGGCTGCGCAGGGGAGGTCGGCGGGCGTCGGGGAGACCCACGAGCCGCTTTTGGGGAGTGGTCCTGTGTCTAGGAACCATTCGAGAAGCCCCCCTGATTGCCTGAGGACAGGACATGTGAATAGGCTAGAGGACGTCAGGCTAGAAAGTCGGAAAACTAAGGACCCGTGATGTGATACCCCTTAAATAAAGAAGTTTACGAACTTGAAACTTTTATTGCGAGATCAACGTTTGAACGAAGTGCATCTGGACATGCTTAGCGAATCCAACTATTGTTTGGAAGTGCTGTAGAGCCAAATTGTCTAGTTATCCATTTGCCTTCAAGTATTCTTAAGGAAAGCATCATAAACGGTCATGCTTTGCCGGAGAAATATCATATATAAATGTCGCCTCGGCTGTCAAATGGGTTTGAGAGGACATACATGCTAAAAAACGTAGTGCTACGTACCATGTAGGCAAAAGCTAGCTGCAACCGAACTTGCATCATAGGAGGACGTGACGCTCTGTTCGCCTAGGTGCTGGCGACAGAGCATCGGGTGTGTTGATGGAATCCAGAAGGTCAGGTTGGATGGCAGTATCTGCGTCCTAACCGATTGTATCGAGAACGAGTCCACCTCACCTTTGGTTTATGACTGCAGCCGTGTTGCGTAGCCCGCTGGCCTGATACAGGTGCTGGAGAGGCATATGAATACCTATCTTTTCCTTTAATGGGATTTTGCAAGCGTGTCAAAGGGAGCAAACTACCGCCCACAGTAAAGAAGTCCATACGTGCCCGGATGTTAGCAGCCCCCGCAGCTTCTCAAGGGGCTTTGCGTCGTATTAATCGAAGCTCACCTTCGGCGACAGTAAGCGGCTCTTCCTCTCTTTTACATCGCCCGAGGTATCTGGTGGGTGGGGGTAAAGGCTGTACGGCCTCTCTATCCACTTCCCCATTAGGCGAAGTGAGCAGGCGATTCAGGGTATTATCACAGAAGGCATCATATATTGAGTTAACAGCGCATATCGCGCCTAATTTCGATTAGGCCGGATGGTCTTTTCTACGAATAACCACGTGGGCTACGATAGCTGTAACTTAGATGCGGTTGCGAACCGTTACAACGACGTCAGAGAATAAACCTTTCCCTGCTTCTAGAATGGCATTGGCGACTTTGGTAACCTCGACACGTAACCCCTGCAGTTTCACTGAAGTATCGCCGTCTGTTTGCCAAAAAAAACACGAACAATCCACCTTCTTGCATGCATCCCTTATGCTCTATCTTGTACATAAACCACAAGCTCCTAGAGAGATTTTCCGGTATAACGAATGGATCTAGGATGAACTTGGCGGCTATGAGACCCTGACATCACACACAGAAGCATATAACTGAAGAAAAAGTGCATTAAAGGTTGCCTCACCTCTAGAAGGTCTTCCATAAAAGGTGAAGGTGGTGAACCCTCCTTAAATACATATAAAAACAGTGGTAGCCAAGAGATAAGAATACCGGAGTGGGCGAAGCTATTTCCACTAGCCGGTTAGCTAACTAAGCCATGGCGTTGCTAGGTTCAACAGCGGCGCTGACATCTGCATGAAGGTAGCCATTCGCGACGCCACAACCACCTACTCAAATCTCGCCTTCAAGGCCGATAGGGGCCGGCTGGGGATTATTACCAAAATATAAATAAAGGCGTTCGGGATGGCTTTCCCAATTGAGGTACACAATATGGCTTCACTGCCTAAATTTAGGGAAATTGTACGAAATGTCGCCGCGTACGATATCTAGGTTGGGCCGTAGCAGTCAGGATAAGATCACGCAGCTCCAAACCTCTTAGTTGGGAAATAAGCTTGTCCGTAACAGCCTCGCCACCGGAGAAGGCATGCCTCCATGAAGTGCATTGCCGTAGGGTATCCGTCCTAGGGGTGGTAAGATGAGGAGGCACTCGGAGGGCGTGCAAATGGTGAACTCTATGTATTTATCTAGCATAATATGCGAAATCATGGCAAGGTCTCCACGGACCGTAAGGGAGAAACAACTAAGGTCCCGGCATTTGCTAGCACGTTAAAAGTTTGGGCGACGGATATGTCAAAACCTGTAAAGCTCTGCTGTAGGACTCCTGGTCGTCCAAACACCAACCTCTGGCTCTTGGTGGTGCGAAGTTCATTAACCCTCTTTAAGAAAGCTTAATTCCTTCGGTATACCAGTGGAGCCGCTCATGAAGAGGATGAACTGATATCATACCCAACAGGTGTGGTAGGGAATGTCGACTGAAAATCTCCGTACGCCTGCAACAGATTCAGTTTGGGAATGATGCCGAACTGTGCGGCTGCATCGGCGGTATACGCTCGGGGGTATGTTGAGGGGGGTAAAGACTGGATCGTTCGGAAAGGGGCCCTTCCTTCGGCCAGGCTCAGCTAGACAATAATAGACGCCCGTTAGGCAGATTTAGTTTTATCAGGTGTCGACTACGGTTACTGTGTCTTAAGGAATAAGTTATAGGGGCTTCGTACGCACACGTGATTACAATCACTCGACTACAATAGTCAAGGTCAGGGCTACCCAATTACTATCTCGCTGCAAAAGGTCTTATAGTATTACGAGGCCTCCCAAAGCGCACATCTGATTCTTTGAATGCATGGGAACCAATGCGGCCACCCAATAATTGCCCTGAAGTTGCTAAGCCCCTCGCAACTCCCTCCATCGCAAACTATCCCATCTTTTCCCTGCACTCCCGCTACGTCAGAAGCCCTAGTGAGACCCAATGGCCGGCGCCTATGCTGCAGATGTAGGGCAGGCCCTGCTGGGCCTTCCAGACTAAGTACGTCCTCAGTCACATTAATGCCACGGACCGCGCCTCGGATGTCTCCTGACGGTATTGTTTCGCTTGCGTTCTGAACTGGCTGCTCTGGTAGCCGTGTATTATTTTGATTCCCGACAGTCATCCCCTGGACTATACCATCTTGCGCCATAGCTTCAAGAATCGCGTTCCCCTCTTGCATATCGGCCGTAGTCACTGCTAATTGTCAGGAACTCCAAATCAGAGCCGAAGATAAGAGTCAGCTGCTTACTCTTCAGGCCATAGCTGTACTGGAAGTTATGGCGAGAACCCCAGCTTTCAAGAATCAATTGTTGTCTTGCCGCCTCTGTACCATGGGCGGCGTTCTGTTGGCCAAGGGTCGCGGCTGTGGTACAGCTTTCTGAAGGCATTGCCACCAGACTCATCCTCCGTGCCCTTTATCACCCTCTCGAGCAACAGCGACGCTGAATGTGGCGATGCATCTCCGAGCCACTTCGTCGCTTGGGTAACGCCCGGCCGGTCTCGCGATACGTGGCCTCCTCAGTTGAGGTCCACAAGCAGAAACTTGAGACAGGAATCAAAGCACTCGTCCCAGGGCTGCGCCCGCGGCGTGTTGCGCTGATTGGTAGGCAGATCCAGGGCATACTCTGATGTCGGCAAGTACATGAGGATGTGGAAGAGGTCGACGATCTCGGACCCTATCAGCTTCTGGTCTCTTGTTTCGACAGGGTCGGAGGCGGTAGTAGCGGCAGTGTCGCTGCCGTCAAGATGGGAGAGGGCTTCGTCCACCAGCACCCGGCAGACGTCGATGTCAAAGCGGTCAAAGGAGAGCTCGAGCGCCTTGATGATGGACTCCCGCGCCGCATTGGTACCGTCATCCATGGCCGTGTGGGCAGCCGCTCCGTGAGAAAGAAGCAGACGAACTATGGCTCCTTTATCTGGGCAGTCCCATGGTTGGTCACAGATAGCTTCGAGAGGAGTGCGGTCGTAGCATGTCCGGTGGTAGGCAGTGCCAGTAGCTCGAGGCTTTGCACCGCGCTGCAGAAGTAGCCGGATCATGTCAAGGGACGGATTTGGCAGCGCGCACGCGAAACAGAGTGAGGAAATCCAGGCACCGCCGCCTTCCAATTGACCGGCATCTGAGCTGTTCTGGAGCGAGGGAGGAATTGTGCCGACTGTTTGCCGCTGGTGCGACGTCTCCAGCTCGGCACCCATATCCAGCAAGGCTTCTGCTACGGCTACGAATCCGCTCTTTATGGCTACTGTCAAAGGCGTCATGCCTTCGGAACGCGCATTAAGCTGATCCGTGGTCGGAGCCAGCCTTCGCAGCAACCGGACACGCAGCTCCTCATCGTCCCGTTGTTCAGCTCGCCCCGGCATGTTTCTGAAAAAGCCCCGTTCGTAGCGGTCCGAGTCGAACCGCTTGCACACATAGTGCACGACACTAAACGACTGTGCCTCGAGCTCAACTTGCTCAGGATCGGCGCCCAAGTCAAGCAATCGCAGCGCGTCAGCCATCCGAGAGGTGAAAATGGCGCCACTGAGCAACGAGGCCCCTGTTGTGATCACATCGAACGACGTCGTGAGAACTCCGCTCCCGGCGGCCACATGATTGATATCAGCTCCCCGAGATATCAGCCAATGTACTGCATCCCAGCGTCTGTAAAGATAGGCGTAAGCCAACGGGGTCAATCCGTAGTCGTCGGTCTGGCTGTCGATGTACTCCCAGTTCACCGAACCAGATCGGCTGGGCTTTAACCGGTCAAGGATGAGTTGCATGAGCTCAAGGTCCCCGAGCGCAGCTGCGGCATGCATTGCGGTCATGCCCGAGAGGCTGCCGTTGTCGCGGCTTGTGTGTGTAGGGTATGCCCCTTGCTCGATGAGCAGGCGAGCCGTAGATACGTGACCGTAACATAGGGCGACGTGTAACGGGGTGCGGCCGTTGTTGAGAACCTCGTCCGGATCGCTCTCGAGCCGCCCAAAGAGCCCACGTCTATCCACACATGGACAGAAATGATGCGAGACAGAATCAGTCCAAGCACCCCGGCTAATCAAAATTCTGACAGCGTAGTCGTGACCTCCCCGTGCCGCTAGATGGAGCGCCGAGCATCGGGATCCTCGAGATGGTGGCCTGAACGAATCTGTATCATCATTATTTCTGCCTGTGAGAAAGGGTGTTTATATGGATGATGTATCTAAGCTCTGAATTCCCAACAACAACTGGAAAATGCAGGGCTATATATATACACGAATAAATGGATTATTAAGCGTATCATTCCATTATTAATCAGTATGAAAACGTATGGAAGAAAAGGATTTTTTATTCCGGAAGCGTATAGGGGTAGACCACTTTTCCGGATCCAGATTCCTAGACTGCCTCTGCCGTTAAGACCAGCGAGCGAATTTAGACCGACGAAATCAGACCAGATGTCATCGTCGTGCCGGCAAAGCTTGCACGGCTGATAGAGTTCGTAAGCTTCGTAGTCGTCCTCGTGACAGGTGCTGACACCGTTCGTAGGGCGAGGTTTGGGCTTTACACACCATATACAATAGCGACATTGTGATTCTGGGCACCCGCTGGCCGAGTCCCAGCTCTCATCGTTAGCGGCCTCACCTTCGAACTCTAGCCCATCCAAGTCCTCAAGCTGACCCCACGAACAGATTCTAAAACGTTGCCAGTCTACGGGCTGTTCTGGTGCTTGCCCTCGCCGCGGCTGCCGATTGGCAGGTCCCAGCTCGTCGAGTCGGGCCTGAGAGTATGCCGAAACCCAAAAGTGATCGGGATCGGCGCCCGCATCAAGCATGCGCTCCAGGGTGGAGACGGAGCCGTGAGCGGCAGCCCAGAAGAGGGCGCGCTGCCGAGCCGAGCCGGCGGCTCTCTTGTACAGAACAGGGTTGGCGTAGCCGTGCATCCGGCGCGATGCCAGAGACAGCGCAGCAAGGCCGCTATAAGTGTCGATTTGTAGGGCAATGGCCTCGATCAACTCGGACGGCAGACCGGCCAGTTCATTCTGAGATCGTTCAGCGGCCATCATCTTCTTAGCAAGCCCAAGGCCGGGCGGATTTGTAGGGGAAAGGTGGTTCCGAAATAATGTTGTAGGACGAGCGTTTTCTACCTGGATCCTGGTTGCGGCGATGGCATCTGCAGCCGGATGCAACCCGAGAGAATTGTTGTTATGCGCCAAAAGGATGCTAGGTCGATAGATCACCGACATACTACGGGATTAGGCAAAATATTTAAACCACCGTCATGTAGCTGTGGGCCGTTCCTATAGCCACGCTATATAAATTAGGCTTAGCTTGTTCATGGGCTAACCTTCGATACAGAGCAGCTAGAACTCTAAATATGGGACAGTGTTATAAGGCTCAAGCGCGGCGACCTGGCAGTGTTTTTAAAATTACCCATAACGCCGTAGTATGGGAGATTTCCATGCGGGCGGAGACGAGGGCGGTAGCTAGGTGCAGAAGTTTGAATTCGAGTGCTTCGGAACCGGCGAGCAGGGTTGTCCGGCAGTTAGGCTATCTGATTACCTATCAAGAGTGTGCTGGAACGGTGGTTATTCCGACATCGTTCGCCGAAAGCCCCAGCTGGAGACATCTGGACCCACCTAGATATGCCTCTCAGCCAACTTTGAACATCCTTGGACAAAGAAGTCTGGCCACCCAAAGTCGACGGCGGGGTACATAAAGCCTCACGATTATTGGTTCAAAGTCTTACATATATATAAGCACGTCACATGAC
The DNA here is from genome assembly GCA_004154925.1 of Monosporascus cannonballus. Lineage (NCBI taxonomy): Eukaryota > Fungi > Ascomycota > Sordariomycetes > Xylariales > Monosporascus > Monosporascus cannonballus. The sequence continues at coordinate 151,571 of QJNS01000174.1, read as the reverse complement.
TGCGGATGCACCTATTTCTGGCGGAGGTTTCGCCAGTTTGTTGGAACGCTTATTGCAATGCCTATTGCTATCAATATCATACACAATTCGTTGAGGTTACGATGAAGAAGTTACCTATCAAGATTAGGCCCATATGCCCTCGTTTTAACGTACTGGGGAACGAAAGGAGTGAATGAGGGTTATTGTGTCTTCTTTTTCTAATTTTTGCCTGGGACAGACTTCCCAAATAAGAAAGTAACGACCATTGCAGGATACGGTCCGTGCTCTTGGGTCCGATGGGCCCAAATGGTGTAATTTAGTGGTCCGTTTTCAGACCCTTGATACCTAGTCTGTATGGCTCTTGCGGAACCGGGGATTTAGCCCTAGTATTAACCTAACCTAGTCGTCAATCTTGTCTTTAACCTTATCGTCGACCTAGGTACTAACGCGTTTTAAGGTGTTAGCTAGAGCTCTTCGGACGTGGGGGGAAAGGGGGGGGGCGAAGCCACCCGGATGACGGCTTGTGAGGCCTGTGCCGGCAGGCCGGGCTAGCCATCATCTGCAAAGGAGTGGATTAATATATATATAGTATTGCTGGTATCATATTAATATATTTATGATAATACCAGGGGATATAGTTGAATATAAAGATGAAATATTTTCAGATTTTAAGGTTATTAATAAGCCTTGTAAATTTCCGTAACCGCCTTACAATGGTGCCCCGTAGCCGAGGATACCGAAGCCGTCGCTGCAAAAATAGAGGCGCTTGTCGAGTCCTCCGAACCCGTCATAACCAATCCTCCTGTCACTCACGCCGCCCCTATGAGTCGGACAACAATGGCGCCACTGATTCTAGTGCTCTATAGCTAAACTAGTGAAATTAACGGGCCTTGGCAGCTTGAAACCCTTGGCTTTTCGCTAACTCCGGGATACGCTCGTCCGGTAACCCCGCCTATGTCCGGCGACAAGTTACTATTTGTGCATCCGGGGCTGCTGCAGGTATGGGGGTAATGCGGGGAACATAATACGGGGACCCGGGAGGCATAAGGCGACCCCCCACCAACGCTCCATCCCCCCAACGCGCCGCTCCACAACCGCGTTGCGCGTTAATTCACTTACTGATTTTTTTCCCTATAAAAAGCTTCTTAATACCATTTTTAAAAATTAAAAAAAAGTTATCTTTTTATTCGTCAAAATCTGCACTTTCGAACAATATGCAGCTTTTGTCAGATATAAGGGACATTAGTTGTATGTGTATTGATAACTAGTTGCTGGTGCTCTAGAACGCGCACTGCCCTTTAAGGTGATCTAGTCCCGGAACATATATGTTCCGATCAAAGGGAATTTTCCATATATGGGGTGCTAGAATACCTCTTGCTAACCGATACACCCCCTTAATACCTTAAAGCATTTACGATATTAATTGTTATAACTTTTAAAGCCATAATTATTTATTTTATTTTTCCTCCGGCGATTAAATTTTCTTAATTAATTAATTTTTTTTCTATAATCTTTTATAAGGCGTTTTTCCGTTAATCGAAAATTTTCGTAATATCTATTAATTTTAATTATTTTTTAAAATGCTTAAAGAATTCGCATAATAAGGTTTTTGTTAAACCGTTAATTAATATATTATTTATAAACGTATAATCCATTTAAATTATTTTTTTTATAAGTTATCGTAATTAATAATTATATATATTTATATACCGTAATATTATTATTAATAAGGTAATATTAACGTTAATAAATTGTATAATTTATTAATTATTATATTATATATTTAACAAATTTTTATTTAAGGTAATTTTTAATTTTTTAATTAATCGAAAGTTAAATAAGATTTTTTTATAATTTACGTAAAAAATAATAATTTTGTTTTTATTATAAAAGTAAATATTACATTTTGCTTATTCGCTCGTTATTTTATTATTTTTCCGAATAGCTTTATAACGTAAGTTTAAAAACGTTTTCTGTCGATTATATTATTTGCGAAAAAAACGTTATTTTAAATATTTAATAAATTTTTACCCTTAAATTATAACGGTAATATTTTAATTCTAATTAGATATAATATAATTCGGTTAATAACTTTATAATATACGTCGTTAAAGTTCAAATTAAATCGGGCAAATTGAGATACCGTAAAAAATATATCGGATCGTATATTAATTATTACGAAAAAAATAAAATCGATTTTTTTTAATATTTGTTAATAAAATTTAAATAAGCTAAATCAGGATTTGGCAATAATTTAATATTAATTATAAATATATTTAAAAACTTATTCAAATTTTTTTAAATATTAGGTTAATTAATTTATTTAGAACATCGGATTAGAATAACCAAAGTTTCTTATTAAATTTATCTTTAATTATTTTAATATTAAAAAATTATTATAAATTTTTACTTTTTCTTAAGGTATACCGTTTTTATATTTGGTAAATTAATTAATCGATAAAGTTTTAATTTTTTTTACGATATATTATAATAATGTTATTTATAAAGTAAAAAATAAGTACCCCTTTATGACGGCTAGGCGGTTTAACCAATTATTAAACCTAGTCGTACGGGTTTATGTTGGCAGGAGTATCGTGGGACTCGGAGCAATAAAGTAAATTTAATTACGTTTCGTAATACCAAGATATCAGTTACAAACGATTAATATTAATAAATATTATAAGCTAAAGTTATTTACGTTATATAAAATAAATATGGTTATATATTTTTCTCCTTTTTACGTATTCAGTAATTATTAATTAAGTAACGTTAATCGATTATGTTTAACGGAACTTAACTGAGCAACCGCTTAATTATGTTCAGCAATTCCTGACTAAATACTAGTTACGTGCTTTAACCCATTTAGGTCCTGTTTTGGTTAAGGCTGACCGTTTCCCGAGACCTGAATTTATCTGGTCGTAATACGATCTTCCCTTCCATAAATCTTCGCCCCGAAAATTCTTTTTCTGTAAGCATCACTTTTTTTTACAATATTTGGTCGCATCATTAAATTTTGTCGTCAGGATTTTTTTTCGACCGTTCGTTGTTAGAACCTTTTTTTTATTTTTAAAAAATTTAATTTCGAAGTTATGCCGTATTCCTTATATTTCTTTAAGGGGTAAAAATGTAAAATGATAAAAAACGTTTTAAAATATAAGGCTTACGTCAAACATAATTCTTTTTATAACGGGAACGGCGTTCCGCTTTTTTCGCTAAAAAACATCCGTACCGAAAACCAGCGGCTCGAACGTAAAAAGACGTTTGCCGAAAAGCGTTTTTTGGAACTTTAAAAACGTTATTAACGAAAAATAAATAAGGTTATTACTTATTTAACCCGCTTACGTAAGCAAAAGGCTTTTTTTCGTTCCAAAGGTATAAAAATAGTTCAACGGGAACTGTAATCCCTAGAAAAATTAAAAAAGCAAAAATGTTAAAAATAGGTTTCCGTAAAGGCCTTTGTTATTACCCTTTTTCTACCTTTTAAATCCTTTAATTAGTTTGCCTCCTCCGTACTTAAGGCCATTAACTGGGATACCTTTACCGCCGGCGTCCCCGACGTTATTAGTAAAAATTTTTTAATAGGCGTTAGGTATTCATAAGGTTCTTAACGGGTTCCCAAGTGTTTTCGGAATCCGGGTGCTTTTTTCATTTAATTAGGTATTAGGTAAATCCGTCTTATTTTCGCATATCGAAAATTCCCTTTATTTCGTATACCGTTTTGTCTTTTATCTTTACGTTATTTTATGCCGTACGCACCTTAATTATATATGTTACTAATTCGAATAAAAAAACGTAAAAAATTAAATAAAATTTAATTTTTGGTAAAAGTTCCAATTAATAATTATTTTCTAAGATTTTTTTAACGATTTTATATAGACCGATATATTTAAAATCGAATTTTTTGCTGGGTCTTTTTATTTAAATGTTTTTGGTAATAAAGTAAATTATTTTCCCCTTTTCGAAAATTGGTCCTTTTAACTTTTTTTCGTTATAATACTTACTTATTTAATTCCGTATAAATTCTAATTCTGTTTTTATTTTTTGATGCAACTGCCGTAACTGCTCCGACGTAAGGATTATTTTAATATTAATTAAACCGTTATTACGTACTTTTTTGTAAATTTCTAGAATAAAACCGAAATTTACGTTAAATGGTATTATTTTGATATTTTCGTAATAACTAATATTATAAGCCAATTAAATAATAAATAATTTTTTAACCTAATCGTTTTGTTTATAATTAATATAATATTGTAAATATACTTTTAATATTTAATTTAACCGTTTTATCTATTTATTTATTTAGGGTTTAAATACGCTAAATAACTTGTGATTTAAGCCGATTTATATTATAAGGCCTTGCTAAAACTTAGATGCGAAAATTAATCCTTTATTTAAGATAATTTCCATTAGTAATCCGTATATATTAAAAATATTTTTAAAGAAAATATATATTATTTATTCTGTATTAATATCCTTATGATATGGTAAAAAGTAGGAAAATTTCGTAAATCGATTGACGATAACGAAAATGCTATCGTAATATATTCCTATTGTTGGATTTTCAGATAAAGAAAATTTAATGATAAAATCCATAATAACCGAATCCCAAGGTTTTTTTAAGACTGGTAATAATTATAATTTTCTATAAGGCTTATATTATTATGCCTTAGCCTTATTATAAAGGTTATATTATTATCGTATTTTCTGAATTATTATTTTCATTTTAAAAAAAAAGTATATGCGCCGAAACCGTTTTAAAGTCTTATAAATCCCTAGATGTCCATGTAATTAATATTCGTATATATCTCGTACTAGGTTTACTTAATACTTTTCTGGAATTTATACCTTATTTGTTCTTTATTTTTTTAAAAGACCATTATTATACCGTTAAATCCTTTAATATAAGTCCAAAGGTATTGCCCTAATTATCGCAATCCGTTACGGGCGTAAATACCCTTTAGTAATAATATCGAAAATTATATAACTAATTTTAATTAACTTTTTTTCGAGATTTGGTCGTTTACTTAAGGCGTTTACTTTGCCGTTCTCTAAGCCTTACTTATAAATAATAATAAAATCGAAATTCGCCAATTTTTTTGCGTATCGTAATTATCGTCTTATAAGTTCTTTGGTCGTAATAAATCGGGTAAAATTTTAATAATCCGTATAAACCTTAATTTAATATAAATTTCCTTTCAAGAAATACCTAAATTCGCGAAAAGCCATAATAATGGCCATAAATTCCTTATTTGGAATGCCATAATTAAACTCGGCTCTTTTTAATTTATATAAGAAAAATATAATAAGATATAATTTGCCTTAATTATTTCGTTATCCGATCATTACGCCTAACGCATAATCCGAAATATCAATTTCTAGCTTAACGGGGCGGCTTAAATCGTACATAATTAATACTGGCTTATTAATAATCACATTCTTAATTTCCTGGAACGCTTTTTCCGTTTCGGGCGTCTATCTGAATTTTTTTTTTGGTAAAATTAATTAGGGGTAAAATAATTTTGCTAAAATTTCAAATAAACTTCCTATAATAATTAACGAATCCAAAAAATATTTATACCTCCTTAACCGTATTTGGTATTTCCTATTCCGTAACTGTAACAACTTTTTTGGGGTCCATTTTAATATGTCCTAAGGTAATAATATATTCCAAATATTCCATTTTTTATTTATAGAACTAACTTTTTTCTGCGTTAACCAATAGCTTTGCGTCCTATAAAATTTGAAAAACTTTATGAACATATCTTATATATATTTTTTCTATCTCCGAGAAAATAAGAATATTATCGAGGTAACACATAACAAAAATATCGAAATATTTTCGTAACATATAATTTACTATCCGTTAAAAAATTACTAATACGTTCGTAAATCTTATTAGCGTAACTAAATACTTAAACAATCCGTATTTCGTTTTGAAAGTTATTTTCCATTTATATCCTTTTTTGATTTTAATAAAGTTATATTTATTTTTAAGATCGAATATTATAAACTATTTGGCTCCATAAAAACGGTTTTTTATTTCCGTAATCAGGGGTAAAAATATTTAATTCTTAATAATAATATCGTTTAATTGCCGATAATTAACCACAAATCGCAATTTCCCATTTTTTTTTGGTACGAAAAACATTAGATATCCTGCTGGTAACTTCGAAAATCAAATCCATCCTTTTTATAGCCGATCTTCCAGGTATTCTCTGAAAATACGCAACTTATTTCCATTAAGATTATAAATAAGGTAAAACCTTATCGAAGATTTTTTTTTAAGGATTATCTCATAATCCTATTCGTTATGCTTTAATAACTTAATATTAAGCTTTTTTCTGAAAAACTATTTATATTTATGGTATTATAATAACATATTAATTAAATTTTTTAACTTTTAAAGCTATTATTTTAAATCGTTATTTAGTTGCCGTAATTTTGTTTTAATAGTAATAACGATACGTCATATTCTTTTCTAATACCCATTCTTTTTCTTATATTTTATTCCTTTAGGTAATAAGGTATTTGTTATATCCTTATGCCTATATTTGTTGCTATTTTCGATCAAATATTAAGATCTTATATCTTTTTTTTATTTGTTAATAAAAGGTAAAACGAATTTTACCTAGTTAATTCCTTTATTAATCAAAACTCCATATTAATATATCCATAATTTTCTTAAAATTATATTATAATTCCCAAATAAAATAATATCGAAATTAATTATCTAATATTATCCTTAAATAAAGATTTCGAAGTAATTAATTTTGCGTAAGATTTTTTCATTATCGTAAACGAAATCTTAACCTTCGGCGTTCGTCGCTATATAAAGTTTTAACTTATATTTCCATAATAATTTAAATTTATTAACCATATCTGGTATAATATAATTTCCGCCCAAAGTTCCGTAATCCATTATTACGATATACTAATACGTTCCGATTCGTATATCCAAAGTAATAAGGTTATTAACGGCTTTTATCGTTACGTTTAAAGCCTTTCTTAAAAGTTCCCTTTAACTCCTTTAGGTTTCGTCATTCTGCAGCTTTTTTACAGGTAACTTTCGTTTTTTAACTCTTTTTCGAATCTGTCGAACTTTATTTATATTTTTTTATATAACGCATTAAATTACTATATCTATCGTTTTTGTCGGCGTACTGTACTTTCGAATTATATTAATTATTCTTAATTTTGTTAAATTTCTTTTCCTTATTAGGTAAATTATTCCTTAATATGGCGTATAATTTCCTATTAAGCCTTATTTCCTTCCCATTAAAGGTCTCGTATAAATCGTTAAATTTCTTCCTTTAAAGCTTATCGTTTATCGGGATCTATAATAAATATTAATTAAAAATAAAAGTCCGTAATAACCTTTTAATAATATATTTCCACAATATGCTAAATTAATTCCTTTTCCATCTAATAATTATACCACTTATAATAACAAAAGGGGTTTTCCTACAAACATTATTTTCCTTTAAGCCAGCTTTTTACTACTACCAGCTAAAAAAAATCGTTTTTAAAGGCTATAAATCGAAAATATTAATATTATTATTTATTATTTTTGTTTTCTCCCATTCTATTAGGAAAATCGAATCTTTCATAATACATACGGGTAATCCTGCTATAAATATGCCGTTTTTATTTTTTGTAAACAGGGCAATTTTATCTTTTGCAATAAATAACATACATCTTACCGTATCGATTAGGGGTTCCGGGACAGATTTTCTCTATCCAGCCCTAATATTCCTCCAACCATTCTTTAAAGATATTCCATTATTCCTTAATTGCTTACTAAGCCAAATTCCCGGCTTTTTACATTTTTTGTTAAATTTTTTGCCACGGTAAGCCTAATATATACTTAGGCCGAATTATATTAATAAATTTTTCGTTTTTTTGATTTTCCTTAGGTTATTTTTCGGGTATAGGCTTCCAGTTATTCCGTCGTGGCTTTTTGGGTAAAAAACATTTATAAGCTTTATATCCCTTTTTTCCGTAATTATAACATTTAATCTGGCTCCAATTCTTCTTATAAGTGGCTCCTAGCTCCATAAGGCCTGGTTTAATACTATAAAAAAATGTTATTATGCCGAAAAATGTTGGTATTAGCCGTATATCGGGGTTTGTTATTATTTTTTCCTTTAGTTCCTTTAGTACGCCAGGCATATTACCGGTTATTAATTTTAACTGTTATAACGATATAATCCAACAGATAATTAGGCCGGTTAAATTTGAAAAACTCCTTTTATATTTCTTTTTTTAAGTTATCGAAAAATTTGGCCATTAATACTTTTTGTCCCCAATTTAGCTTAAATATTAACTGAACCAGTACGCTGCCGTACTTAGATACCGATCCCTTTTATCGTAATTATTAGATCTGCATTTCGGCCTTTATCTTTTCGTTTATTACTTTAAAAACCTTTATTAACGCTTATTCGAACTATTCGTAATTATTATATATCCGTACCACTTCCGGGTTACGTTTTTCGACTAACAAGGTAACGTATTCTCTTATAACCGGCTTAAACCAAATAACCGCATCTCCGGTAAATCGTCTAACCGCGAACTTAATTCGTATAATAAGCATGGCAAGTTAAATAGGAAAATACCCGAAATACGTTCGGTATTAAGTTAAGAACAGTTATAATTTGGTCGAAATTCCATTAAAGGATTTTGGCTTAGGAAATTTAAGGACTTTTTCTGGTTCCTTGGTAAAATTCAGCTAAATAACCTGGTTCGGCCAAAAGGGCTTTCCGGTCTCGGGAACCTTTTCTTTTTCCTTAAACTTCTTATGGGTAACTTAAAAAAACGTAATAAGGTCATTTTTGTTTTATTTAAGCTGGATAATACGTTCGTTTATAATATCTAAACGTCGAAAAACTTCCTCTCGAAAAAAACGAAATTACTTTTTTTCTTTCTCGGATTCTATTCCAGTATTAAGGTCTTTAAGAACCTGGTAAATGGGCTGTTCGGGCTGCTTGCTAGTAAACATAATGTTGGCGGTATTACTCAAAATCTAACGGTATTACTAAACAAAAATTTACAACGTATAACAACTAAACGGTTTAACCAATTATTAAACTTAGTCGTACGGGTTTATATTAATAGGAATATCGTAAAATTCGAAATAATAAAGTAAATTTAATTACGTTTCGTAATACCAAGGTATTAATTATAAACGATTAATATTGGTAAATATTATAAGCTAAAATTATTTACGTTATATAAAATAAACGTAATTATATATTTTTCTCCTTTTTACGTACTTAGTAATTATTAACTAAATAATGCTAATTAACTGTGCTTAGCGGAGCTTAACTAAGCAACCGTTCAGTTGTGCTTAGCAGTTCCTGACTAAGCACCAATCACGTGCTTTAACCCATTTGGGTCCTGTTTCGGTTAAGGCTGACCGTTTCCCGAGACCTGAGTCTGTCTGGTCGTAACACCCTTAACGAATAAAATATAAAGGTTCGTAAGAAACGGAATTAAATTCTAACTTTTTAAACGTTTTAATAAAGTGTTTCTGTTATAGCAAAAATAATTCCCTTAATCTATATAATGCTTTCCTAATTAAGAAAATCTTATTACGTTATAAGTATTTTGAAAACGTTTATATATATATTTTGTAACATAAATTAACATTTATAAAAACGTTTATAATATTATATTATTTAAATTTTAAATCGAACCTAATTATAATAATAATTAAAATTCGAAATAACTTTTTAGTAAAAATAATTACGTATATATCGTTATAAACAGGTTTTGTATTTTTAAAATTAATCATATTTATTAAATTTATAAACATATATCTATATATATGTTAAAACCTATTTCTTTTTAACAGAAAATTAATTAACGGCTTTCCAGAATTACATTTTTTATAGTTTTATAAATAATTTTTTTTAGTTTTACGGAATATTTCCTTTAATAAATATATACTTAATCTTTTATGGACTTACAGCGGTAACGGTAAATTACGTTTATATACTTAGTTTTATAACTTAAATACTTTTTTATATATTAAGATATTATTATTTTTTCGATTAAAGTAACGCATATTTCGGATAATTAATTTCTTTAAATTTTCGCAATTTATCGGCCGGTTATCGTACGTACTTATAAAGAAAATTAAACGTCTTATATTAAATACGGTTTCCTATATTTTATATTCGTTTCGGATAATATTTTTTTTAATACGGAATATACGGAGAGCTTACGTTTATAACCCCTAAGGTACCTTTATCTTTTACCGTTACTCTGGGTTAAATAATATAAGGAAAACTTAAAATTACTTTTATTTTCTTTATCGGCCTAATAATCGTAACAATTATTAAAGTAAACGTTATTAGCAATAATAATTTAAGAGACGGAAATAAATCGAATATAATAATCGTATAAAAATAATTAATTCTTTATAAATAGGCTTATTTTTTTCTATTTCATATATATTTTACGTTAATATTTTTTGGAATTATTTTTTCTATTTAACAGGTAATTAAATTATTTTATTTAGATTTTTATCCTTTTTTTGTATATATATTAAATAGTTATCGTTTTAATTAAATAGTTTTACTTATTAACATAATTTTTATAACTCTTTTTCTATAATATATAAAAAATTATTTTTTAGGTTTTTAATGTCACTTAAAAAAATGGCCTTTTCTTTAAATTATATATTTCAAATAATAATAACTCTATTAATTAATGGGTTTTAAATTTCGTAAATATTCGTAAATTGGTAACCGACAAAATAATTAATTTATATTTTGGGATTTAATTTTTAAAGTTTTTATTTTTTTTTATAGCGGTAATTATTATAACGTAAACTATATAGCCGTATATTTGTAAGTAAGCTTATTAAAGCTTTCGATTAAGCATTATAACGCCGTTTTTGTACGTTAAGTAAATATAATAAATTTCGTATAGGCTTTGCTAAAAAAATACGTATTTAAAAATACCGTTATATAAATATATTACCGTTTTAAAGATATATACGATTAAGAACAAAAGTAATTTAGCGCTATTTCGTATTATAATCGGTTTTTTTAATTATATCCCTTAAGCGTTTTATACCTTTGTTTTAAGCCTAAATATATAATGCTAAAGGTTTACATTTAATATTAAAAGGAAGCGATTAGAATATATCTCGAAATTAATAATTTTTTAAGATTTTGTTATTACATTTAATTATTTATAGGAATATTCTGTTTTAGTTTTTTAAGATTTTTGGAAAATATCGAAATATTATAATTAAAATATTTTGTTTTCGGTTTTTAAGGTAAATATCCTAGATAAAACCTAAGTATTTATCGGTGGCAAATATAACGTATTTATATTTTTTAGGGTTTTCTTTAAAATCTATAAAATTAATAGCAATTTTTTGTCTTAATTAGGATATTTTTTTTTGGCTTACGGCGTATTAGCCTTTTAGCCTTCGCCTTGCTATATATTTAATATTCGACTGTTATAAAACCTTTTAAGCGGACTTTTTTCGTATAGGACTATAACTAAGCGATTATTTCGGGACCTGGATAGTCTAATTTTATGTGCTATATAATACCGTTACCGGTCCGTAATAATTTTGTTGTTTTTAAGTTAATATTTCGTTTATAAGTTGCTAAAATTACATAAGTAATTATTACGTTATTATTTTCGATAACGAATTAATTAAATTTGGTTATTAACGTAATAAATATCTAATTTTATTTATTTTAAATCTAATTATTGGTTTTTCGGTTATCTTATTAAGAACTTTTTTTCGGGAACTGCCGGAAAAATATTAAGTTATATACGAAATTTTCGTAATATATTATATCGTATAAACGTAACGCTTTTATACCGTTGAGGTTTCGAAAAATTATATTAACCTTTTTGTACCCTTTAATTGGACGAAATTATTGTTTATATATATTACGTTATTTTATACGGTAAGTTTAAAGTTTAAAAGTTTGCTAATTAAATAAAAAATATATATTATGGACCTTAAGTCCAAAATAACTGAATTTCTTAAAGGGTAAAATAAGGTATTTATGGCGCTACGTTAATCAGTAATTAGGAAATATGTTAATATTCGTTATACCCCCTTTAGGAATTAATTTATTTTTTATATAATAAGTTTTTCTATAATTTTCGATAGGCGGTCGATTTTTTCCTTTAAAGACTAATTAGCAGAAATTCGTCTTTAGATATATGTTATTATTTTATCGTTAAAACGGAACCCTTTTAAGGTTTCCCTAAAAAATGCATAATAGCAATTAAATAATATATGGTAATTAATTAAATACGTTTTATAACGGGTACCCTATATGTTTAATTTTTAACGCTTTCGCTTATTACCGCTTTAGTTTATATAGAAACCTTTACGGTTATTTCGTTTCGGCTTACGGCTTAAGGTCTTTTTTTGTGGTTAAGGGTTAATATTTTTAGGATTTTTTAATTAACATCGTCCTAATTAAAGGAGTTTGCAGGTATTCCGTAAAATGTTAAAAACGTTATTTTGATATTTTGTAATATAAATGTAAAATAGGCCATAATTTAATAATCCAGAAAATTAATTGCCGTTTTTTAGAAATTAATCGTACCGTTATCGACCTCGGCTTTTTTATTATCTGGAAAATAGTAATTTATGTCCTAATTATAGGGGTTAATATTATATATAGGTTATTAACCTATATAATTATTGTTTTCGTTTTTGGAATACCATATTATTATCTTAAAGTTATAATTTTTTGTTATTTTACAATTTATTCGTTTAACTTTTTACTAAATTTCAAAACTTGCTTTAACGTTTTGCGATATTTTTATTAAATATTAATTAAAAGCCTGTTATCGTATATTTTACCTGATTCGCCTAAGCTAATATATTATTTTCGTAAGTTTTTTCCTGGAAAAAAATTAATTTTTTTAATCGTTAAAAATATCAACTTTAGGATTTATTTCGTAAAATCGTTAATGTTTTTACGGAAAGTATCGTATTTTCAATTTTTATAAATATATGCCGTAAAATCCTGATTATAGGCTTATTTACTTTCGGTCGTTATCTTAAAGGTATTCGTTAAATAATTAATATGATCGATTTTTTCGATAACTTTTTCAGAAAATGTAAATATGGACGAAAAACCGCTTGGAGTATTAATTCGTATCGTATAACGGATTCGTTTTTTGGATAAAAGGTTATATTAGATTCTATAAGTCTGATAGGTTACTAAAAGTTTTAATCAGGATCGATAAAATTTCAAATATCGAGCGCGTATATTTTAAATTAGAAATCGCCTTTAAAACGATCCCAGTTCTTGGGTCCCTTATAGGTAACGGAGGATATTAACGGTACGGTCACCATTATTATTATGGGCGTATTTCGATAATTACAACTAATATATAGCTTCTATCGTTTTAATAGCAATTGATTAATTAATATATGCCTTAATTAAGCGAATAAGATTTTTAATTATTAGATATAAGGGATATTAGTTATATATATATTGATAATTAATTGCTGGTGCTTTAAAACGCCTATTACCCTTTAAGATGATCTAGTTCCGGAATATATATGTTCCGATTAGAGGGAATCTTCCGTATATAGGGTGCTAGAGCACCCCTTGCTAGCCGACAGCTTTCGACTTGATTGCGTACGATGCGAACAATTAAAAAAGTAAAACGTAAAAAATCCTGACGTTTAACTGTGAGAATACAGCCTCTATAAGGATGAGGCTGGTAGCCGACCAGCCACCGATCAGCCACCGACCCACTTACTAGTATAAATCCACCATCTGGCAGCTAATGGGAAACGCTAGACGGAAGTAACCTAATACACTCACTTCTTGGAATCTGCTCTACGACTGGTCGGAGATCACCTTATCTAGCTCACAGCTGTCCGTTATCTTACAAAAATATTAATAAAAATAAATGATTTTATTTTAACGTTTTCGAAAAAAGAAATCCTTAAAATAAATTAAAAACGTTACGTAAAAATAATAAAAACTGCGGACGTTTTTATATTTAAAAATCAAATAATTGTTAATTTAATTGCGATTAAAATACACCCGTACGATTTAATATTTTTAATTTTTATAAAGGCTTATTTAACTATTATAATTATAAAAAGTTAGATTACAAAATCATAAATTACAAAATTAAAAAGAATATAAAAGTCTTATTATTCCGCCTATACGGAAACCAATTTCTAAAGGCCGTATAAAAGGTTATAATATATAATAATAAATTAAATTAATTCCTAGACGTAAACTTAAAAAAGGAGCCGAAATATGCGTATACGTTTGGTTTATTTTAATTAATAATTACAGAATGGTTAAAATAAAATTGTTTTTTAAAAAGATATTTGTTTACAAAATATGAAAAAATATAACAATATAAATAAATATTATAAGTAAAAAATTATAAAAAAAAACTTAACTTTTAATTGGTTTCCGTAAATATTCCGGGTTTTATCGACGTTAACGGTACGTATATTAAATATTATAGGGTTTACGATATTCCCGTTAACATAATAAGTAATAATGTGAATAAACGAAAATTTAAATACATTTATTTTATAATATACCTTAATCAAAAAAGGTTCAATTTTTGATTATTTAAATCCGGAATAAATAAATTAAAAACCTGTTAAATTTGGTTATATATTAATAATTATACGGCTTATTATAAAAGGTAAATAAATAAAAAATCGCAAATTTAACATTTTCCAATAAGTAAATTTATATCGTTAATTTAATAAATCTAACCGAAAAGCTAAATATCCCGGAATTCGAGAAATCATAAAAATAAATAAAAACCGATTTCTTTATATACTTAAAGAATTTTCGATAAATATATTCCAAAACGATAACGAAAAAATATTTTAATTGTTAAAGACAAAATATATAATAAATTTAATCCTAAAAAAACGCCCTTATTCGGCTTAATTTACCTTATTTCGGAAATTTAAAAAATATTCGAAAAATATATCCGAAAAGACTTAAAAACAGGCCGGATATATTATTTAAAAATGGTCGTAAAAGTATTAATATTATTTATATCTAAAAAGGACGGTAATTTTCAATTCTACGTTAATTATAAAAAGCTAAATCGAATAACGACAAAAACTCGATGTTTTTTATTTTTAATTTTAAATATAATAAATCTTTTAAAATTAATTAAAGTATTTTCGAAAATTAATTTTAAAAATATTTATTGTTATATTAAAATTAAAAAAGTCGATTAATAAAACATTATTTATTAAATGTAATATAAATAATATAAATATGTAATTATGTTATTTAATTTTATTAATACGTTAATTATATATTAAGCTTATGGATATAAAGTATTAATTAAAATCATTAATTATATATACTTAATATATTTAAATAATATAATTATTTATTCGGATAACATAAAAATATATAATAAGTATTTTTCATTAATTTAT
Source organism: Monosporascus cannonballus (assembly GCA_004154925.1). Lineage (NCBI taxonomy): Eukaryota > Fungi > Ascomycota > Sordariomycetes > Xylariales > Monosporascus > Monosporascus cannonballus. Next base: position 136,156 of record QJNS01000174.1, on the reverse strand, counting down.
AAACAGTAATTATTATGTTAATTATTTGTTAAATCGTTTAAATATAAATTTTTATTAAATAAAATGAAAAATGTAAAATTTATAATTAATATTAGCGGTTTAAAAAAAGACTCTTAACGGGTCGATATTCTCGAAATATAACTAAAATTAAAATTAATTTATAATATTTAAATATTTTTAGAATTTGCAAATTTGTATCGGAAATTTATTATTTATTATTTACGTATTGTTAAATTTATTATTAAACTTTTAAAAAAGGCGTAAAATAAAAATAAAATAACAAGATTTCGATAATTCGAAAAAGTTAAAAAAAATTCCGAAATTTAAAAAAGATTTTTTAATCGGCGATTATTTTCCAATATTAGAATAATATTAAAAATATTAGAGTTAAAATAAACGTTTCAGTAAAACTTATATTAAGGATATTTTTTATAAAAATACGAAAAATATTAACGTCTAATTATATATTAAATGCGAAAATTAAATTTATCGAAAAAATAATAAGTTATAAAATAATAAAAATTATTAGTAATTATATAAAATTTAAAATATTAACTATAATATTTTAAAGGTACGGCAAAGTTTTTTTTAATATTTATTAATTATATAGCGTTAAAGGATATAATAAAGGCGCCGACGGATAACCTTAAAAAATTAATCTAATAAATCTACCGCCTTACGTAATTTAATTTTAAGATTTAATATTAATTAGGCGTTATTAATTTGGCAAGTAAATTATTTAGACGCTCGGATTATATATTAAGAGAAATTACGTATAAAAACGTAATTTTTATATCATTTAAAAAATACGAATTTACAAATAATATGTTAAAAAACGTACGGAAAATGGTTATAAATATACAGCGCGATTTAAAGTATTATAAAAAGGCAAAAGACCTTATAAAAATAACGTAAAATTCGTTTATTATAAAATTCTCAGATAAATTTTAAATACCGAAAATTTAAATAATTATTATTTATGTAAAAAAAACAAAAAACTTTCGTTATACGATTATAAAAGGTTTTTAAAAATAGAAAAAAAAATAAAAAATTATATATTTATTAAATATATAATTTATAAACAATAATATAAATACAAATCATAATAATAATACAATTAGCAGTTAAATAATAATAACTGCAAATTATAATCACATTATAATTAAATTCCGAAAAACGTTAAAAAAATAAAATAAATATTAAGGTTATTATTTATAATTAATACGATATATATTTTTTAATAAAGAAATAAATTAAAAATGAAATAATAATATAACCAAAAATTATCCGTTAATTTTATAATTAAATTCGAAAATTACAAATTAAAAACTTAAATATTATAATATTTATACGGATAATTAGATGTTAAGCCAAAATAATTTTTTTAAATTTTAGTAAAATTTTATATTATCGGAATAAATTCGTAATTTTATCATAAAGTGTTTTACGGAAGTAATTAAATAAATATTATTATAATATTTTAAAAATAAACTATATAAAATATATCTATACATTAAAATTAATAATTAAAAAATTTCATTAAAACATATAACGAACGATATCAGAAAATATATTAAATAATATTCGAATTATTAAAGCATAATAAAATTACGTTATAAATTATATAAATAATTATAACTTTTACCGTTATTTAAATTTTTTAAAGAAATGTTCTTAGATTTTATTACCAAATTTCTTAAAAACTGAAGTTTAAACGAGTTAAAATACGATATAATCTTAGTAATCGTCAACCGCTTTACGAAATTAAAATTATTTATTTTTACGATTAAAACTTTAATTATAACCAAATTAACTTAATTATTTTATAAGAAAATCAGATACAGATTTAATAAATTAACCGAAAATATTAATAATAAAAATAAATTATTAACAAATTAATTTTAAACGGAATTTTATAAGAAACGAAAAATAGAACGACAAATATCAATCGTTAATTATCCGTAAACTAATAAAAAACGAAATATATTTATTAAGTTTGAAAATATTTTTTTCTTAATTATATTAAGAAATATTAAAATAATTAAATAAAATTATCAAGAAAAGCGGAATTCGTATATAATAATATGCAAAATATATTTACCGGTTTTTTCTTATTTAAAACCTTATATAAATATTATTTCAAAATAATAAAATATTTTTTATAAAAATTTAAAAAATAAGTATAAAAAATTAAAAAAAGGGTTTAAAAAATAACGGTTACTTATTAAATAATATAAGAATATTAAGACAAAATAACGGTAATTAAAAAATATTATAATTAACGTTATACATTTATCAAAGTTTAATTAAAACAATAAATAAATTTATTAATTAAACATTTTAATTTTAATAATAAAACATTTATATTTATTTATATCCGAGTTAGAATTAAAAAGTAAATAAATTCTTAAATATATAAAATAATCTTTTTTATGAAATATTAACAGATATGTAATATATTTTTAATACCCTTATAAAACCCGTAATATAACCGGAAATCGTATAACGTTTAGATAGCATTATTCAATCTAATAAAGAAATAAGAAAAATAAATAATAAAGGATATTATTTGTTATCAAAATAACCGGAAATAACGCAAATATCTATTTAAATAAAAAGCTAGCCCGCCAAATATAATACTTAAAAATTTTAAAAAGCTTTTAACTATATATTTAAATATTATAACGTTACGAAAAAAAAATAAATATATATAAAAAAGAAAACGATTTAAAAACTGTAAAAGAACGATAACCGGATCGGAAATTAATTATTTAACAATTGTAAGAATTATACAAAATAATTTTAAATAAATTTAAAATATTAATATTAAAATATCTTTGACTATATAATTATTTTTGAATTTTTACCAAATACTTATTCTAATATATACCGATCGAAAATTCATAAATAATATAAATAATTAAACCTTTATTTCGAAAATACAATTTTATAGTTAATTATTAAATTTTATATTAAATAATTTTTAATAAGCGTATTAAAAAATTAATATAAGAATATTGGAAAATAATCGGAAAATATACGACGATAAAAAACAGATACGTTTATTAAATTTATTAGGCGTAAAATCTGAAAAAAACTTAAAAATAATTTATTTTTTACGAAAAATAAGGCCCAAATAATCCGAATATAATTTGTTACTAGCCGGAAATAAGGCGCCCTCTTTAAAATATTTAAGGTATTTAAATTTGGTAATAATTGTACTAAATAAAATTGTTTTTTTATTATAATTATTAATAAGTATTAAAATTTTATTAAAATATCGGAAAACGGGTGGAAAATATTTATAAATAAGAAACGTAACGGTATAACGGCTTTCGAAAATTACTTTATGTATAAAAATACTTTAAAATTATATTTAATCGGAAATTAATTGCGAAATAATAAAAAAAAGATCGTAATATTTATAAAAAGGATTTAAATTTATAAATTTATAAAACGACGTTAAATTTGGATTGCCATAATTATAACGGACGAACGGAAATTAATTTCTGTTATATTAAAAAAACGATATTTCTTAATAATAACCGTATTAAGGGCGAATCCGACCTTACGAAAAACGTTAAGTCGACGACCGACCGTAATTACGTTAAAATATTCGTACTGGATATTCGTAATACAAATTTTTTCGAATTTATCGATTAATTCTTAATTATTAATACCGAATTAAACCATTATTTAGGCGGTATTTTTTAAAAACGATTAAAATTTAAATAAAAATTAAATGATAATATTAATAATATTAAAAATAATTACTTATTACGCAAAAACATTTATAATAATAATTAATTATAACGTAATTTAGGACGTCCGGAATTTGAACATAAATCGTACGATAATCGAAACAACGTTATATTACGTAAATATAATATAATTTATTATCGTCCGTAATATAATTAATATTTATTTTATTATTAACATCAAAAGGATAACGCTAAAAAAAATCTTACTTCTTATTAGTATTAAAATATTATTTTTTTAGAACTTTTTAAGAAAGAAAGATATAACAAACGGAAATAATATATAAAATAAACGGAAAAAGCCAAATAAAAAAACGGGAAATTAAACGAAACCGTACAGAAAAATAAAAATATAAACGCAAAAAAAAAAACTAAAATAAATAAAATAAGAATAAAAGACTAATTACAATAAACAGTTAGACGAAATATAATTAATAACGTAATATAATATATATTAATTATTACGGCATTTACTTATAACATAATATAACGATAAATATCGGCAAACATACGTAATTAAATTTGCAAAATACGTTATATTAAATTAATAATAATATTATTAAAGATTAATAATTTAAAAAGGGAAAATAATTATAAAAATATAGCCTTTATAAAAATAAGGCTGGTAATAGACCAATTACTGATTAATTACCGACTTACTAATATAAATCCATTATTTGGCAGTTGATAGGAAAAGCCAGATAAAAATAACCTAATATATTTATTTTTTGAAATCTGCTTTACGACAAGTCGGAAATCACCGTACCCAGCTTATAGTTATCCATTATCTTATCTATAAATAATTTAAATATACGGTAATAGTCTAGATATTTATTAACGTTTTTATAGTTTTTCAAATATATGTATATAAAGTTTTCATCAACTTTATGAATTAAATTTATATTATTTATTAAAATAATATTATACAATTTCTATAGACATAAAAAAACATACCGAATATTTTCGATTAATTTATAAACATTTTTAAAAACTGAATTATTTATTAAATCTACAAAATATAAGTTATTTAGCAACGAAGTATTATTTTTAATATTTATTATAAATAATAAAAAGATATAAATACTTCTTTAAAAATTAATGTAATTTAAAATTGTTTCTTTTAAATTAACGTACAATATTGAAATATTTTTAATTATTATATTATATATTAGAAATGCGTAGCTTGCTATTCAAAATTATCGTTTTTATTATTATTTTCTTTAAAAAAACTACATAAAACCTTTTCAAAATTTAATAAAATAATTAATAACCGTTTTTTATAATACAATTAATTTCGAATAGTAAGAATCTTTTCGATGTATTTATTAAAACCGTATTAAATATTTAATTTTAATTTTATAAAAAGTTGATATTTATTATTTTTTAATTATATTAAGTTTCTAATAACGAAATTAAATAAAAAACGAAATACCAAACATTGTTTATTATTATAACAATTTCAAGGTATTAGCGGTGGTGCCTAGGAAATATAGAATATTTAATTGTACATTCATTAAATTATTGAGTATTAAAGAGAGCACTTATTAAGTTTTTACAAAACCTTCGGCAGAAATTTAAATAGTAAATATACCGGTTATTTTAAATGGATTTTAAAGTGTAATATCAATTAAAAGAATTAATTCATTAATAAGTTATATTAATAGTAAATTTATAAATGTATAACCATTAATTATAGTAACGTAATATTATCGTTTATAAACAAAATTTAATTTATTAACTAAATATTTAAAAAAACTAAAATTTTAAGCATAATTATACATCGTATAATTGCGAAATACTGTTAAATAAAATAATTTCTGAAAATTAATTAAACTTTTTTAGGTTTAAGTTCTTTAACAAATATAAAATTAAAAAAGTGTAAATAATTAAAATCAGCATTAGAATATTATAAAACATTTATTGCTTAATTGTACATCATTTTTAAAAGAAAAATAAAACAAAACTATATATCGATATCTGTTATTTAAAATATATATAATATGAAAATGCAAATAATAATTATATTAAATGTTACTTTAAGAATAGTACAGTGTAATGTAATAACAAAATATCGCCTTAAGAGTAAATAATTAGCAAAACTAAAAAACAACAATATTAAAGTTATTATATTCGAATACTAGGTTTTACGTTTAATATCGAAAAAATTAACTTGTACTAAAATTTGTTTATTTCGAAAACCTCTTAATAATTTTATAATAAAAATTGCAAAGTATAATTTAAAAATTTAAATAGTTAAAGATTTATAATTTGCAGTTAAAAAATATTAAGCTTTTAAATATTTGTTACCGAAATCTTAATAACCTTTTATATTTAATAATCCATTAATTAAAATTATAAACGTTTTCGAATAAAGTATAAAAAAAGGAAAAGTTATTAATTTGATTAATTAAATATTGAATTAAAAGGAATTTAATAAATAAAGTTAAAAAATATTTCAAAACATATGAAATATAATAAAGAATATAAAAACTTAAATATATATTTTACAACATAGGGTAATTTGTAATTATATATAAATAATTATTGTCGTAGTTGTTCATCGCTTTAGAAAAATAATATTATGTTTACATATAATTAAAAATTTAAGTCTTACGAATTTAATGAATATATTATAAAAGAAATAAAATATTAATTCATTAATTTTTTACCACATTTTGCTGAATTAAAAAACAAACGTTAGTTATTTATCCTTTTAAACGTTTAAACGGACGGTTAAATTAAATATATACATTGTTATAACGAAATTTAAATAATTAAAACATCGTTATTATATAAAATCAAATTTATTTAGAATAATTCTAGAAACGAATTTATTGAATATTTATTTTTTAACTTCTTATATAATTAATATTTCTGTATAATAAAATATTTCTTAAAAGCTTTTTAGTTTACAATTTAAAAAATATATAAATGTTTAGAATATATAACAAAAACTCGCCGGTATATAAACGATTATTAAAGAAGCGGTAAAAAATTAAAAAAGCATTATAATTAAAAACGTGTTTAGCTAATTTAAAAGCGAAATTAAAAAGTAAAGTTATTTACACAAGGTTCTAAATTTATGCCGATCTAAACTCGAATATAAATTAAAAAATAAACGAAAATCGTAAATATATAAAGTGTACAAATTTACAAAATAAGCGAAATTATATAATATATTTTTACATTATATTTAAAAACTATAGTATAATGAAATAGATTATTGATTATATGTTCTAATTGAAGTTTAAAAATAAATAATAAAATTAAATTAGTAACAAATTTCGTGTAATATAAAGATTTTCGAAATGTATAAAATTTGTTTATTAAATACAACAAGTAACTTATTAAACATAATATTTAAAGATATAAAACGGATTTCGCAAATCTATAACAAATTTTTGATAAATAAAAAAGATTTATAATATATATAAATAAAATAAAATAAATATAAAAAAGGCATTAAGTATTCTAACTGTTATTATATATCATAAACTATTTAAAACCTAATTTATACATATATAAAATAGATTAATTAAGTTTCTTTTTAAAACTACATAAAGTAATAAATATATAATACAAAATTAATGATAATAAAAAGAAAACAGTAAAACGAAAAATGGCTATTAACTGAGGATAGATGATGTTAAATATATTTAATTAAAAGTAATATATGTATTGCAAAATTTAAATTTATATTTTATTAACAAGTTATAAATATACGTTTAATACGTAAATAACGAATACATTAAAATTAACGTAAACAAAATCTTAATTAGTAAATTTATTTGCTTAATTCGCAGATTAAATCAATTAATTAATAAACTGGTAATTAAAATGAAAAAGCTTTTAAAAAAATATAAAATCAGAAACTTGTTTTAATTTTGGTGAATATAATAATACATTACTACGTTTTTAATAAGACATTACTATATTTTATATATTATAAGTATCGAAAATAACCAGAATTATAGTATTATTGTTATACGCCCTTGTAATAAATTTAATATAATTATAAAATTTTAAAATTAATTTGTTTTAATTAATTACAGTAATGTAATTTTCTTAAACCGCTGATAAATTACTAAAATTCATTTAATTACTCAAAACCTTTAAAGTAACATCGCAAATAATATATATAATATTATTACTTTTATATAATAAAAATATAATAAATTTTTTATAAAAGATATTATTAACGTTTATAAATGTATTTTTATTTTTACGTTAAAAATCGAAAAACACAAAGTTAATATAATAGCGATTTAACCAAATTAAACCGGCCAATAAGAAATAATTTATTAATTTATATTTGAAAGAAAACATTTCGAAGCGATATTAAAATTATGTTTCCGTAATTATAATTAGCGAACGTTTCGTATATTTAATTATCAAAATTATGCGATTTTTCTTAATATAAATATGACGAAAACAAAAGTAAAAAGTTTTAAGAAAAAGTATTAACCCACTAAATTACGTTACTTCGCCGAGATTAAATTTGGTTTAAAATATTAATTTTTATTTTTTTATATGAATTTACCGCAATAAATAAAAATTATCTTCACTATATTTAGGAACATGTTTGAAAATTATTCGATAATTAATAAACGACTATATAAAGGAATATACAAATATATACAAAAGTGTACCTTTTCATATTAAATATAATAAATATCAAAATTTACTATCTATTTTTAATACGTCAATAACGTAAATAATATTAAGTTTTAAATAAAATAAATCGATATAATATTAATAAAGTTTATTGAAAATCGACGGATTATCGTCGACTTTTCGGATATAATCGGAAAAAACTAGAACTTAAAAATATTAACATTGATTAAAAATAGTATTACGAATAAATATTGTAATAGGAAACAGTGGGCAATAATATATATATATATATATAAAGAGAAAATTAGTAATCCTAGAGCGAAAAACACGGCGAATATAACTAAAACTTACAAATAAGAAATTCATAGGATAAAAGAAATTAAAAAATATTAATATAAAAATTAATAATATTTCGACCGAAAAGTATGTATTAACTTGTTTTAAATTAACAACGCCCATGGTAATAAAGATAAAAATATATTAAACGTTAGCAGAATATCCGCATTCTATTATAATGTTATATAACTTAATATCGTATTAAATATAATATAATATACGGCTAATAATACTTATTAGGAATGAATAGTTAAAAAAATATAAAGAAATAAAAAATACGAGAGGCAATGCTAACTGTCTACAACTAATCGTTAATCTATCTATTTAAGATAATTACAAAATCCCGTCCTCGGGCGAATGTATATGAAATCTAGATAAAAGATTGTGAATATACTTATTTTTTTGGAATAGTCTACAATTGTTCGGCCATCATCTCGTTTACATATATATTCCTTTATAAAAACCACCTTAAAAAGTTCACATATCACTTTAATTTCGGCTTGTTTACTAATAAATATAACATAGTACATAGAATTTAAATATAACGATAATACAAAGTAACAATGTACAAGATATAATCGTTAACAAATTTAACCAATTATTAAACCTAAATCGTGCGAAGTAATCTTAGTAAAAATATCGTAACAGTTTAAACAGTATAATAGCTTAATTATATTCTAAATATCGAATATATTTTATGTAATTCATTATTATTAGATGTTAATAATTTTTAAAATACGAACTAATATATATATTTATTTAAATAATAATTAAGACAAATGTTTTTCCTTAAATCTATCTTACTAAATTAAAATAGGGTTTTCAATTCTGTTAAACTTATCTTGATAAACTAAGATAGATTTCTTAAATCTTCTAAATCCGTTTAATGTAACGGGACCTATTTAAACCTCGATAGGACCGTATCCTGAGTTCTTGGCCTATCAGGTCGTAACAACTTTCTAGGTGATTTTAAAATTCGATTTTTTTCTTTTTGTAACGGATCTTTTAAGTACTTTTTAATAGTGTATAATTGTTTTATTAAAATTGAAAATAAGGTAGAATCTAGTAAATAAATCTGTTTTAAAAATTCAATCGTAATTTTGTTTATTATATTTTAATAACTTCCTATTAAATTTATTTTAATCGATCGTTTGCAATTATAAAGCTATAATAATATATTAACTAACTTTTTTTAATCTTTTGAGTTCTTTTTATACATTGTTATTTAATTGCTTAAGATTTGTTTTAATGTTGTAATAATGCGCTGTATTTTTCTTTAATATATATATCTTTTTTATATTTGTTCTTTGAAGTAATATTGTATTTGTCGTATCTATGTATCTATATATATTGTTATTTTCTATTAAATATTAATATCTCCTCTTTTTTTCCTTTTACTTATCGACGAGGTATACAACAAATTTTATTTAGCTAATTTTTTAATAGACTAAAGAATTGTATTAATGTAACAAAAATCTTTTTAAGATTATGTTGTAATTTCTTAATAGCATAATGTCGAAATCGATTGTGTGGTAGTATTCTTAAATATAGATTTTAAAACTATTAATTTCGTTTATAAATTTTCCTTTTTGAAAAGCTAATGCTTAGTTTTCTATATTTTTCGCAACATAAGGGTGCTTTTTATATTTCTATAATAATTTAAAATTATGAATCATATTTGATATAATGTAAGTTAGGTCTAAACATCCGTATTTTATTATATATATATATATATCCTTATTTCTGTATTTGAACTTATAAGATTATTTACGGTTTTTATCGTTTCGTTTAAAATCTTTCGTAAATATTTCTTGTTGAATTTTTTAGAGTCTTGTTATTTTGCGGCTATTTTGTAAATAATTTTCGTTTTTAATTTTCTTTTTTCAAATTTATCGAATCGTTTTTATGTTTATTTCTAAAACGTATTTAATTATATCATTTATCGTTTTAGTCGACGCACTGAAATGTTAAGTTGAAGTAATTTTTTTTATTTTGTTTCAGTTTTTGATCTTATTCGATAATAGACTTTTCTATTTGTTATACTACGTCGTATCACGCTATACACGTATCGTCCTTTTACAGGTCTTAAGTAAAGGTTTGAAATTTCTTTTTAATTGTCTTTTTATACTTCGAGTTTATAGGAAATGTGTATTGGAAATTAATATCTGCGATAACTTCTTAGCAATGTTTTTTTATTATTCGTTAAATTAACTCTTTCTCGTTTAGAAATTCCATTATTTATAGTAATAAAAAGCGCTTTTCTACGAGTATTAGTTTCTTTTAAATTAATATTTTAAACTTATTTATTAATCTATTTTATTTTATAAGGCGATAATTCGAAAGTATTAATATTATTATTTGTCGATATTATTTTCTTTATATTTTCTAAACGAAGCCAAATTTTTTAATATATATATATATATATATAGTACGTTAATAAATGAAATCCTGTTATTTGTTAAGAAAATAATATTTAATTCAATTATAGTAAATAACATAAATTTAATATGTCGATTTGACATTTTAAACTAAATACTTTTCGTTTATTTTTAATATTGTCTTAATTATTTCTTTAAACCGTTTTATAATCACTTAATATTTAATAATTTAGTTTCTTAATTTCTTTAAACGCTTATCCTATTGTTTATTCTAAAAATCGATATAACGTATTTGATTACGCGATTATATTAATAATTTCATTATTTTTTTATTAACTATAAATTATTCTTTAAGTATTTGGGGCTAATTACTATATTACAGTTTTTTGAATATTTGGTATTTAAAAATTTATTTTCTATTTTGTCGTACTTTGACCATTTAATTCGGTATTACTTTTTTTTCTAACTACTACAAAGTTTTATTAGTGTTTGTAGAACATTATAAAAGATAGTAGAGATATTTCGTCGTTTTTCTTAATTTATTCTGTAATTTTCTTATTTACAGCACATTCTCCTTTTTCTTTCCTATACGGCGTTTGTGTGATTTAATATTGATTTTAATAGCATTTAAAATACATTTATTTAATGTAAATAAAAAAAAACTTAATGATTTTCTTATTTATCTTAGTTTTTAATTCTTTATTTAAGATGTCGATTAAATTATCGTTTTTGTTAATAGTTTTTCCGATCTTGAATATAAGTGTTCTAAATGTAACTATATATTTAAAGGTTGATCTTTTTTATAGTAAATGTAAAATTTACTATACAGCTGTAGGTTTTTTATCAGGATTTTTAAAATCAGCTTCTAATTTGTTTTCGAAATTAGGATAATATTACAACCTTGTCCACCATAACGGCTTCAGTACATATATACAGCTGTAAGAACCAGAATATTAGCCTTAATTGCGATTATTCCACCGATCTTTTGCTCTGATGGCGCAGCAGTATAAGGTGTTTACAGGAACAGAGATTTCTATCTCAGGAAGATTTACCTTTAAGGTCTAGCGCGGACCTGTTACGGGTAAACCCCGGATAAGTGAGGCTTGGCCTGTTGAAGTAATCTAAGTGATCTAAGTAATCCAGACCAGATTACATAAATTATGTAGATTTACGATATATTTATTTTGAGAAATTAGAATGTATAATAAATTTAGACTTTATATACATAACATTTATTTTTTTTAAATTATCAATTAAATATTTAATTAAACGCCTCGTTTATTGATTAAAGAAAATATTTTTAAATTTTTTAACGAGTAAAGTTTTAAAGTATTTTCCGCTTTATTATTATTTATAAATTAAAACTTTACATCGGATATTTCACACATTTTTAAATAAATATATATTAAGATCGTTATATTTTGCTAATTACTTACCATTTGATTAATGTACAAGCTTTTTTGAATTTTATCTAAAAAACCATCTAAAATAATATTTAAAAGATAAATAATATATCCGATTTCCATTATGACCTATTAAAGGACTAATAATTAAATTAAACGATTTATGTTGTGAAAAAGAAGTTCTAAATTAATAAATAATATAATTTCGTTTATTAATTAATTTTAAAAATATTTATTATTGTCGTAACTATAATAATACTTCTTACTTATAAGGCAAATGATCGAAATATAAAGATACCAAATAAATAGAATTAAGAAAAAGGTTAAGAAGAAATATTAAGCCGAAAGTTAAAAAGCAAAACTAAAAGAATTTACTGTTAAAAAAGAAAGTTTTATTAAAAAATAAAACTAAGAAATTAACGAATTATTAATTGATAAAAATTTATATATTTTGATCACGAAAATACAAATGTTGAAAAAACATAATATTAAAATTTTTTAATAATAATAAAAGGTTATTATTTTGTTATAGTTCGATATAAATTATTTAAAGAAAAAAATAATTTTATTTTAGTGGTTGTAAAATATTAAACTTTAAGTATTATAATCTTTTTTTTAAAATTTTACTTTAAGTTTTAGAAAAGTCTTTCAACGGAAAAAGATTAGAAAATAGTGACTATTTTATACTTATTTATTAGAAAAACCTTTTATACTTCGAATTTATTATAAAGTATTATTTGTAAAATTATCCAGTAAATTTCTTGGATATAATTAATTGGAGTTTTAGCAAATATAAATACTTTGCAGAAAAAATCCGAACTTTATTTGGAAACTTAAGTAAAAACTAATATATAATTAAATAAGCTTATTTTTTTGAATCAATTTAAATAAATATTAAAATATATATTTAAATTTTATCCTTTAATAATTATGTAAGATATTGGATAGCTATAAGCTGGGTAAGGTAATCTCTAACTAGTCGTAAAGCAGATTCAAAGAAATAAATATATTAGGTTATCTCCATTTGGCGTTTCTTCTTAGTTGCTAGATAATAAATTTATATTACAAAATAAATCGGTAACTAATTAATAGTTAATCGGTTATTAACTTTATCCTTATAAAAGTTTTATTCTTATGTTTATTCCTCTTTTTTAAGTTATTAATGTTTAATAATATTATTATTAATTTAACATAATACGTTTTGCAATTTTTGTTACGTATATTTGCCGATAATTTATTATTATATTATGTTATAAATAATTACCGTAATAATTAATACGTATTATGTTAAATAATTAATTATATTTTGCTTAATTTTGTATTATAATTTGTTTTTAACCTTATTTTGTTTATTTTTTCCTTTTTACGTTTATATTTTTTTTACGCACGCGTTTTATTCCGTTTCTCGTTTTTTTATTTTTATTTCGCCTTTTTCGTTTATTTTACGTATTACTTTTATTTACAGTGTTTTTTTTTCATAGAAAAGTTCAAGAAAATAATATTTTAATACTAATAAAAATTAAGATTTTTTAATATTATCCTTTTAATGCCGATAATAAAATAAATATTAATTATATTACAAAATATTATAAACTGTATTATATTTATATAATATAACGTTATTTCGATTACCGTACGGTTTACGTTTAAGTTTCGAATACCTTAAATTATATTATAATTAATTATTATTATAAGAAGTTTTATACAATAAATAATTAATTTTATTATTATTAATATGGTTATTTAATTTCCGTTTAAATTGTAATTATTCTTGAACATACTGCCTAAACGGTTTTTTAATTTAGTACCGATAATTAGAAGTTAATCGACGAATTCGAAAAGGTTCATATTATAAATATTTAATACGAACGTTTCGACATAATTACGATTAATCGTTAACTTAACGTTTTTCGTAAGGCCGAATTCGCTTTTAACGTAATTATTATTAAATAATATTATCTTTTTAATATAACGTAAATTAATTTGTAATCGTCCGTTATAATTATAAAAGTTTAATTTTAATACCGTTTTATAAATTTATAAATTTAAATTTCTTTTATAAATATTACGATCTTCTTTTTATTATTCCGTAATTAACTTTTAATTAGGTATAACTTTAAGGTATTTTTATAAATAAAATAATTTTCGAAAGTTATTATGCTGTTACATTTCTAATTTACGAATATTTTCCCGTTATCCTTTAACGACTTGACAAAACTTTAATATTTATTAATAACCATAATTAAAAACTGGCTTTACTTAGTAAAGTTATTATTAAACCTAAATATATTAAACGCTTGAAAAACGGCGCCTTATTTCCGATTAATAACAAATTATATTCCGGTTATTTAGGCCTTAATTTTCGTAAAAAAAACGTTTTTAAATTTTTTCCGGATTTTATATTTAATAAATTTAATAAACGTATCCGCTTTTTGCCGTTATATGTTTTTTAATTACTTTTCGACATTGTTATATTAATTTCCTTAATATATTTATTAAAAGCTAATTAATATGAAACTTAATAATTAAACCCGACATTTTATTTTCGAAATAAAAATTTAATTTTTTTAATATTATTTATAAATTTATAATTAATATATAATAAAATAATTACTTATTATAAGTTTAGAAATTATTATATAATTAAGTAATATTTTAATATTAATATCGTAATTGTATTTAAAATTATTTTTTATAATTTTTATAATTATTAGGTAATTAATTTCCGATCGGACTATTATTATTTTACCGTTTTTAAGTTATTTTATTTTATATATATATTTAATTTGTTTTTCGTAATATTGTGATATTTTAAATTCGTATTTAAAGTATTTTTAAGATTTTTACGTATTATATTTAATAAATTAACTTTTTTATTTAATTAAATATTCGCGTTACCCTCGGTTATCTCGATAACAAATAATATCTTTTATTACTTATTTTTTATTAGATTTAATATAGTTATTTAAACGTTACGCGATTTTCGATTATTTTACGGTTTTAATAAAAATATCAAAAAATATTATATATCCGTTATTATTTAATAAAATAATTATTTTATACGCTTAGAAACATATTTATTTCTTAATTACAATCCGAATATAAGTAAATACGAATCTTTTAATTTTAAATTTAAAATATTTAATTAATAAATTTACATATTATTTTAATTAAAACTTTATAAATTTATTATATTAATAATAACATTGTTTAGGTTATCGTTATTCTTTTAATATTCGTATATTAGTTAATAAATAGCTATTATTTTTTCGCAACGGTTTTTAATTCCTTATATTAATTTTTTGAAACTTTTATAAAAAATATTTTATTATCTTTAAATAATATTTATATAAGGTTTCGAACTAAAAACGGCCGGGAAATACGTTTTACGTATTATTATATACGAATTCAGTATTTTCTATTAATATTATTTAATTATTATAATACTTATTAATATCATTATGGACATAATATTTTAAAATTTAATAAATACTTTTTATTTATTTATTGGTTTACAGATATTAAACGGTCGATATTCCGTATTTTATTTTTTGCTTTTTATAAAATTCCGCTTAGAATTAATTCGTAAATAATTTATATTTATCGTTAATAATTTATTTTTATCGTTAATAATTTTGGTTAACATATTGAATTTGCATTTAATTTTATTATAAAATAATTATGTTAATTCGGTTACGGTTAAAGTTTTAACTATAAAGAAAAATAATTTTAATTTCGTTAAATAATTAATAATTGCCAGGATTATATTATATTTTAATTCTTTTAAATTTAAGCTTTTAAAAAGTTTTATAATAAAATTTAATAAAACTTTTTAAAAAAGGTATTTTAATAATAATAAGGATTATAATTATTTGTATAGTTTATAATACAACTTTATTACATTTTAATAATTCTAATATTATTTAATATATTTTCGGATATCGTTCGCTATATTTTTCTAATAAAACCTTTTAACTATTAATTTTAACATACGGATATGTCTTATATATCTTTTTTTTAAATTATTATAGTATTAATTAAATATTTATTTCCGTAAAACTTTTTATAACGAAATTACAAATTTATTTCCATAATATGAAACCTTATTTAGATTTAAGAAATATTTTTTTTATTTTAATTTAATATTTAATTATCCGTATTAATTTTATATTATTTAAATCCTTAATTTATAATTTCCGAACCTAATTTTAAAATTATAATTTTAATATTAATTTCGTTTTTTTAAACCTTTCGGAATCCGATTGTAATACGGTTATACCTTACGGTTACCGTTATTTAACTATTAAATACGTTATTATTATAATTCGTATTTAAATTATTATTCGTAAATAGGAAATTCGGTAAATATATAATTCTTTATTTTTTTCAAAATCTTTTATAATTATATAATAAAGATTTTCCGTTTTTTTTATGCAAATAATTACTTAAGTTTTTCTACTTAAACTTTGTTTAAGAATTTTATAATAAACAAATTTTATATTATTTTTATAAAGCCTTTTACTTTTTTATAATATTTTAAATCATATTATATATTTACGACTATTTTCCATACATTTTTCGGTATGTTATTCGTAAATCTTAATTTTTTAAATAATATAAAAATTACGTTTTTATACCCGATTTTCTTTAATATATAATCCGAATATTTAAATAATTTCTTAGCCGGAGAAATATTATTTAGTTAATATTAAATCTTAAAATCGAATTATATAAAACGATAAATTTATTAGGTTAACGTTTTCTTAAAATTATACGCCGGCATTTTTATTATATTTTTTAACGTTATATAATTAATAAATATTAAAAAAAGACTTCGGTATTTTTAAAATATTACCGTTAATATTTTAGGTTTTATATAATTATTAATAATTTTTATTATTTTATAATTTCTCGTTTTTGAGTTGGACTTAGATTTTGCGATTAATATATAATTAAACGTTAATATCTTTTAATATTTTTATAAAAATATCTTTAATATAGCTTTTATTAAAACGTTTTTTTCGATTTTGATATTTCTGGCGTTATTTTAATATCGAAAAATAATCGCCGATTAAAAGTTATTTTTTAAATTTCGAAATACCTTTTTAATTTTTGCAAGTTATCGGAATCTTGTTACTTTAATTTTGTTTTATGTTTTTTTAAAACCTGAACAATAAGTTTAATAATATAAAAATAATAAGTAATAAATTCCCAGTAAAAATTTGCAAATACTAAAAATATTTAAATATTATAAATTAATTTTAATTTTAATTATACTTGAATAATATTAACTTATTTACGGTTTATTTTTAAACCGTCAATATTAATTATAAATTTTAAAAAGTTATTTTTAAAGAGTTTGTATTTAAATATTTTAATAAATTATTAATAGTATAATAATTATTTATAAATTAATTAAAAATATTTTTCATATTTTTTCTCGTTATCCGAATAAATAAATATTTTATATAATATATTATATATATATAATTAATTAATTAATTAATATTTTATATGTATATAAGCTTAAAACTTAATTAACGTATTAATAAAGCTTAATAATATAACCGTATATTTACATTATTTAAATTACCTTTGAAAAATAATATTTTGGTAATCGTTTTTTTTAATTTTAACATAATAATAAATATCTTTAAAATTAATTTTCGAAAATACCTTAATTAATTTTAAACGATTTATTATTTTTAAAACTTTTAAAAAAATATCAGTTTTTTATCGTTACCGATTTAACCATTTATAATTAACGTATAATTAATTTTTTTTAAATATAAATAATATTAATACCTTTACGTCCATTTTCAAATAATATATCCGGCTTATTTTTAAATTTTTTCCGATATATTTTTCGAATATGTTTTTAAAGTTTCCGAAATAAGATAAATTAGGCCAAATAAAAATGTTTTTTTAAGATTAAATTTATTACATATTTTACCTTTACTAATTAAAATATTTGTTTCGTTATTTTTTCGGGATATATTTGCCGGAACTTCTTTAAGTATATAAGGAAATTAATTATTTTTTATTTTTGTTATTTTCCGAATTCCGTAATATTTAATTCTTTAATTAAGTTTATTAAATTAATAACATAAATTTGCTTACCGGAAACTGTTAAATTTAAGATTGTTTATTTATGAACTTTACATGATTATTTATATAATTTTTAATATATAATTCTATTTATTAAAATATTTAATGTATTTATTTTTAGTTTAAATAATAAGAAATCTGACATTTTCCGGTTACGGTATATTATAAAATAAATCTACTTAAATTTTTATTTATGTTATTTATTGTATCAATAAAAGTTTTGTAAATTTTATAATATGTAATATACGTATTATTAATGTTAATAAAGCCCGAAATATTTACGGAAATTAATTAAAAATTAATCGTTTTTATTAATCTTTTATTTATAAGATTTATTTATATTCCAGTATTTATAAATCGTTATATTATTATATCTTTTGTATTGTTTTAATAAATGCTTTTTTTTAAAAAAACGGTTTTATTTAAATTATTATATAGTTATTAGCCGAAATAAATTATATATATATACTTATTTTGCCGTTCTTTTAAGTATTTATTTCAAGATTAATTTAATTTATCGTTATATATTATAACCGAGATAATAAAGCTTTCGTGTTTTTTGGAATTTGTAATTTATATTTTTATCATTTAATATCTTTTAATTATAATATTTAAATAAACTTTTATAAATATTAAAATATTAAGTTATATAAACCTATTCTAATTAAAATAAAATCGGCAATTTTTTATTTTCTAAATATAAAAATATTTACGGTTTGTATTATTTTTATATAATATTTTTAATTTATTTTAAAAATCTTTTTCTCGAAAACGTTAAAATATAATGGTTTATCCTTATTAATATTTTTGGTAAAAAATAATTGGTTTTTTGGCTTTTTTTCAGACATTCTGGTAATATTTTACTTTATTTATTACTTTATTAATTTGTTTTAATGTAACATTTTTTCGAAATAAAATATGTTATAATTTTATTATTAATTTATAAAAATAATTAAAAATAAAACATTTATTATTTCGATTATTTTTCGAGTTAAAAATATCCGTAAATTTTATTTTATAAATTAAGAGTATTTACTTCATGTTGAAGTTGAACGGTAATTAATTAAATCGTTATCGTAATTCTATAAATTATTTCTTATATCGTTATTAAAAAATTAAGATTTACATAATTTTTATTAATAAAAATATATTAATTGTTTATTTGTAAATTTTTTTATAATTAAAATAATTAAGTTTAATACGGTATAATGATTAACGGTTTATCATAAAACCGTTTATATGGTTTATAACTTATTAAATATAAATAAAGATATTTCGCCTTAGTTTTTCGGCGTAAATTTCCGTAATAACTTTTATTTAATTGCTTTTTAAATTAATATGCGTTTGAAAAATTTCGGGTAATTATAACGCGGAATTCGTTTATTGCTGTTAGGCTTTTACTATAATATCGTAATTAATTTATAAAGTTTTATTTTTTCAACTTATATTATTCCTTATTATTTAATTAAGTATCGCAAAAATTCGGAATATTATTCGTTTTATTTACGAATAATTTTTAAAATTTAATTATTATTAAAAATTTTAACTTTTTTTATTTTAAATTCCAGGATACGGGTATTATATTACGTCCGTTTTCTAACTATTTGGGTAACGGTTATTAAAACGTATTCTTAGTATATATATAAAATAATTCGGGATCCCGGAAATTATGATTCCTTATTCGCTAAAGTTTTATTATCCGCTTTTTCGCTTATTTCCGTACCGTAATTAATTATTTATCGGTTAAGTTCCGATCGGCGATCCTTTCGATTAGTAATTTAAGTTTATTTTATAATTAGCGAATTTTACTTTTAATGATTATCGTATTACCTTTTATAGTAAAGATAAAAGAATTATAAAATAATAAATAATTATAAGTTAAATAAAGTAATCTCCAATTAGTCGTAAAGCAAATTCTAAAAAATAAATATATTAGGTTATTTTTATTCGGCGTTTTTTATTAGCTGCCAGATGGTAGATTTATATTAATAAATAGGTCGGTGGCTGATCGATGGCTGGTCGGCTACCAGCCTTATCCTTATAGGGGCTGTATTCTTCCAAATTATTTCGAATTTGTTAAAAAAATATATCATGTTATTTTTATTATAACGGCTTAAAGCTTTAGGTTAAACACGAATTATATACTTGACTTAATCTGTGATTTTTGATTAAAATATATCGATTATATCTTAAGATATCAAAAACGTAAGAATATTCAGTTTTATGGAAACAAATATAATTAAAACAGTAAAAAACTTCAATATCAAATTTCTTGATATAATCGGTACGGGCGATACGAAAATCGCATTAATTTAAACAAAAATTTCTTTTTTCCTGTCGAATAGGGCCTATTATAATAAAGTTAATTGGGATATTTCTAAAGGTTTTTCCAACAAAACGAAATAACTATTTACGGTTTTTATTTTTAGGACAGAAATTCTCAAAAAAGGAATTAATATTATAGAAACAAGGGTTCTTATTTCCAAAAAACTAACCTTTAAGGCCTAACGCGGACTTATTATAGCTAAACTGCGGACAGAAAAACTTGGCCTTTAGGGTAATTTAAATAATTTAAATAATTTAAATAATCAGGGACCAAATTACGTAAATTATATATATTATATAGATTTAGAACATACTTGCTTTAAGGATTAGGATATATAAGAAATCGGATATTCATATAAATAACACTTACTTAATTTCGTTCCTTAGTTATTAATCTAAACCTATAACTAAAGGCAGCCGTTCTTTACTATAAGAAAAGTTTTTAAATCTCTTTAATAAACGGACCACTAAATCATTACTCGCCCTATTATTATCTACAAATCAAAACCCCATTTCGAATACTGCTTATACTTCTAGATAGATGTATAACAGGCTCGCTATAAAAAGATAACTATTTCAAGGTGTTAAACCGATATAACAGAATATCCGGCGTATAGTATAAACGACGAAAATATACAGTATATAAGAAATAAAAAGCTTTATTTATTAACGTTTTATATATATATATATATATAAGAAAGATTTGATTTTTTAAATAAATCGAAAATTACATAACTGATAAATAATAATATTAATACTTTTAAATTATTATTTTATAATATAAACCTGATGAATAAATAACTTTATAAAGTTAATAAAAAAATGTAAAATAAATAAAAAAGCTTTTTTCGGTTTTATAATTAACAAAACTATTAAATTATAAAATACTATTTTAATATACTATAAAATATTATTATTATCAAAGTTTTCCAAAATTCTTTTTTAAATTAAATTCATTGTAAATCCAGAAAATAGATTTTTAATAACGTTTTCAGGAATTTTCTTAAGAGACTTTTTAATAAAACCATAAATTATAAAAAACCTAATAAGATATTATGTTCTATATAAAGAAATAGTTTGATTAATAAAAAAAGAATTATAAGTTAATTAAAAATATAATATGATGTAAAAACAAATACGTGAGCAAAAGTAACAAATATAGCAATTTAAAACATTATATGATAAAATATAAATAAAATTCTATAAGTTTAAAAGAAAATTAAAAAGATTACTTCGAAAAGATTTACAATATAACAAAACCGGGAAAATAAAGAAAAACTTTCGAAAAAGCTTTGAAATACAATAATAAAAATTTATTATTAACTTCATTGTTTTAAATATGTAAATAAGAACGTGTTAATATATCCTAATAATAAATTATAGAATTTTAAACGGAAGTTATATTATACTAAATATTATTTACTGATGTAAAACATTTTAAAAATATATATTAGACTTTTATATAATTATAAATGTCGAAAGTTAAAATTATGCTTAGAATAATAGAAAAACTGAATACGAAATTAATTATTTTGAAATTTTGATTTAAAAATAATATTAAATATTTAGCTTCGATATTGTTTTATTTAAAGGTTACGATATACTTTTAAGATTATTATATATATATATTGATACGGTATTTTTATTAACGAAAGGATTAATTAAATGAGATTTATTTTACATCTTATTAATAAATAAAAAAGGAATTTGAAATTTCAATATTCAATCAAAAATAATAACGAAAATAAAAATAGAAATACGAGAAATATTTTATTACTTATAAAAGAGAAATATATAATATATTATTACTATTATTATTATTATTAAAGTAAATGTTAAGTAATAGAATGACAATTTAATATAATAACCATATAACTTTAGATATTTTAATTTATATATTATTACAATGTTAGAAATATATGTAACATTTTAGAAGAAATTAAATATAACAGTATTGAAATATAATAAATAAAATTATGAAATATATTTAATAAACAACCTGTTTAAGAAGTTTTATCTTATTTATAATATTAATGAAAACGAATTACGTATTTTTGAAAATATTTAATAAATTATGTATAAAAAAAATAAATTTAATTTTGAAAATTACCAACAAAATACGTTATATCTTTCGTATTTAAAAAGAATAACAAATTACGATTTACAATAAACTTTTATTTAGTAAATAATGTTATTTTTAAAAATCGAATATTATTGTTTTTATTTATTAAAATATAACGTACTAGACAAGCTCACCGGATGGACAAGCTTATCGAATAGTTTTTGACACCTTTTAATTACCCAACTTTAATTAATCACTTTTCAATATTAATAATATGGAACGGTTTACAAAAGAAACAAAAATAAACTTAGCTATCTAGGCTAAATAACTGAGATCCGATATTTAGTTATACGATATTTAATTTGATTTATGAAGTCGCCCATTTTACTTTATACGAACGATATACTGGTAAATTCTCTAGAACCGATATTATTCTTAATTTGCGAAAATTAAAGCGGACCGAAAAATAATCGATTGTCGACTGAATCCTTAACTTAGATATACGAACGTTTCCTGTCCGGCTTTAACATATTAAAAATATGGCGAATATATTGCTTGTCTAACGTATTACGAGACCCGTCGGGGTTAAATAGGCGTTAAATTTTGTTAAACGGCAAAAAAACTTAAAACGCGTTTAAATCGAAAAATCGATTATTAAAAGGTATTATGCGAAAATCTAAAAACATTTCGTAAGTAATTTAAGTGTATTCGGGTTATAATTACAAAATACGATATTATAAAAAAGAATATTTATAATTTCGACGAACCGAGATTTTTGATAGGGCTTTTTATAATAACGGGCATAATAATTATTAGTGCTGAAAAACGTGGAAAATTTAAATAGGCGTAATAAAGAAATAGTAAATGGGTTATAGTTATATAGATTGTTAATTCGCAAGGTTGGGTATTATTATTATTTATTATTTTAAGTAGAAGAAATTACTGTAATTTTTGGTACCAAAAAGATTTATTAGCAGCCTGTTGAAAAATCGGTTTAAATAATAATAATTGGATAACGAACAAATTAGGTTTAAAATAAATTTAAAAGTTCGATAAATATATCCGAGTACGTATGAAAAGATCGAAACGTTTTTTTATCTTCGACGGTTATGAAAATTATTATTCGATAAAATTCGAAAAATGTTGCGCGAATAACGCTATTATTACGCTCTATATACCTGCTTATTTTTCTTATTAGCTTTAATTTTTTGACGTATTTTGTTTTTTTATTTTAAAACGCGCTTATTTATTTTATATTAAGAATTTGATACGGCGTTATTATATATATATCGCGAAAAAAGATTTCTTCGCCGGCTTTTACGACGCATTTAAAGCTGCCATAACGTCCGAAAATATTAAAGCCGGATTTGCAAAAATTGGATTTGTTCTATTTAACCCTAATAACGTCCTATCCGATTTGGAAATTTCTCCAGCTATATTTATACCGACCGTATTATTATTAACCTCTGCCGGTTTCGTTTTTTCCCTTTTTGCGAAAACTTCTAAAATATTTGCGAAATAATAAAACGGGGACGGTACTTACAAAAAAAATCAAAAATTACTAGGCTAATTCGCCAATTAAAATAATTAAATCGGTTAATTGTTTAATAAAAAATATCTTGATTTTATTATATGAAAATATTTTTTTAAAAAAAGAAACTAATTATTTATATAAAACAAATTATATTCTTAATAAACGTTAAAAGATTAAAATTAAACGCCTTTAAAAAGAAATACTTCTTATATAAAAGGGATAAGTTTTTTTGGCCGAGAAAGAAGGTAGAAGTAAAAGAATGTAGCTAATAGCGGCTGAAGGTAGTTATGGTAAAAAGATTAAGACGAAAAAGCGAAAATGTGGCGTTAACGGCAAGCCCGGACATAATGCGCGTATTTGTGAAGAAATTATAAATATATTTAGCGAAAAAGAATTTGATTAATTTGTGTTATTTTCATATATTATAATTGATTAATGCGAATTTGTTATTTAAAGCTGCCAAAAACCATCCCGTAAGCTTGTCTATTCGGTGACCTTACATAGGACGTTAAAATTAATTTAACATAATTAAGTAATTTATAATATTCGATTATAAAAATAAAAATAATATTATTAAAATTCAAATAATAAATAAAATATAGTTTTAAAGACGAAATACCGATTATTTTAATATTTAAATATATTAATAGCATTTACGAATATATAAATTTGGTTTAGGTGATTATAAACTTTATATTACGAAACTATTTCCATATTTTTATAATATATTCCTTTCATAATATCTTGGCTTATTTTCAAACGAAATGAATATATATAAAATATATTTATAAAAATCTTTAAACTTCCTAAATGCGAAAACATTTAATTAATACCGACAAATATTAAATTTATAGATAAAATATATAATACTTAATATAAATTATTACTTTAATATAAATTGAATTAAACGTAAAAATGCTATGATAATTTCGAAATAATAAATATTAATATTAATTAAAAATATAAACATTTATAAATACGTTAATTATTATAAGAAATACATTTCAAATTGTAGCACTATTATTACACATTTAGTTAATTTTATTAAAAAGAAATTAAAATAAATATTGTAAATAAAAATAAAGTTTTAACAAATTAAACATATAATTTTTAACTAACTAATATTAATTATATATAATTTAATATACTTCATTAAATTAAAAACAGATATTTCGAATTATACGTGAAATACGGCGAAGAAATAAGAAAATAATAAAAGCAATTTATATTTATCGTATGCTTTTTATATAAATTAACAAAACCGAACTTAATTACGATATTTCCGATAAAAGATTTACAATTATTATTTTAACTTTTGGAACCTATAAATATTTTTTAAAAAACCTTCCATTATATTAAAATTCTTACGAATCATCATCATATTACTTGTTTTATATTAATTAATGAATTTAGAAAACGTTAATCACGACACATAAAAAAAATAACAAACTTCAATTTCGTTATGATTTGTAAAAAAGGTTTAAAAAACGGTAACACAAATATTTCAAGTAAACGTTCAAATTTTGAAAAAACTTTAATTGAAATTAGTTATATAGTTTTGGATATTATTGTAATAACATATTTACGTTAATATTAAATTATACTAATATAAGTTCCATAATATAATATATATTACAAGATTAAAACATATCATTATAACATAATAAATATTAAAAATTAATAACTTATATATTTTATTAAATATTAGAGAGATTTAATAAGTTACATAATTAAGTATAAATTACATAAATATTTAAGAATTTATAAAATCTTAAAACATTTTTAACATATTTAGATTTTTAAAATATAAGTAAGAATTTAAAAATATAATAATAATACAACTTTTACAGTAAGGTTAAAATATAACAATATAGGTTTTACGAAAAACTATAATCATTACAAATTCTTTAAAAAATACAGGATTAGATTATTATAAATTTCATTACTAAATTTTATTTTTCCGAAATTCTAACTATAAAAATACATCATAATAATATTATTATTATCGTCGACATATTTACAAAATTCGTTTATTATTTACTTTATCAAAAGAATATTAATATTGAATATATGATATATACCTTTTTTAAAAAATATATTGAATATATACAGATTATCGTACGAAAATATTTCCGATAAAAAATTACATTTATTTAACAATTTTAGTGAAATTTTATATTATAAATCTGTTGAAATTTTAAATTATTTAATATATTTAAGTGTTAAAGACCTGATAAACGAAGCTGTACAGCGAAATTTTAAATATATATTTATATTATTGTATTAATTATTAAAGAATAATAAAAATAGGAAATTACCTATTATTTATATTCTTTATAATATTAATAATTATAAAAGTATTAAAGAAATTTCAGCAGGTATAAAGTGTAATTTTTAATTTAATTCTCACAAAAATAAGTACCAGAAATCTATTAATATTTAGAAAATATTTACTTTAAAATACTTAAAATAATTATTCCAAAAATTATATTTAAAGTGGGATTTACTACCGAATTAAACATATAAATATTATTATAAAAGAAATTAAGACAATTAACCTTTTAAGAAACGAAGATTTATCTCGTTACTAAAAATATTTAAAAGAAACTATTTAATAAAAGATTTAGAATTTAAATATATTAATACATATATAATTATTAAAAGGATTATAAACAATAATTATAAATTAAAATATTTATATAAAAATAAACTATATACAATTTTTTATGTATTTTATTTAAATTAATAACGGATATCATCAGATTTTATACGGGACGAAATAATATAAAAATAAGAAATAAAGTTACGTACGAAATAAAAAAACTATCCGAATTGTGAAAATATTTAGAAATTTGTAAGAAATCTTATAAATAGTTAAGACCTATTAAAAAAGATTTAATCGATAATAACGAAATCACCGGAAATAATAATGTCCCAATATGACGGCTAGGCGGTTTAACCAACTATTAAACCTAAGTCGACGGGTTTATGTTGGCAGGAGTATCGTGGGAATCTGAGCAATGGATACAGTAACGTATTACGTCTCGTAATGCCAAGGGTACCTTGGGTAACGATGTTGTAGTGCAAACACTTGGTATTAATAAGTATTGCAAGCTAAAGCTATCTGAACAATGGAATTAATGAACGTATATATCTTTCTTTTTTAGCTGGATCACCACCAGTAAGTTGGTAATCCGGCTCATTAGCTCACCACCAGTGAATTGGTAATCCGGCTTACTGGCTTACTACCAGTAAATTGGTGATCCGTCACATAACCTAATCCATATAGTTTTTTTGGCCTTTTCCGTTGCGACCGTTTCTGGAGGCCGTGGCTTATTAGGTCGTAATACGATTTCCCTTTTTCCAAAATCTTGTCCTTAAGATTTTTTTTAATAAGTTTTTTTCCATATACCTTTAATATATCTTCCGGTATGTCCAAACGTCGCTTTCGCAAATCCGAATAGCAACTTACCTTAACTAATTTAATTAAATTCGAAAATTTTAACGCGATACCTTATTTTTTCTGTTTTGCTCGGTAGCTTAATTGCTAAATAATAGATAAGGTTTTTCGTTATAAGGAATATGTCCGTCGAGGTCGTTCGTATAACGGAACGGAAATCCTTATTTCTATAATTAATCGCTATATCGCAAAATCGAAAAAATTAAAAAAAAATTAACGGCCAAAAAATCTTTATCCGAAATTTTTGCGCGATTTTTTCGTATACGTCGTTAACGTTAATACTATTAATTTCAAGGTACGAAACTTATTAATCGTACCCTTTAATCCCTAGATAATTTTAACGATTTTGCGTAATTGGAATCGGAATCCGTAATCGAGGTTCAGGCCTTAAAAAAGGTAAACGTTATTAATTGGAATGCGGTAAACTAAGGGTTTTCCTTTGTGGATTTCGTAAATTAGAATGCCATTATTTCGGGTGGTTCCGTTATTATTAATAAAAAAATTTTAATAGGCGCTAGGCGTTAATAAGGTTTTTGGCAGGTTTTTAAGTATTTTCGAAATTTGGGTATTTTTTTCATTTAATTAGTACTGGGTAAATCCGTTTTATTTTCGTATATCGAGAATTTTGTCCATTTCGTATACTTATTTATCATTTTTTTCCATATCGTTTTATACCATATATATTTTAATAATATTTACTGTTAATTCGAATAAAAAAATATAAAAAATTGGATAAAATTTAGCTTTTAATAGAAATTCCAATTAATAATTATTTTTTGAAATTTTCTTGGCGATTTTATAAGGACCAATATATTTAAAATCGAATTTTTTATTAGGTCGTTTTGTTTAAATGTTTTTTGTAATAAGGAAAACCATTTCCCTTTTTTCGAAAATTAATCCCTTTAATTTTTTTAATTATAATATTTGCTTATTTGATTTCGTACGAATTTTAATTTTATTTTTATTTTTTAATACAATTATTATAATTATTTTAACGTAAAAATTATTTTAATATTAATTAAATCATTATCTTACGTTTCCTTATAAACTTTTAAAATAAAACGAAAATTTACGTTTGTAAATATTAATTTAATATTTTCGTAATAGTTAATATTATAAATTAATTATATAATTAATAATTTTTTAATTTAATTATTTTATTCGTAATTAATATCATATCGTAAATAAATTTCCATAATTTAATTTATTTATTTTATTTATTTAATTATTTGAGGTTTAAACGCGTTAAATAATTTATAATTTAGGCCGATTTGTATTATAAGGGCTTATTAAAACTTAAATACAAATATTCATCCTTTATTTTATATACTTTTTATTAATAATTTATATATAATACAAATATATTTAAAAATATATATACCAGTTCTTCGGCATTTATATTTTTATAATATAATAAAAAATAAAAAGATTTTGTGAATTGATCGACGATTACAAAATTATTATGATAATATATTCCCATAATTAAATTTTTTAATATAAGTAATTTAATAATAAGGTCGAATATAACTAAATATTATAATCGCTTTACGATTAATAATAACTATAATTTTCCGTATGGCTTATATCGTCGAATCTTTAATTTAACACAAATATCGTATTATCGGATAATTTTTTATATTATTAATTTGATTTTGGGAAAAAAATATATGCATTAAAATTGCTTTAAGGTTTTGTAAATTTTTAAATATTTATGTAATTAATATTTATATATTTTCGTATTAAATCTTTTTAATATTTATTTTAGAATTTATATTTTGTTTATTTTTTGATTTACTGGGAAATTATTATTATATTATTAAAATTTCTGATATATATTGTAAAATATTGCCCGAATTATCGTAATTTGTCGTAAACGTAAATATCCTTTTGTAATAGTATTAGAAATTATATAACTAATTTTAACTAATTTTTTTTCGAAATTTGGCCGCTTGCTTAAGGTATTTGCTTTGCCGTTCTTTAAATTTTTCTTATGGATAATAACGAAATCGAAGTTTGCCAATTTTTTTACGTATCGAAATTATTATTTTATAAATTCTCTAATTATAATAAATCGGGTAAAATTTTGATAATCCGTATAAACCTTAACCTAATATAAGCTTTCCTTTAAGAAATACTTAAACTTCCGAAATACCATAATAATGGCCATAAATTCTTTATTTAAAATATTATAATTAAATTCGGTTCTTTTTAACTTATACGAAAAAAATACAATAAAATGCAATTTATTTTAATTATTTCGTTATTTAATTATTATGTTTAATACGTAATCCGAAATATCGGTTTTTAACTTAACGGAACGCTTTAAATTATACATAATTAATACTGGCTCGTTAATAATCGTATTTTTAATATTTTAAAATACATTTTCTATATTTAATATCCATTTAAATTCTTTTTTTTTTCGTAAAATTTATTAAAAATATAATTATTTTATTAAAATTTCGAATAAACTTTTTATAATAATTAACGAATCCAAAAAATATTTATATTTCGTTAATTATCGTTAAAGTTTATTATTTTATAATTACAGCCATTTTCTTAAAATTTATCCTAATATATTTTAAAGTAATAATATATTCCAGATATTTTACTTTTTATATATGGAATTAACTTTTTTCCGCGTTAATAAGTAACTTTACGTCTTATAAAACTTAAAAAACCTTATAAACGTATTTTGCATATATTTCTTCCGTTTTTAAGAAAATGAAAATATCGTCGAGATAGCAAACGATAAATATGTTAAGATATTTTCATAATACGTAATTTATTATCCGTTAAAAAGTTATTAATATATTTATAAATTTTATTAATATAATTAAATACTTAAATAATCCGTATTTCGTTTTAAAAATTATTTTTTATTCGTATCCTTTTTAATTTTAATAAAGTTATATCCATTTTTAAAATCGAATGCTATAAATTATTTGTTTCCATAAAATCGGTTTTTTATTTCCGTAATTTGGAATAATAATATTTAATCTTTAATAATAATATCATTTAATTATTAATAATTAACCATAAATCGTAATTTTCCGTTTTTTTTAAGTACGAAAAATATAGGATATCTTATTAATAATTTCGAAAATCGAATCCATCCTTTTTGTAACCGATTTTTTAAGTATTTTCTGAAAATATGTAATTTGTTTTTACTAAAATTATAAATACGGTAAAGTTTTGTCGAAAATTCTTTTTAAAAATTATTTCATAATTTTATTTACTATATTCTCGTAATTTCGTATCGAATTCCTTTTTGAAAAACGACTTATATTTATAATCTTATAATAATATATTAATTAAATTTTTTAATTTTTGGGCTCCTATTTTTATTATTCTAGATCGTTATTTAATTACTTTAATTTTGCTTTAATAATAATAATAATATATCGTATTTTTTTTAATATCCGTTTTTTTATATCTTATTCTTTTAAGTAATAAGGTATTTATCGTATCTTTATATCTGCATTTATCGTTATTATTAATTAAATATTAAGATTTTAATTTTTTTTTATTTATTAATAGGGTATAAGGCGAATTTTACCTAATTAATCCCGCCATTAATTAAAATTCCGTATTGGCGTATCTATGTTAATCCTAAAATTATATTGTAATTTCCGAATAAAACGATATCAAAATTAACCGTTTAATATCGTCCTTTAATAAAAATTTCGAGGTAATTAATTTTGCGTATAATTTTTCTATTATCGTAAACAAATTTCTAACTTTCGATATTTGTCGCTATATAAGGCTTTAATTTATATTTCCATAATAATTTAAATTTATTAACTATATTTGGTGCAATATAATTTCCGCTTAAAGCTTCATAATCTAGTATTATGGTATACCGGTACGTTCCGATTCGTATTTTTAAGGTAATAAGGTCGTTAACGTTTCTTATTATCGCGTTAAGTTATTATATTTGTTATTATTATCGGCGTACTATTCCTTCGAACCGTATTAATTATTTTTTAATTTTTTTATAATTCCTTTCTTTATGGAATAAATTATTTTCTTATGTTTACGATTATATTTTATTATACGTCGTTCTGGTTATCGTTTTAAAGATTTCTTGTAAATTAACGTATTTCTTTTGATGGCTTTTTTTCTTAAGGATCTATAATAAATATCAATTAAAAATAAAAGTCCATAATAATTTTCTAATAATGTTTTTTTACCGTACGCTGGATTAAATCTTTTTTTATTTAGTGGTTATATTATTTATAATACCAAAAGGGGTTTTTTTGCAAATATTATTTTTCTTTAAGCCAGCTTTTTGTTTTGGTTAATTGCTAAATATTTTCTGGGGTTATGGTTCGAAACTGTCGATATCATTGCTTATTATTTTTATTATGCCCGGTACGGTTTAAAAAGTCGAATTCTTCGTAATATATGCGGGTAATTCGTATATAAATATATTATTTTTATTTTTCGTAATCGGGATATTTTCGTCGTCGACAATATATAACATGTATTCTGCCGTATCGATCGGGGGTTCCGGGACAAATTCCTTTTATCCAATTTTAATATTTGCGTAATTATTTTTGTAATGCTTTTTATTATGCTTACGTTACTTATTAAACCAGCTTTTTGGCTTTTCGTATTTTTCGTCAAATTTCTTATCGTAATGGTCCTTATTGGACCTTTTGCTTAAAGCCTAATACGTATTTGGCTTAAATTATGTTAATGGTTTTGTTATCGTTTCCTTAATTATTTTTGGATTATTTTTCCAGTATAGTGGTTTAATTATTTTATTATGGTTTTTTAGGCTTTTTGTATTTATAGGCTTTATATCCCATTTTGCTATAATTGAAGCATTTAATCTGGCTTTAATTTTATTTGTGGGTAACGCCAAATTCTATAAGTCCTAGCGCCGTTTTATAAAAAGTAAAGGGTACGTTTCGTTTTTTCCCTTAATTGGATTTGTTATATCCCGAACGTAAGGTATATTATCTTTTTTTTCCTATCGTTTTTTAAACTGTCGATTGTTAATTTTGATTATTTTTGCGATATATCGGTTTAAGATAATTAATTATTTAATCTAAATAATCTTATTTTTTATATTATTTTTTAACTTTTTATAAAATATATCGATAAGGGCGGTAGTTTCGTTATCTTTTTATTTTACCTTAGTTACGAAATTTTTGAAGGTTACGGCGTATTTGGATACAAATTTTTTTTGTCGGAATTATAGGAGTTATTAAGCCGTTAATCATTTTTTATCCGGATTGCCGAAATTGTCGTATATTTTGTTTTCGAAATTAATATAAATTAAAAAGATTTTATTAGTCAAGTTTTTCTTATTCGCTTTTCTTATTTTTAGAAAATTTCTTATAATGGGCTTAAATTAATTAGCCATATCTTTTATTAAGCATATTCCTATTACTAGGACTATATCCGTTAGGTTATTAAGGTTTAAGAAACGAAGGTAAACTCGTGCCTAAGTTAAGAAAATTTAAAGGTTACCTTTTCCATCGTAGGGTTCTGGCTTCTTTGGTTTTATGCGGGCGAGAGAGGGTTGGGTAGGCGTAGCCCTAAGTTGTCGAACTTCTTTTTCCAGCTCCCGAATTCGAGCCTAAAGCTGCTAAGTAGGGGTTTCCTAAGTGCTGGTCGATATTTTGACAATATTAAGTATTGCTTAGAGTTTGACGGTACTATTAAACAAAAGTTTGCAACGTATAACGGCTAAACGGTTTAACTAATTATTAAACCTTAAATCGACAGGTTTATATTAATAGAAGTATTGTAAGAATTTAAGTAATAGATATAATAATCGTATTACGTTTTTTAATACCGGAAATACCTTATTGTAAACGATTAATATTAATAAATATTGCAAGCTAAAGTTATTTAAATTATGGAATTAATAAACGTATATATCCTTTTCCTTTTAACTGGATTACCACCAGTAAATTGGTAATCCGGCTTACTGGCTTACCATTAGTGAATTGGTGATCCGGCTTATTGGCTTACCACCAGTGAGTTGGTGATCCGGCTCATTGGCTCACCACCAGTGAGTTGGTGATCCGTCACGTGACCTGATCCACATAGTTTTCTTGGCCTTCTCCGTTGCGACCGTTTCTGGAGGCCGTGGCTTGTCAGGTCGTAACACCCAATTTACGGTTTTTAAAATAACTATAAAAAACTAATTAAGCAAATCATAAAGAAATATTAACGTAACGGCGGAGGTTTTAACGAAAATCTGTTTTTGTCGTTTTTGATTTTTTAATTTTTTTTGAAGATTGTAATTCCTATTATAATATTTTAATATTTTTAAAGCGAAAAAGGTTCTTTTTATTTACGAAAACGAATTAATTACGTAATAACCTTATTTACTTTTCGTTATATTTTTATTATTGAGTTGCGGTATTAATATTTATTAACGAATATCACGGAATATCTATTTTATATACGAATAATTATGCTTTATATAAGCTTTATATATCGAAATAATTTTTATTATTTTATATTTTTAACTGCTTGAAAAATATAAAAAATACAGCATAATTTTAAAATTAAATTCGTCCAAAATAAAAGGCCGGTTTCGACGCCGGACGATAAAGGACGAATTTTGACGATAAGTTTTAATAATACGACCAAATATCTGAATAAAGCATTAACTTATTTAAAAAGAATAATTTTAAAGGTAAAATCTTCAAAGAAAGGAAAATCGTATTACGATTTGATAAGTTAAGGCTGCGACAACGATCGAGTTAAGAAAACTAATATTTATTTAATTAAATAACGTAACAAATGTTTAATAGAAAGTAATAAAACATAATTTAATATAATTAAACGTAAATAAGCACAACGAAATAATTATATAAATTACAATATATATATATATGTTCGTTATTTCTATACTATAAATAATATTAGTTTGCAATAATAATTCGTTATCCAAAATGCCTTTGTTATTACGAGACGTAACCAGTTATTGTAATTATTGCTTAAAATTCTACGATATTTCTGCCAATATAAACCCGTACGACTTTGGTTTAATAGTTGGTTAAACCGCTTAGCCGTTACAGTGTGAGTCCGATCGTCCTTGCAACCGGTCTTGGCCTAGGTCGTAACATACTTAGATTAACCACCTACTCATATGTATCTGAATTACTGTAATAGGCCCTGGAACATTTTGGTATAATTTCTAGCTGCTAAGCATTAACCATTTAGTAACGTACGTTATAACATTAATTGATATATTTTCAATTAACTCTGTATGTAATAAATTTTAAATAAGGAATTTTTAAATATTTAGAAGTTTTAAAAGTTTAAAAGATAAAAATAAAGTGTTTAAACGAAATTTAATAAATTTAATAAATAAAAAACGCGTAACGCGATAACTATACAAGGTTATATCGCTTAAATTAATCTTATTAATATATATAAATATAATTACGATAATTTTTAATTTTATAATAAATTAAATTGATATTAAATTAGTTACAGCTAAGCCGGTTCAAGATTAAATATAATATTTATTTTAATTAAAACTTAGCATATTATCGCCTGCAAATATATTGCCTTTTATCTTATTCTTTCCGTAAAGGTACTAGTTAGCCACACTGCTAGCGCTGTTAATACGCATTCACCGTGAGATCCCTGTTCTGATACGCATCTAAGATAGTTGTTCTAGGCATCCCCAGTGTCCAATCTGGTAGGTCGCGCAGGGGTCTGGTTGAGAAAGGGTGGGAGGACTCATGTCCCTTGCTACAGGGCGGACAGCCATGAGCGACAATGGCTTGATTCTGTTGAGCTGGCCAAGAATTTCTTGCCTCTTGAGCCCGTTCTCAAGACCTCCAGTAGCGAAGCCTATGTACAGCTGCACCGTTGCAAGTCTATCACCAACATAGCTCAACAAGCTAACACCCCACCCTTCACCCACCACGTGAACTTGACCTGTATATTCGATTGCTCCGCTTCAATCACCAAGGACCTTTGACCAATCCTGCTTCTTCAAGTAATTCTCCACCGTATCAAGTGACGGCGGTGACTTCAACTGTATCCAGGCATTAGAACACACTCGAGGCATAAGTAACCCAAGTCAACTTACATCTCGAGGGTGAATGATAGTAGGGTCGTCCCTCGCCTCGTACCCAAACTCATTAAAGTATGCAAAGTTGTCTTCAAGCTCCAACATCAACTCATCCGGCAAGGGTAGATGATATGTACCCTTGGGCAAGGTGACAGACTCGGCCTTCAAACCAGTAGCCCTTGTGAACGCCAGCGCCAGCTCTTGCACAGTCAGCCATTCTCTATAGCCAATGATGTTCTTTCCGGCGGGTTCATTGACGAGTGCTTTGACGATGGGACCGGAATCCTCCTCGGCGGCGATGAACGGGACTTTCACGTCCGGCTCCAAATTCCCAATGAACTGGACTGTTCCTTCCTCGTTCTTGATCTCTCAGCAAAGTTCATCCAAGCTTCAGTGAGCATGCCTACCTTGATTGGTTGAATACTGGGGTTGGTGACATAGTTGCTCAAGAACAGGCCCGCTTGGAAGATACTCGTCTTTTCCCACAAGTCCGGGTACTTCTCCCTGCCATAATCCTCTGCATTTGCCTTTGAGTCAAAGTGATAGACATGAGTGTACTTTCCCTTAGACCACTTCGTCGCGTTTGAGAGCGAGGAGAGGATGAAGCGCTCCAGCGTTGGTACCTTGGCAGCTGCGTCGATTACATTCTTCAGCTGCTGAGTTTCATACTCGCCTGCCCAGGCATTTAATGGCTGTCCGGGCTTGGCCTTGTCTTTGTTGGCAGGATCATTGTAGAGGCCCCAAAAGTCACTGACGGCGAAAATGGCACTGGCACCCTCGAAAGCGGCTGAGAGCGTTTCAGGCTTGTCTATATCAGCATGGACGACCTGAGCTCCGCGGGCTGTCAGAGCTTGAGCCTTGGGGCTTGAGGTTTTACGAGTCAGGGCGCGAACCTGCCAGCCGGGTTCCTCGAGGAATGTGGTGGCGACAGAGCCACCCTGGTTACCGGTGGCTCCGAGAACAACAATGAGTCTTGAGGAAGGCATTATGGCAGTCGAATATTCAATGAACTGTAATGATAATGGAAGGATATGAAATTGACGGTGCCTGTGGACTCCTTTTTATCTATTTCCCGCCAGCGTTCGCCATATCCTTTATTACTAATGCCATCGTGGTCGCCGGATGAGCTAAGGAGGTGATGATTAATAATCAACGGGTTTGTAAACACTCTAACGTCATGCTTGGTTCTTCTCCACTATAGCGCCATCGTCCGTTCCCACTCCGTCGGTGGCGCAGATGGATGTGTCGGACGTTAAGAGCTGGTATTTCTGCCCCTATGAGCACAAATCGCCGACCAGAAGGGTAATAGGTTCACTAATCCATCTGACCTAACCACCCCCTCCCGTAGCTTATCCGAATCACCCGAAAAGCTGTTTCATTCCAAAGCTTTTTAATCCAATGGCTCTTTCATACCCCAGAAAACTCTTCCATTCAAACCCCCCACATCTCTTTCTACCGAATTGAAAATCAATTCCCAAAGCTGACCTTCCAATGGCTTTCCCCAACCGCCTCCTCACCCATTCAACATGGCGCCTCGTTGGCCTTGGCCTCACAACCACCGTATTCGCCCTGGGAGCCTTGGCCATACTCGCACCGCCTGTTGCTGCAGACACTCTTGGAGTCACGCCCACCACATCAGAAGGCCGCACAATAACCAGAAAAACAATGGCATTTCTCGGTATACGTGACCTGGCCGCTGCAGCAGCGCTGTTTTGGTTCTATCGTGAAGGGAAGGAGAAGGAAATGGGTGTTATGACAACGGCGTGGACTCTCGTGTGTGTGACGGATACATGGGTTGCGACGCAGGGGCCGAGAGGATGGGATAAGGGGATTTGGATGCTGTGTGGAGGGACGGTAGTGGTTGCGTTTGTAGGGTTGGGGCTGATGCAGTCGTGAGTGCTAGGTATTGATGTGGTGCTGAAGAATTTAAGGGTACGAGTAAAACAGGAAGGGGGCTGTTCGTCGAAGACGCATGCCTACTCAGGCAGTTCACATTTGAGCGACTCTAAAAATTGCTTTCTGACATGCCATGCTGAAACACCTTCCACGGTATCAGCACCCCATCGGGTTGCCTCTACTATCTTCTGTCAACGGTAAATATAGCGTCGAGACACGTGGGTTTCCTGAAGGTCAAATGTTCGGAACTAAGTGAACGAATTAGTGTCTGAGCGAGTCGACTGTGGCTTGATTAAAATTGCGGATATGTCACAGTTAAGCTGATCAAAAGAAATGGTTGCATAAGGTCTAGGAAGTGATAATTGTCTGGCTAGAGTCGGGGTCTCGGGAGCTGTGGCTAGGAAGCTCTCTTTATACTGTGGACTCGCCGGAATAATTTACCTTTTTCCGGGTGCACTTACATTGTTTCCAGCAGCGATGACTAATAAAGCTCCCCTTTTCTGCGACAGGATATAACTGTAGAAAATAGACCTAGCCCAGGCATATTCTTCTAGAGCACGTCTCTGACAGCCTGCTCAATATCCTTCTTTGGCAGCCCCAACTTGTCGTCCCACAGCCCATATGGTCTTGAATCGCCCAGAACCTGTTTGCCAAATGCCCCATCCCTAGTCAAGTCTATGATCCCAGCGAAATCGCCTGCTGCAAGCCTCCTCTTGCCATTAGCGATGACCTCCTCAGATGTTACGTACTTTACGGTCCATTTCTGGCCATCGACTTTCTCGACTACATCTGGAATGCCTTTGTGGCCGACATTGAAGGATGACTCAGAGACGTATTGGTTCTTGGTCTCATCGGCGT
Source organism: Monosporascus cannonballus (assembly GCA_004154925.1). NCBI lineage: Eukaryota > Fungi > Ascomycota > Sordariomycetes > Xylariales > Monosporascus > Monosporascus cannonballus. The sequence continues at coordinate 97,371 of QJNS01000174.1, read as the reverse complement.
GTTCGAGCATTGCAATGAGAGCTTTGCCGATTGTTGAGAGGGTAGTGGCGGTGAAAACTGAAGTGCCACCACCGATGAGACTTACGGTTTTGGAAGCGAGGTCGAAACCGAAAAATCCCCATTTTCATGGCCCAATCGAAGAATGCGCCAGTAACAAGACTCGACCAAGACATCTCAGACTCTTTCGATCGGAGGCAGTCAACTGTGCCCATCTTGGCTGGTAAAACAACAGGGTTCAGCGCGGGAAACTTGGGGTCCCGGGAATAGGGGCCGAACTCGCTGGGGAAGAATCTTTTCACACCAGAGGCTAGGGGGCTGTCAGGTGCCAAGGTGCGGCCCCCTTTCCGGGGCCCAGCGACCCACCAGTTTGGCTCCAGTTTGTGTATATATAGGGGGGCTTCGCCCCTGAGTAGTTAGAAAAGGGCAGGCATTAATGGTCATCTATTCACTACCCATACTATGAACCACCTGCTGGGCTGCTTTTTCTGCCTCTCACTCCGTACTTTACCATTTTCCCTGACAGGGGCATTAATAACTACCTGTTGGTCGCCTGCTACGATGTCGCCGACTATGCTTGTCACTACATCCTGACCTTCCATTGCAGCCTTAGCCGAGGATTTGGCGGTGTAGTCTGCTTTGAAGACCGGCATGCCTTCGGGGAATGTTGACGTCGACTCTTTGCGGGTCAGAACGCTGACTTTATATGGAGAGTCCAGGAATGCTTTGACGACAGGAACGCCCAGGTTTCCGCCCGCCTATAACACATATTGGTCAGCAGGATGCTCGCGGTAAGATGACTAGGAGAAAGTTATGGGTGGAGCGGTAGCCGTAGGGCGATAGGTAGTGCAGGAAGAGTGATGAGACGTTCGCCAATAAGCAGAACATTTTTGAGCCAGGCCATTTTGATAGAATCAAATGCTTGAACGACGGTAATCAACTGAACCGTAAATCGCAGACGGTGTTTTAGTAGTATTTGAATGAGGAAGCAGACAGAGCTCGTGCGAAGTCTTGCACTCAATAGGTCCTGTGCTACTTATCTCGATATGCTAGCCCACTAGCTTTGACAGAGCCCTACCTCGCAATTTTCAATTTTAGTATTCAGCGTCTCAGACACCTTCCCTTATTTGCTTAGCGGGATCGTATGTAGAAGCTTGTAAAGCGGTTGATTTGTCAACCTGGACCATTTCCGTGTGATTGTGTTATAAAGCATAGATAATTAATCTCATCATGAGCGTCGCGGCCTGCCCAGCCGGGTTTACTGGAATCTGCCAGCCCCTGTCAACCCGTCGCTGCTTTTTCTCGCCTACAAACGCTGCACCGCCCACCTCACCTCTCGTCTCACTCCCTCTCGCTCGCTTCCTTCCTCATTCGAACCATTGACCTCTCCAGATCAGCATAGTTTGATTGGAGTTAAATAGGACCGCAGAACGAAGTCATAACCTCGGCCGGTCAGTGCACAGCGCAGGCTTTCACTCGCATATCTTCAGTCTTCAGACCTCCAGGGTGTACGGTCTCTGCGTGCTACAAAAAGTCAAACGATTTCGGCCGGAAGAGACCTTTCTGGCGGTTACTTTACAAAGACACATCACTCTACGCCCTACGACTATATTTCCCCGTTAAAGCTGGACCCAGCCAGCAAACACGTTCTGATTACAGGCGCAGCCTGGGAGCAGGGAATCGGATATGCCACGGCCATGGCTTTTGCGCGTGCAGGAGCGTCTGCGATAGCAATAGCTGATATACACGGCGTGTCAGGCGATCTTGCCATGAAGTTGAAGTTGGCCGCAGCGCAAGCCGGACGCCCAGAGCCTGTAGTGCTGGGCTGCACGGTTGACATTGCAAGGCAAGACAGTTTTCAAGTAATGCATGACACCGTGTCACAGGCTTAGGAGGGCGTCTGGACATTGTCGTGAACAATTCGGCCCACTTGGAGCCATACAAGCCATTCCTCGATTCAGACCCGGATGTGTACTGGCGAACATGGGAAGTCAACGTCCACGGACTCTTCAACGTGGAGCGCACATTCCTCCCCATACAAGTCTTAACGCGTGGTGGTACCGACTATTTATGCACAATAATCAATGTATCCTCTTCAGGCGCATTGAGCGCTCATCCCGGGAGCGGAAGTTATCGAAGTTCCAGGCTTGCGATATTGGGGTGGACCGAGTCCTTGCGGTTGGAATATGGTGATGAAGGAATTTGACACTTTGTGTGAATCCGGGTGCGATTAAAACGAAGATTATGGAGAACTTGCCCGAGATGGTGCGGGATGCACTGCCTGATCGTCCGGATATAGCTGGTGATACGATTGTATGGTTGGCTGCTGAGCGTAGGGAGAGGCTAGGTGGGAGATACGTGAGCTGTCCATGGGATATGGAGGAGCTTTAAAAATGAAAGACGAGATCATCGAGGAGAACATTAAGATGAGGATGGTGTTTTGAGTCCACTGCTCGCTGTTTTCTAGCTTTGCGGAGCTAGGTGTGCGTATTGAAACGCCACAAATTCTCGCACTTATCGATGATATATATTGGGAAGCTACGCCCATTGTGGCTCCTGGGACTCATATTATCAAGGAATAAATATATCTGGTGTCTGCCCCCAACACTATCAAGTGTGTGAGACGTTAGGGTAGTGGTTATCCTCTCTGCAGCTGAAGCTCACCCTACTGACTGTGGGACAGCTGGAGCGAGCACTGGGGGTTGCTTCGACTTCAGGGACTTGCAGAGGCGAAATTTTGGGTAGGAATCCGTGCCAGGAATCCGTGGCCATGTTATACTGTCTTCACTAATCGATAGGAAGAGTGGTTTGATGTTTTGACCTGAGCAAGACGCCAGATCCTTAATAAAAAGAAATGAGGTTACGAACCGGCGTTGCTCTCCAATGCCATCGAACGCGGGGGCTGGGCTGTAAAGCCAGTGCCTGTGCGGAGCGTTTAAAGCCCAAATGGGAAAAAAATGGTTATAGGCAGAACGCCACCAGGGATGTCAGTCGCCCGCCCAGAGTATCCCAACCGCCTATAAATCTCGGTGCGGTGCACCCACGTCCACACTCTTTTCTTTCCTCCTTTCTATTCAAACTAGCACCTGCAAGGACGCCCACAACTGCCTTACTATAATCCCGAAGCCATTAGACAACATCTACCTAGGGCTTTGTCGCCACCTCCCTCGATGTCGGTGCTTGTTAGCATCGTTCTTTCGCAAGACAAGTGTTCTCGTGTCTTTTCGCTTTCACAAGACAAGCGCTTTGTTTATCAGGTTAAGAGGGAAAATACAGCCGTGGATGCTATTTAGACAAAAGGGCGGAGAGAGCGGTGTCGTCAGTGTTATAGTGTTGCAGCTGAAAAGAAGGGCGAAAAGGATAAGAAATAGTGGGACTGAAGAGTGTTTATAGTGGGTGTTGCCGGCGTTTGCGGCCGGCTGTGGCAGTGTCATGGTCTGTAATTGTCTGGCGCAAATGGCTATACCGAACATGTACAGTAGCTTCCTGTTCCCTATTCGTTGATTTAAAACCTACCTTTGCCGAGTTCCTGCAAGTGGTGGTTGCAGTCTTTCTTCGTCATTAGGTGCCACCCCTCTGGCGGTGCTTGGCCGGGATTCCGCGGCCACTATCGCTTACTCTTCCGTCATTAGTTCCGTTCATCATATATATATATATAGACATAACCTCATACCGCAGCTGAGGTACCAGTAATCCATATCGCCCTCCCCAATGTTCAACTCCTCTTGTCGGGCTCTCTTTTCCCCTTTATGGCGCCTTGGCAAAGCAACGAAACTTGGCGTACGTCAGGGGCTGAACGGAAAGACGCTATTGCAGGGATGCGTCACTTGAATCTTTTAGGCCGCAGAACATGCAGCAAACCGTTATGTGCGCGAATAAGCATTCGCGATCCATACCCAGGTGGAGCTCGTTTGGTATCCCCGTGGTGTGGCTTGGTGCTTGTGCTGCTTGTTTCGAATAAGCATATGACGGAAGCAGCCGAGCGTGCTTGGATGATGTAGGCCAAGCCTGAAGGATTCCCCTTGCTGATGACCACCATATCAATCCTTCCAATGCTGAAGGGATCAGGCTGGAGGGAAGTCGGGGTAAGATGGCGCTAGCTGGCTTATATATCGCGTGCCAGTGTTCCTACAATCCGCCGGGCCCAGTTGTCTTTGGTCGATGTCTCCGCAAAGAAGGGCTGCGACATTCCGCAGCCGTTGTCTCAGGAACCTACACTAACTGACACGACCATATTTACCACGGTTTGTTTTCCAGGCCTTGCGTTTTACACAGGCATTGGACGAGCACCGTACTACATAGCAGTTCCAAGACCATGTCCCATTCACCTCATCCCCACCAACCCGCCGAGGCTGCGGGTGCAGGCCCGACCTTGGACGCCGACCCCCAACGGGAAGAAGAAGCGGGCCGAAAGAGAGAGCTCCTCGGCGCCGCGGGCACAGCGGGGCTCAAGCCTGATGAGAAGAGGCGGCCGGACGGCAAGGTGTTGCTCACGGAAGACGAGGCGGAGTCGGCGCTCGCGTTCGCGCTGCCCGAGTGGCGGAAGTGGAGCATCCTCGTACTCATCCTGTGCATCCAGACGTCCATGAACTCCAACGCCAGCATGTACGGGTTCGCGGTGGACGGGCTGGCCGGGAAGTACGCGGTCCCGGCCTCGAGGGCGCGGCTGGGCCAGTTCCTCTTCCTGTTCGCCTACGGCTTCGGCTGCGAGTTCTGGGCGCCGTGGTCCGAGGAGCTCGGCCGCTGGCCCACCCAGCAGGCCTCGCTTTTCCTCGTCAACCTCTGGCAGATCCTGTCCGCGCTCAGCCCCGGCATCGGCGGCGTCCTCGTGTCGCGCGTGCTCAGCGGGCTCTCGACGGCCGGCGGCAGCGTCACTCTCGGCGTGATCGCCGATATGTATCACCCCGAGGATACGGGGTTCCAGTATGCTGTCGCTTTCGTGATTCTCTCGAGCGTGGGCGGGGCGCCGATCGGCGCCGTGATCGGCGGGTTCGTGGGGCAGTACCGGCCTGGGGAGTGGATCTTCTGGACCCTGATGATCATGGGCGGCATCGTGCAGGCGCTGCACTTCTTCCTGCTGCCCGAGACCAACACGTTTATCCTGATGGATAGGGAGGCGAGGCGGCGGCGCGAGAACGGCGTCGAGGTCTACGGCCCTAACGAGGTTAAGAAGCCGCGGTTCTCGGGGAGGGAGATCCTCAAGGTCTGGTGGCGCCCCTTCCTAATGTTCCTCACCGAGCCCATCGTCGTCTGGCTCTCGCTGCTTAGCGGCTTTGCGGATATGTTGGTCTTCATCTTCCTGGAAGCGTTCACTCCGAATTTCAGACAGTATGGCTTTGAGACGTATCAGATCGGTCTTGCTTTCCTGGCGTATGTAGCATGCCCCTCCCCCCCGTTCAACAGTCAAGCTGGAAGATTACACTAACCGCGTGCAGCTCCATCGTCGCGTACACCATTTCCTACCTCACGTACCTCCCTGTGATTTGGCACCACAACAAGACGCGCAAGATTGATCCTGACAGGCTTTCTCCGGAATCACGGCTTGGTGGCTCCTCTTCCGTAAGTCTCCTGGCTCTCCCACGTACCCCCGACGGCCGGTCTTAACATCTACAGTTGCTCCACTTCTCCCGATTGGGCTCTTCGGGTTCTCATGGACCAGCTGGGGTCCGGACAAGTTGCACTGGATAGCGCCCATAATCTTCGCCGCCGTCATCGGCATCGCCAACTACGGCGTGTACAAGTCGTCGATAGACTACATGATCGCCGCGTACGGTCCTTATGCGGCATCCGCCACGGGCGGCAACGACCTCGCCCGCGATGTCCTGGCCGGTCTCGCGGCTCTTTATGCTCACCCTCGTAAGCAGATATCCGGTCGTCTCCCGATACTCTAATCAGTACATTCTAACCGTTTGTTTGCAGTTTACGAAAACATCGGGGACGAAACACATCACCTCATCTATCCCTCGACCATCCTCGCGTGCCTCGGAGTCATTGTGATCATACCGATCTACATCTTCTACATGAAAGGCGAGAAGATACGCCTGAAGAGCAAATTCGCTCAGGAGCTCGAGATCGCTCGTCAGGAGAGATTGGCGAAGAGGAGGCGCGCTTCTGTACTTGGATCTACAGCGGAGAAAGAGAAACAAGAAGCGACTTATGTCGAAAACGTGTGAGAGTTCACAACGGAACCTTGAATATCGGCAACATGCCCAGCGAGGGTATGTGCAGAACGTGTATCGCGTTGGTATATTAGGTGGCTGGACGATTCATACTATTACATAGACTAGTACATAGACAAGTTATTATGACCCCTTATTTTGCCTTATAGCAACACATCACCCTAGATGGTTCAAGCAATTCAAGATATAGAAGGAAGGAACACTACCAGATAAGCAGTCGACCAGTGTCCATTAGAGGCAGTCCAGGTTTACCCCAAATGCCTAATAGCAGGAAGCTATCCATACTTGAGACTCGTGCATGCCCTGCAGCTAGCCTCCTCACCACTCCTCCTTACGCACTGTTTACCTAATACCAGCAGCAGCAAAAGAACCGTACGATAAGCTGAACTTCCAGGGACCCAACCTTGCCACGCGCCGCCCCGGTCGATGCAGACCAGATTAAACACGCTAAACTAGCAGCCGGAAAACCCAACGTAAACGATGGAGTTTCTCACGGAGGAAAAATAGGGCAACCCCTTGGTGACATGCTCAATGAACCCCTCCGCATTTGACGCTCTAGCGGAATGCCGCAAGACGCCACTCCAGTGCCCTAGAGACCTCCGACATATCCTCAGTGGTGCCTGAAGAAAATACAGCAGACACTGGCCCACACAGCCCCCCTCTCCAGGGAAGATGAACGTACACTACGAGATGAAAGAGCAACGGCCCGTCCAAGCCAGGCCCGACACGGAGGCATCGATAAGTCTACAGAAATCAATCCAGCCAGTCGATCCATCCAGCGCTGCCATAATCAGTCCGCGATTCGAAGCCCGTGACTCCTCCACGTGAGCTGGGGAAACCATCTCTATTCAAAATAAGCACACAACAACGAGGGCCGCAAGACTATTCGCTCCCGCAGTGCCTCTAGTGCGTATAGGCCTCCTCCACGACTTTACGCTGGGCAGTCCAGCATAACTGTCCATTCGAAACCCACCCTTTCAATGCCATCGGTGCCACATCCATGGCAAGTACAAAGCTAAACCGTCCTCAACAGGTTGATTCCCTGCACTCGCGGTCGATCGCCGGCCAGGGGCCCTCGACTACACCATACGCCTCTGCGCATAGAGACTGAAAGTGGGCTAGACAATGTAGGAACATAATGGATAGGTAGAGTCCGCAACATGCAGTGAATCACAGGCCATACTGACATAGCACGGAGTGGCTTGAGACTTCGAACATGTCTGGGCGTCTCATGGAAGACCTAGCACTGGAGTGGAGCTCAGAAATCTATGCTATGAAACCTCTAAGCATATTGAGCACATCGCCATGATCGATATCTCCGTCCCAGGCCAACAGTACTAGGCCTCGAGTCACTTCAAAATTTGGTATGATGAGGCCCTGTACACAGACTGGAGGTGCAATCAACACTCAGCACACAAGACCTTGTGTAGTTTACGAATATACAGGTCAGTAATTGCTACCAATACAGATTCAGGCTCCAATAGACATCGCTACCATCTCTGTTCACCTTAGTTATCACATGAATCACAGGCGCGGAGTGTTCCATAAAAGCAAGGCTCAAATTACGAAATGAACTACCTGCCTATATCCCTAAGCTCCGGTTAAGTTCAACCAGAAGCTTGCTGTCCTATCTGTGCCCGGTCCAACACTACCTACCGTTCCTCGAAGATACGATGCAGTTGTCGAATATTATGTCCAGCCCCTTGCAGTGACAATTTGTGCGGTCACCATTTTTGTTGCGATGTGGGTTTTCACGAGACGTTCGAGACGAACGCCCAGTTCATTGCGAGGGGACGAAGGCTTGGGCCAGAAAGCGAGTGGATAGACGGAAAAGGCGGTATTTGCTGCAGAAATATCAAAAGTCCATCGCAAGGCCGTGAAGGATGTTGTATAGGTAGAGGCATTCAGTGGGCAAGCCACTACGATGTGCAGTCCCCTGGGCGAGAAAAAGATCGCAGACCCCGGGTAAAGGTAGGTCAAGCTGATCCTCAACTCAATCGGAAGACTGGCTAGATGACTCCTGGCATCAAGCTACTAATCGGACACAAGCTGACCCTAGAACTGATCTCCGGCCGTCATGCCAAAGTCGCCCCGAAGCGTACTTAGTAAACCCGGGTCGTGGGTATTCAGTTGTCGAATGCCCCGGCACAAGAAGAGCTAGACAACTAAGGTCTTGACTAGAGGCCACGTAACGATATCGCGACCAAAGAGTCCTGAGGAATAATGGCATACTCAAAGAACCTTTTCTGCTCATATTGACTGTTAGGATTGTCGATGTCTGTCGGGCCTTATGCTACCGAAGGATCTGGCAGTCCGTGGGTCGACCAGAAATGGTGCATCAAACCCGTGAGGGTAAGGCATAGCTGCCTTTGCCCCTACTAAAACCGCGGACGACAGATATATCTCTAAGTTTCGTCGCTTCGTGTCTGCATGGCATGTCCTCCCTAGGTACTTTCGTCATCCCGGTGGCATACTGGTGAATTCTGGCCACGAGCTGAGACATGAGGGCCTGGGAGTTCCACGGCCCCTCGAGAGAAGCGTCCAGATCCGTGATGTATGAGCTCATGGAACTGTCTAAACTTCATCTCTCTTGGTGATTCGCCCTCTGCATTTAAGCCGACTAGTTCTGGGAGGCTATCTCACTCGCGGGACGTGGATGACCAACTATGGCTGCACGAATCGCGGAAAGTGAAATCTCGAAATGAAACGAGGCCATAAAAGGCAAAGATATTAGCAATGGTGAGATTCAGCTGAAACGAAAACTCAAGGCGGGTGAAAATGATTTTGTGGTCAATGGGCGCAAAGGAGATGCTCAGGACGTAAGAAGAGTTCGTTCCTCTCGTCGCGCCGTTGAGCCGACAATACAAACCGTAAACCAGATAGCCGAAACCGAGAGAGGCAAAGTCGAAGAAGTGGCCTGGACCGCTGTGTCGCAGGTTCGAGATGATACCATTTCAGACGTACCACATAGTGGTGTTAATATGTCGAATGTTATCGGCCGTACCAAAGTTACCCTCCATGGGGAGGAGGGGCGGAGGGGAGGACGGCCTAGTACCGCTATAGATCTCAGAGTCCTGCTTTCCTAGAGGGAAGCCCTGCTTTCCAATAGGGGTCATCTCCTTTTGACTCGCAGCAATGTCCTCATGGCTTCGAGCCCGTTGCGAGGCGAGATGCGAGTAGTACACCGCAGGGTGGAGGGACACTGGGGTAGTTGAGCGGCAGTACTGGTAACACTGCTGGTAGATCATCTTCTGCAACAAGTTAGGCTTGACACCATACTCATCATGGATGACGTTGTAATGCACCGGCCGAGCTGTTCCCTGGATGGCGACATGAGAACAGAGGTAGAAGTCGAAGTGGAAGGGATGAGTGGCGTCCTGCTCGACCAAGGTACCAGGCAACGGATTGTTATTTTTGTCAGCAGATGCCCTATCACCAGGCTTCGGGAAGAATCGGATATGATGACGCTTCGTGGCGATGATGACCGTGAACTGCGGCTCTGGGTAGTTCTTCTCTCGGAAGCATTGCTTGAGCGCCTTAACTTCTTCGTCAATGACGTACTGAAACTGTCCGTCAGACACTCCATCTCTGAAGTAATAGACGTGGCGAGGGGAAGTGTTATTGATTTTGCACCAATATGCGAGGAGTTTGGGGAATAAGACATGCGTTGTCTTGGGTAGAAGGATCTCGGTCCGCCAGCCGTTGACCTCGCAACGGCCAACATATTTAGCCGCATGCCTATCAGTGGAGACTGTCATGGCGGCCATCGAGGGCTGGCCACTTCCCGGAGCGGCGTGAGTGACATCAAGTCCGATCATCATTGTGGGAACTTGGAAGAAAGGCGTCATGTTGGGGTTTGGACCAGCGATCTTGCAAGTAGTGCCACCGAGTTTGGCATTGACCTTCATGGCGACGTTGCTGCAATACTGGCCTTGGTTCTTCTTGACATGCATGCCCTGAAGACATTGAGAGACGACACACCATCTGCAGTCCATGTTCTTCTTGATGCGCTCGTAAATCAGTTGGTTCTTGTTGGCCAGGATGAAGAAAATCATGGAGGGGTGCTCCTTGGCCTGCTGGCTGACAGTCCGGTAGGCGAACTCCGTGATCTTGCCGTAGTCGCCAATTGTATACGGGGCATGGAGGAGAATCGGCGACCTATCGATGTTTCCGCCGTGACCGCGATAGACTTGGCAGAATTGTTGCGAGAATGCCTCGAGGTGCTGCTTGGTGCAAGCGTCGCCGATAGCCACCATACCCCATGAACTGAGAGTTCTTTGGTTGCTCTTCCAGAATTTCTTCCCGCGAAGATCCCAGCGACCTGTCAAACCGGGGTTCTCCTTCTTGTTCGCATAAGTGATCTCGGGGTTCTGTAGGAGCCGTGCATTGGTTACAACCATCTCTTGGCTTATAGGAAGGTCGAACGCCCTCAGATACTGGTCACTATTCCAATTGAGCTCGCGCACGCCGTCCATGATATCTTTCTTTCTCTCGTTGGGGCGGGTGACGGCAATCTTGATCATCGCTGCGGTCTACGATAGGAGTTAGTGTCTCATACTATTCAAAGAGAGAAGGGCATAGTCCACTTACCTGTTGAGGATCCAGCTTGAACTGGTAACGCTGATGACTAGCAACGTTACACACCTCCAGCGGGAAGAACGCCCCCCTAGTGGTCTCTATAATGGGCATGTTCGCCCATCGCAACCGGATATTGTACTGGTCCATGAAGTGTTTGAAGACCGAGGTTGGCGTCGTGGTCCCATCTGGTTGTCTCTTCTCGAATGTGATCGTCCTCGCATTGCCACCCTCGGCTCCGTACTTCCTGGGCTCCCAGACCAGGCGCTTGACCGTGTAGATCTTAGGTTGGCCGATCTTTCCTCGATGGTTCACCTGAAACTTCAGCTTGATCATGCGTCTGTGCAGCAACTTGAATGCCTCCGACATGTCATATTCCGTCAGTCCGTCTTTGTTCTTCTTGACCTCTGGCTTGCACGCCTCTGCGAGCTGGAGCATGTCGACTATCAAAATCATTAGCATTGCAGGGCGCTGGATAAAGCATGCATGAGGCAAGTAGCCCACATCTCTTCCACTCTGGCTTGAACGAGTAAGCCATACGCAACGCGATCTCGCTCAGCGGGTGGCATTGCCAGAACGTGGTATTGCTGATGTCCACGTTGACACTGAAGCCGGTACCATTGCGCAGAATAGACTAGATAGAATCGAGCGAGTCAGCAAATACGATAGCAGCACAAAGGGCTTATGCGACTTACGTCACTAAGTCGGAATGCAGCATAGGTGCCCTTGATGACCTCGAGGTAATTCTCCAAAGGCCTGCGAATTGCCTGAGGCGAGTAGAAGTTGCGCTTGATGGAGATAAGCTGCTCGGAGGGGTTCTGTCGCATGACATGGTCGAAGAAGTCTAGCACCATGTTAATATCAGGCTCAATTGTGATATCAAATCGCCAACTTGCTCATGCACTCAAGAAGGTGAGAATCCCACGATGCTTTGCCCTGTAGATAGGCACGCAGATAATCAAGACGAACAGTCTTGATGTACTTAATAACACAATAGTGAATGCTGGTTCGGCGGCCGGAAGGTTGTCTTCCTGCCTCCGCGTCCAGGTCGACGGTGATATGCTCTTCACCTTTGGGAAGCTTCTTTGAGGACCTGTTCCAATGTAAGCTTAAGGCTGTGGGAAGGAGATTGGAAATGGCTATAACGCTGATTTACTTACCAGGCCAGCTTGTTGCCGTCGTACAACCACTTGCCACCGGCACTAGCCCTCTCCAAGACGTTCTGGACCTTGTTCGAGTTCCAGACCTTCTTCACAAGGGCTCGAGAGTTCTTCTCGTTGGGGGAGACGGTGACCTGTTCTTCGTTAGCAATTCGGAAGGAAATATTGTCAGACCAGGCCTACATCGTATTGGAAGATGTCTCCACGGGGAAGTCGCTGAACGTTGAAGATGTTCAGCTGGACCTTTATAGGCTTCCCCTCACTGTTGAGACCAGGGCGAGCAGCGAATCGCGGAGCCTCTCTGTTCTGATAATTTCAGTTAGCATCAAGGCTGTTAATTAAGTGAAGCCATATCATAAGGCCATCGGTGTGTATGGCATAGGACACAGAAAACGTGTGCGGAGTCAATGCAGTCAGTTTAGTGGAAGACTTACCGTGTTATACGCCTCGGGAGGCAGGTCGACGCGTTTGCCGATGAAATCAGCCTCAGTCATCAGCCGCTTGTTTGGGTCGCGAGCCGGGTCAAAGCCGATGCCAGGACCAAAGGGATTCGGCTGCCCCGAACCCTGACCTGGAGCGCGCCTGGGCGGCGATCCGCCGTTATTGGATCCAGGGCGAGATCCAGACTGTGAACCTCGTCGAGAACCTGGCGGAGAGTCAGAAGCGCCGTCTAAGTTCATACCGGAGACACTCCTAATACCTTGGGGCGACGACATGTTGACCTGGATCGAGCACCTGTTCGAGTTAGTAAGTCAAAGTCTAGCCCGATGATAAACGGTAAGACGTGAAGTATGAAAAGTGTCAGGGAAAGGTGTCCAAAGGAACCGCTTTGGCGGATATAGCAGGGACAGGGGAAAATGTTGAGGATAAGTAATGAACCATGTGTTGGTAGGCCGGATTCCAAGTAGTAATGCCCAGAATGATGAAAGGAATGGAGGAGAGGTATGATTGGTTTGTGCAGCTATGAAGTCTGGTTTCTCTCCGTGCCAAGTGTTGTAAGATGTTGAAATGCTCCCAAGTCACTGTCGCACAGAAGATATGGAAGAGGCTAGTTGTAAAGAGGGGAATGAAGGGCTGGGGTGGTCAATAGGGCAGTAACTGTACCAACCCTCAAGAGGAAATTGATGAAAGTGTAAAAATGGGGTTGTGGTAACCGTGGAGTTTAATAGATATGCGGCAGCAGACGTACCCGATGCCAAGTGTATGCTTGCTTGCTAAGGTACAAGGTCGTATTAAGGTGGTGATGATCCGTGGGATCGGTACGAAAATCAGAGGTGTCGAGGTTCGTGAAAGGCGTACTAGATGCTGATCAGTAAAGTGAAACTGGCGGATACACGTTTGGCGTGGGGATTAAGGGAAAGTGTCATAGAGAGATACTGCCTAAGTGAGTCGGGCTCTAAGAGGATACTAAAGAGATTTCCAATGTACGGAGGAAGGTTGGGATTCAGGCAATGATAAAATGTGAGGTTGAATTGCTGTAGAGCCCGATCCCACCGATTGAATGCGAGTCAAGAGAGTGATGAAGCACGTAGTCGGAACAGTTTCATGGATGTGAAGATAAGGAAATGCAGAGTGAGATGTTTACATGGAAGGGAGATGTGGTAGGAAAGGCGAAGGCTTAAGCAGTTAAGGAAGCGCCTTAGAGACTGCAGAGGAACGGGATCAAATGTAGACAGGGAGAATGTAGAAGGTGTTGATGTGAACTTACAAAAGATGGAAATCTAAAACTGCGCACGGTTGCTGTTGCGGAACCACAAATGCTGCCTAGTTAGCAAATATTTGAAGTAGAGGGTAATGCAAAGTGCCAAAAGCGAGATAGAATAGAAGAGGAAGAGGAGGTGATGTCTAGGGGTTATGATACCGGTGGGAAGAGTGGCTGGAACCTCCCGGAAAGCGGAGGGCAATTTTGATAGTGGCAGAAAAGCTGTAAACCAGGAGGAGGATCATGTGTTGTTGGTCAAGCTGACGCCAAAAGGTAACATGTGGTAAGAGTGGACGGAAGGTCGGGAGTCGAAACCTCCCGTGGAAGAAAACGATATCTTGTATTGTGTGGGTAGAGGATAACTACTTACTAGATAGGTGAATGTCCAAGCGAGTTGTTTAGCTCGTGGACTTGCTTGATTGCTTATGATCAACGCCACAGGTAATCGAAAGTGTTTACGATAATACGCAGCCTGTTTTGCTGTGCTGAGTATTTGTATGAGTAATAATGCGAGGAAAGAAGTGGATGGCGAAGATGATACCTGCAGTTGAAGATTGGTCATTATCCCTGTGGGAGGACAAACGGCTGAAGATGACGGATGGCAAGTAAGTGTTGATGAAGAATGACAAGGGTTGATGGAGGATGACTAGGAAGTGCAGATGTGTGGGTGATGGTAGTGGGAAAGAAAGGGAGCGATCTCTCGCGAGGGCAGATAGGGTTTATGTATTGAGAAACCAACCAAGCCTGGATTCCTACGGTCGATGTTTGGTTGTGGATTGTGATGTGGACTGTGTAGATGGGGAAACAGGAGGGAGATATATAGAAACAAGCTGGTTAAGGAAACAGGGGTACTACTTCCAGTTGGCTTGGTTCCTAGTGTCGGTCTGTGTAGTGCTGCATTGGGACAACACGAAGCAAAGTCTGGACAAGAAGGCTTCTTACCGGAAAGTTGAAAGGCGAGTCGTGTTTGCAGGAGTGGACGAGTGCTGTGGAGAGTGAGTAATATGGATGTCGGAGAGGTGCTGAGTGGAAGTGTTTCTGAGGAGCAGTGTGTTCATAAATTGGTTGTTGGTAGGGTTTGCAATGGGTACCCAAATGGGTACCCATCACTATCCACGACGTAAATTCACACGTCATAAAAGCTTAATACTTAGGGTTTCCTAGAAAGATTTATTATACAAGTAATTCTGTATTGTTTACAGGTGTTTATTATTTATTTATGATTGAAAATATCATCCGTGGGTAGTGATGGGTACCCATTTGGGTACCCATTGCAAACCCTAAGTTGTTGGGGTGTAAGGTATTGAGAAAGTATGAGGGTGGAGTTGGGGTGGTTTGGTTCAATATGTCACGTCAAGGTCTACCGAACATAAGAAGAGAAAGAAGATCAGTCGCTTACCTTGGGACAAAACGTGCCTATCTAAAAGTTAGGCGTGCTTGAAGGTCACCTTGGCCCTGCAGCTGAACCGATTATGAGGGTATGAGAATGGTGTCGAGAATCAGGTGAGCTGTCAGAGGGTGAAAAGAAGACCTAGATACGAAGCACCCAAATACAAGTCAGTGATATATGAGAGAAGAACTCGGTTGCTTAGCAGTCAAGTCAGAATTGAGTGGTGTAAAGATTATGAAGTGTGGGCGGTCGTTGAAGTGATGGGGGAGGGTGTAGAGGCAAATTCTCTTATGTGGATAATGGGAACAAGCTGAAGTATAGACCCTTGATGACGCACCAATCTTCATTAATAAGGTCTCAAAAGGCTGGATGAGATACAAAAAGGTTGGTAAGGAAGAGGTGACTATTGAGATTCGGGGCAACAGAGGATAATGGGTCAAATACGGGGGTCCTCACCCATGTGTTGATGAGGGCATTGTAGGTACTAGTGTGGGAGTGATCTGGGATGGTTTGCTAATCGCGTTTGCAGTTGTCTATCATAAGTTGGGTCGAATGTGAATTAAAAGTAAGGTGAACTTCTCGACGAGGCTAAGGCTCAGTGATGAGAGTGATTGTTGATGAGAGATTAAGATAGGCGTGCCAGAATGGTTCAGAGATGTCAAAGCTTACCTTAGTGTTCTAATGAAGACAGAGATGTCTCCGGTTGCGTGAGAGTTGTGGATCTGTAGATGTGTTATAGAGGAAATCCCGGAATGGGCACGTGTTTCAAAGTTTGTGAGGAATAATGGGTGGGACACATGGGGCTGGGAAGTAGCGCTGGAGCTTGCGGTGTTATCAAGTAACACGACATGAGAATGCTAAGAAGGAATGATGCGAGGGCGAATGGTATGGAAAGCCTACCCCAAGACGCCCAAGGACTCATTGATCCCGGCAAACCAAGATCAATAATCAATGGAAATCAGCTTTGTTGTGTATGGTTTCTCTTGGTCGTAAATCGACAAGAGGGTACGAAGAGAGATAAAAGGTGGTGGAAAAAAGTTGTGGTGGTGAGGGTGAGAGAACAGTTGGAGAGCCGAAGAATTCTCACTCATTATAAAGGAAAATCGCGTCGACTCTTTTCCCGCCCAAACAGTAAATATCGTGGACCCGCGGAAATCTGCGGAATATCTTTTTGCACGTCGTCTGTCAAAAGCGCAGATTCAGATCAGTAACTGGCCGTGGGATCAGTAAGATCGAGACGACGATGAATGAGAGGGACTCGGCGATGGTAGCGTATTGACGGCGAGGTCGGCGATCCAGAACCAAACGATGCGTTCGCCTATTGGTGGGAATTTCAAAGGGTCGGCAAAATGAAACTTGCACCCAGACAGCCGACGAGGAGATTGCTTGGGGGTGTATTATGTAACCACCATCAGCGTATAAAGGGGAAGGAGCAACCCGGCCCGACTGGCGGCAGAGTGGATGATGTAACTATCCTATCCCAGGGAGGTAGATGACGGCATGTTCAGTCGTGACCGTGCTAATTATGTGTCTCTTTTGATAGATATTCCCTTTGCATCACAAAATAACGAAAGTCAGTTGTGGCAGCGGAATGGGCAAGGCCATTAGCATTTGATGGTGGAATAGAGATCCTACGACTCTATGTATGACTTCGGCCATATCATCAAGTCTCAGATCACGCACCGGACGGATGAAGTCGACCACCTCCACTTAAAGGGGTAACCCACCTGGCTGGTCCACATAAGGCTAGCTATCGCCTTAACTTGGGATGCCTCCGCAGTGACGGTACGTAAATATGGGGACGGCATCTTTGTCCAGCCGCCCCTCGGGGTAGAGCTACTCGCGAGGTAGCTTCTCATTAAAGTCCCCGAGGACTCAGGTGTCTTAGAAGCATAGCGGTTTGTCTGATATGACATCCCAATTACACACATAGAGGCACAGTGCTGCCCCCATGCGAGCTCGGGGATATGGTTACATCCCCATCTGACGTATCCTAGAGATATCAGAGATACCTCAGGAAGTCCGGTGCGAGTATCACGTACAGTCGTCGGCCAGCCATAGAAGATCAACTTCGTGGGCACGGGGCGATGTGCCTCACAACCGTTGGTGATATTGCTAGCTCAGGCCCAAGCTCAAGTAAAAAGGCTCAAAAGGCACCCCTGGTATATCCCTTCAGCACCACACAAGACTCTGGACATAGCGAGCTCTCAAAAGTGAGGTGCAGTGCTGGCAGTATGGCCAGTTGTTGGAGTGTATGCGACTATACCTAAGTACACGAGCCGTGTATCACAGCCGGTCCGCATTCACTGCGCCACAGCATATCTTGTCCGAAGGCGTGCGTAGCCGCCATCGGGGGGTTAGCTGGTTGCCATGGGAGAAATTGCAACCCAGGGAAGGATGACAAAGGATTGTGGGCACATGCTCTGTTCCTCTATTTCTTCCGCACAGGGATACAAGTTTACACAGGGCTACGCAGCTGGACGGCCCCAGCCCCCTGCTCGCAAGCTGCCTTCGCCCAAACACAGCCCGCAACTAATTACGAACCGGTGAGACATACTTCATCGTGAGTCTATCCCGCCATAGAACATCTACGTAACCGAATCAGTCAAGGGGCTCAGGGCTCGAATCCCATAGAGCGCCTGGCCCGTGTATCTCTCTATTCGTATAACGTATGTCGTCATCCGAGCAGCTCCTGAAGTTTATGCACGTCGTCTCCATTGGGTTCTCGTCCTCATAGTCGTCCTCCGGGCGTCTGGCTGTTTCGCGGATCGGCGGTGGCGGCTGCGGAAGAATACCGCGCTTTCGCTGAGAGTACTTCCGCGTGGTGTTGTGAGATGTGACGATAACGAACACTCGGAGGCCGGAATAATCCTTGACCAGATGCTCTAGCGACCTGCGTCTTAGGATTGCACACGCTCCCGGCTGATATGGCACTCTGAGGCTGAGGTCCGGAACACACAGATGTCCTCCTGAGAGTACTCTAACCAGTATAACCTGTATGGTTGAACCGTGATCCCAGCTTACCCGTGTATCTGCCAAAGGTGCCCAGTCCGGCCAGGCCGAGATAAGCGTCTTCCTTATCAGCATGTCGCGCGGTATGCCCATTAACACCGGGAGCAAACAGGCGGAGAAAGTCTTCCTCGCTCGTTGTGGTCTTCTCCTCCTCTGCTAAGCTTGAGAGTAACTGGATGCCTTCGTCGTAGTAAGCCCGATCGAGTGGCTTCATGAGAAATTGAATCATCTCCGTAGCTTTACCCAGGGCAGCCCTCGAGAACTGTTGAACCTAGCAATGCCATGGCTTAGTTAGCTAACCGGCTAGTGGAAATTGCTTCGGTCACACCGGTATTCTTATCTCTTGGCTACCACTGTTTTTATCTGAATTTAAAGAAGGTTCACCATCTTCACCTTCTATAAAGGACCTTTTAAAGGTTATACAACCTATAATACATTTCTTCTTCAATTATATATTTCTATATATGATATAGAGTTTTATAGTTATAAGCCCGGTCCGTTATGACGGTTAGGCAGTTTTATGACGGCTATGCGGTTTAACCAACTATTAAACCTTAGTCGTACGGGTTTATGTTGGCAGAAGTATTATGGGAATCTGAGCAATGAATAACTTAGTCACGTCTTTTAATACCAAGGGCGCGGAATATATTGCAAACGATTGGTATTGATGAATGTTATAAGCTAAAGCTATTTAAACTATGGAACTAATAAGCGTATATATTTTTATAAATTAATTAAATCTTTATTAAATCTCGACGTTATCACAGATCTAATATTATTGGATTCGGTTGGTTCTGTATAGATTTATTTAGATCTTGATACCAAGAAAGGTCCAAATCACGTGACTCTTTTTATGGGTCCGACCGTTTTCATGGCCGATCTTGGATTAGGTCGTAATACGATTTCCCTTCTCCTAAAATTTTTGCCTTTA
Source organism: Monosporascus cannonballus (assembly GCA_004154925.1). Lineage (NCBI taxonomy): Eukaryota > Fungi > Ascomycota > Sordariomycetes > Xylariales > Monosporascus > Monosporascus cannonballus. The sequence continues at coordinate 78,425 of QJNS01000174.1, read as the reverse complement.
AAAATTTTCCTTCCTGGTAAATTATTCTTTTTTATTATGGCAGGTTGTATTATTAACCGTAAACCTTGCAATTATCCCAATTAAAAAATTTATTATTATAACGAATATATTAAAAACTATTATTGTTATATTAATTCTGGCATTTTAATTAATTTCTTATATTATATTAAAAAATTTATTTAAATCGTAAAATAATTATTATTAAAAAAACGTTTTTATGCTTTTAGCAAAAATTAAAAAAAGATTTAGTACGTAAATAACGTAATATTAACAAAACCATTAATTGCCTTTTTCGTTTTCGTCGTTAAAAAAGTTTTGTTTATATTAAAAAAAATTAAAATTATTAATTACGGACTTTAATTAATAAATAAGTTTAATAAATAAAAACATACGAAAGTTAAGGTTTTGTTTTTTATATTATCCCTTACTTCTCTTAATTAATCCATTTTTAAAAACCTTAATTAAAAGGTTTTCCTTAATAATTCCGTCGCCGTTAATAAAATTTTTAACGAGTTTTTAAATATTTTCAAAATTTAAATATTTTTTCTATTTAATTAAATATTAAGTAAATTTATTTTATTTTTACATATTGAAAATTTTTTTATTTCGTATATTTATTTATTTTTTATTTTTATATTATTTTATACCACAGATACCTTAATCGTATTTATTATTAGCTTAAATAAAAAAACATAAAAAATTAAATAAAGTTAGATTTTTAATAACAATTTTAATCAATAATTATTTTTTAAATTTCTTGGCAATTTTATATAAACCGATATATTTACAATCGAATTTTTTATTAAATTGTTTTATTTAAATATTTTTATTAATAAAAGAAATTATTTCTCTTTTTTCAAAAATTAATGCTTTTAATTTTTTTAATTATAATACTTATTTATTTAATTTCGTACGAATTTTAATTGTATTTTTATTTTTTAATATAAGTATTGTAATTATTTTAACGTAAAAATTATTTTAATAGTAATTAAATTATTATTATGTACTTTTTTATAAATTTTTAAATTAAAATTAAAATTTATATTTATAAATATTATTTTAATATTTTTATAATAATTAATATTATGAATTAATTATATAATTAATAGTTTTTTAATTTAATTAATTTATTTATAATTAATATAATATCGTAAATAAAATTTTAAAGTTTAATTTATTTAATTTATTTATTTATTTATTTAAAATTGAAATATATGAAAGAATTTATAATTTAAACCGATTTATATTATTATATCTTATTAAAATTTAAATATAAATATTAATTCTTTATTTAATATAATTTATATTAATAATTTATATATATTAAAAATATATTTAAAAAATTTATATTAATTATTTGGTATTTATATTTTTATAATATAATAAAAAATAAAAAACCTTCGTAAATCGGTTAATAATTACGAAAATTTTATTATAATATATTTTTATAATTAAATGTTTTAATATAAAAGAATTTAATAATAAAATTAAATATATTTAAATATTATAATTATTTTATAATTAATAATAATTATAATTTTCCGAATGGTTTATATCGTCGAATTTTTACTTTAATATAAATATTATATTATCGTATAATTTTTTATACCGTTAATTTTATTTTTTAAAAAAAGAATGTATATATCAAAACCTTTTAAAGTTTTATAAAATTTTAAATATCCATATACTTAATATTTATATATTTTTCGTATTAAACCTTTTTAATATTTTTTTAAAATTTATATTTTATTTATTTTTTAATATATATTAAACGGTATTACTCGAATTATCATAATTTATTATAAACGTTAATATTTTTTTATAATAATATCGAAAATTATATAATTCATTTTAATGAATTTGTTTTAAAATATTTATTTTATCGTTTTTTAATTTTTTCTTATAGATAATAACGAAATTAAGATTTGTTAATCTTTTTATATATGTTAATTATTATTTTATAAATTTTTTAATCGTAATAAACTCGATAAGATTTTAATAATCCGTATAAATTTTAATTTAATATAAATTTCTTTTTAAAAAATACTTAAATATTCAAAATATTATAATAATAATTATAAATTTTGTATTTAAAATATTATAACTAAATTTGGTTCTTTTTAATTTATACGAGAAAAATATAGTAAAATATAATTTATTTTAATTGTTTTATTATTTGATTATTATATTTAATATATAATCCGAAATATCAGTTTTTAATTTAACGGAATAATTTAAACCGTATATAATTAATATTAATTTGTTAATAATCATATTTTTAATATTTTAGAATATATTTTCTATATTTAATATTTATTTAAATTTTTTCTTTTATAAATTTATTAAAAATATAATAATTTTATTAAAATTTTAAATAACTTTCTTATAATCATTAACGAATTCAAAAAAATATATTTTTTTTAATGATCGTTAATATTTATTATTTTACAATTATAATATTTTTTGGAAATTTATTTTAATATATTTTAAAATAATAATATTATCCAAATATTTTATTTTTTATATATAAAATTAATTTTTTTATATTAATAAAAAACTTTATAAATATATTTTATATATATATATTTTATTTCCGAAAAAATAAAAATATCGTTAAAATAATAAATAACGAAAATATATAATACATTTATAATATATATTTAATTATTTACTAAAAAATTATCAATACGTTCGTAAATTTTATTAATATAATTAAATAATTAAATATTGTATATTTTGTTTTAAAAAATATTTTTTATTTAAATCTTTTTAAATTTTAATAAAATTATATTTATTTTTAAAATCAAATATTATAAATTATTTAATTGGGTACAATTAATGTTTTATTATTAGAAATAAAAATCATAATATTTAATTTTTAATAATAAAATAATTTAATTATCAGTAATTAATTATAAATCGTAATTCTTTTATTTTTTTTAAATATAAAAAATATTAAGTAATTTATTTATAATTTCGAAAATTAAATTTATTTTTTTATAATTAATTGTTTAAATATTTTTTAAAACATTTAATTTATTTTTATTAAAATTATAAATAAAGTAAAACTTTATCGGAAATGCTTTTTTAAAATTTTTTTATAATTTTATTTATTATATTTTAATAATTTTATATAGCATATATTTTTTAAAATTTATTTATATTTATAATATTATAATAATATATTAATTAAATTTTGTAATTTCTTAAATGATTATTCTTATTATTTTAAATCGTTATTTAATTATTTTAATTTTGTTTTAATAATAGTAACGATACGTCGTATTTTTTTAATTTTTTGTTTATATTTTATTTTTTTAAATAATAAGATATTTATTATGTTTTTATATTTGCATTTATTATTAATATTAATTAAATATTAAAATTTAAAATTGTTTTTATTAATAAAAAATAAAATAAATTTTACTTAATTAATTTTGCCGTTAATTAATATTCTGTATTAACGTATTTATTATAATTTTAAAATTATATTGTAATTTGTAAATAAAACGATATCGAAATTAATTATTTAATATTATTTTTTAATAAAAATTTCGAAATAATTAATTTTACGTATATTTTTCCGTTATTATAAATAAAATTTTAACTTTTGGTATTTATCGTTATATAAAATTTTAATTTACATTTTTATAATAACTTAAATTTATTAATTATATTTAATATAATATAATTTCCCCCTAAAATTCCGTAATTTATTATTACGATATATTAATATATTCTAATTCGTATATTTAAATTAATAAAATTATTAATATTTTTTATTATTGTTTTTAAAACTTTTATTAAGAATTTATTTTAATTCTTTAAGTTTTCTTATTTTACGGCGTTTTTATAAATAGCTTTTTTTTAATTTTATTTAAATTTATTAAATTTTATTTATATTTTTTCGTTTAGCGTATTAAATTATTATATTTATTATTATTATCGGCATATTATTTTTTCAAATTATATTAATTATTTTTAATGTTTTTATCATTTTACTTTATTAAATAAATTATTCTTTTATATTTGCAATTATATCTTATTTTATGTTATTTTAATTATTATTTTAAAAGTTTTTTTATAAATTAATATATTTTTTTAATAATTTTTTTTAAAAATCTATAATAAATTTTAATTAAAAAAAATCCGTAATAATTCTTTAATAATATTTTTTTTATTATATATTAAATTAATTCTTTTTCCGTTTAATAATTATATTATTTATAATAAAGAAAGGGGTTTTTCTATAAATATTATTCTTTTAAGTTAAAGTTTTATATCGGCCAATTATTAAATATTTTTTAAAATTGTATTTCGAAATTATTAATATTATTATTTATTGTTTTTATTATTTCCGATACGATTTGGAAAATTAAATTTTTTATAATATGTATAAGTAATTTATTTATAAATATATTACTTTTATGTTTTGTAATTTAAATATTTTCGTTATTAATAATATATAATATATATTTTATTATATTAATTAAAAATTCCGGGATCAAATGTTTCTGTTAAATTCTAATATTTATATAATTATATTCATAATATTTCTTATTATATTTATAAAATTTGTTAAATTAATTTTTTAATTTTGCGAAACTTTTTATCGGATTTTTTATTATAATAATCCGTATTAAACTTTTTATCGTAAACTTAATATATACTTAATTTAGATTATATTAATAATTTTGCTAGTATTTCCTTAATTATTTTTAAATTATTTTTTTAATATAAAAATCTAATTCTCTTATTACGATTTTTTAAATATTTTATATTTATAAGCTTTATATCTTATTTTGCCATAATTAAAACATTTAATTTGGCTTTAAATTTATTTATAGGTAACGCCGAATTCTATAAGTTTTAACGTTATTTTATAAAAAATTAAAAAATATTTTTTATTTTTTTCTTTAATTAAATTTACTATATTTTAAATATAAAATATATTATTATTTTTTCTTTTATTATTTTTTAAATTATTAATTATTAATTTTAATAACTTTTACGATATACCGGTTTAAAATAATTAATTACTTAATGTAAATAATTTTATTTTTTATATTATTTTTTAATTCTTTATAAAATATATTAATAAAGGCATTAATGTTATTATTTTTCCATTTTGTTTTAACCGTAAAACTTTTAAAAATTAGAACATATTTAAATTTAAATTCTTTTTATTTAAATTATAAAGATTATTAAGCCATAAATCGTTTTTAATCCGAATTGCCGAATTTATTACGCATTTTATTTTTAAAATTAATATAAAATAAAAAAGTTTCGTTAATAAAAATTTTCTTATTTAATTTTCCTATTTGCAGAAAACTTTTTATTATAAATTCAAACTAATTAACCGTATTTTTTATCAGATATATTCTTATTATTAAAATTATATCCGTAAGGTTATTAAAATTAAAAAAACAAAAGTAAATTCGTATTTAAATTAAGAAAATTAAAGATTATTTTTTTATTATAAAGTTTTAATTTTTTAAGCTTTATACGGACAAAAAAAAGTTAAGTAAATAATGTAACTTTAAATTGTCGAACTTTTTTCTCCAATTTCTAAATTCGAACCTAAAATTATTAAATAAAAGGTTTTTAAATACTAGTTAATATTTTAATAATATTAAATATTATTTAAAATTTAACGGTATTATTAAATAAAAACCTGTAACGTATAACGGCTATACGGTTTAACCAATTATTTAACCTTTATTATACGGATTTACATTAATAAAAATATTATAAAAATCTAAGTAATAAAAAACTTAATTATATTTTTTAATACCAAAAACGCGAAATATATTACAAACGATTAATATTAATAAATATTATAAATTAAAATTATTTAAATTATGGAACTAATAAGTATATATATTTTCATAAATTAATTACATCTTTATTAAATTTTGATGTTGTTATAGATCTAATGCTATTAGATTCGGTTGGTTCTATATAGATTTATTTGGATTTTGATGTCAAGAGAGATCCAAATTACGTAACTCTTTTTGTGGGTCCGACCGTTTTCGTGGCCGATTTTGGGTTGGGTTATAACAAGTTTAACCAACTATTAAACCTAAGTCGTACGGGTTTATATTAGCAGAAGTATCGTAAAATTCAAAGGAATAACTATAATAACTTATTACGTTTCGTAATACTAAAATCATTTCAAAAAACGAATTATTAATATAAATTAATATTATTTAAATTATAAAAGTAATAAACATATATATTTTATTTCCTATTTTATATACTTAAAAGAATTTAATTTTTTAAAATTTATATTTTTATGTAAATTGCTAAAGTTAAACTATTAAAACTTTTAAAAACCTTAAATCTATTACTTAATTTTCTTTATATCGAACTTAATTTTATTTTTATTTTAAGCGTTTTTAAATTTATTAAGCTTATCGAATTATACTACGAATTATCTTTTTTAAAAAAATATGTTTTTCGAAAGTTTTATGAATTTTTTCCGTTTTTTATTTTATTATATTTAATTATATTATAAACTTTCGTTTGCATAAATATATTGACGTTTGTTTATAGAAACGAATGATTTATTCAGATTTTATTCTATTTTTAAATTTCATTATAAAAAAAACTGTAAAGCTTTTCGTAATTCTACAAACTATACGTGATATATTTGTTACGGGAATTTTATAAAGTTTTCGAGCCGTCTGAAGGTGAATATAAATTATTTTTAATAGAAACGTTATTTAAAATATAAAAAGAATAAATTCCAAAATCATTATATAGTATTATTAATAAATTAAATCGTTTTTAAAAATAATGGCGAATTTGCTGTAATCGGAGTATAAAAATGTTTTATCGTAATAGTAAAAACGACGAAATAATAAAAGAATTTAAACGTTTTAAACGAAAATAAAAAATACTTAATAATTAAGATAATCGTTTTAATATTTGTTATAACTTTCGTTAATTTAGTTAACGTAAATATTATTAATTTATTAATTCTTAATTTTACAATTTTATAAAGTATTTCCGACATTATCAATAAAAGTTTCGTAATAAATATTCAATATGAATAATATTTTTCGCAGTGTTTTTTTTTAAATACTTTCGGAATTCGGATTTTTTTAATTTAATTAACTATTAAGTATATTTATTTTCTTATATCGAATGTTTCTTTTACTTTATATGTAGTTTTTTTTATTTTTATATCGTTTCGTTTCATACAAATTTTAATAATATTTATTATGAACTTAATCGAAAATATAAAAAATTAAATAAATTTTAAATTTAAAATAAGAATTTTAATTAATCCTTAATTTGTACAATTTTCTTAATTGCCTTATATAAATCAATACATTTAAAATCGAATTTCTTATTACACCTTTTTATATAAATATGTTTCATAATAGGTTAAATTATTTTCTTTTTAAAAAATTAATTTCTTAAACCGTGTTAATTTAATGTTTAATTATTTAATTATATACAAATTTTAATTTTAATTTTAATTTTTGATAGAACTTTTTAAATCATATTCTTGTAAGCATTAATTTCATATTAATATATCAGTAATATATATTTTTATAAATATATAATATAAAATTCAAAGGTACGTTTATTAAAAATATTTTAATCTCTTTATAATCATTAATATTGCATATTAATTAAGTAATAAGCAATTCTCGTATTTAATTATTTTGTTCGCAATTAATACAATATTGTAACTCTAATTTTAATATTTAGTTTAACTGTTTTATTTATCCGTTGGTTTAAGATTTAAATACCCTAATCACATATAATTAAATACACTTACATTATAGAAATTAAGCAAAATTTAAAAATCAACGTAATTTTTTTATCGGAAATAATTTCGTATAATAATATATTTATATTGAAAATGTTATTATAGGAAATATATTTCATTTATTCGATATTAATTCGTTTTAAAAAAATGTAAAAATGAAAAAATTTCGTAAATCTGTTAATTATTTCGAAAATATGGTTATAATATATTTTTATTGTTAACTTTCTAATAAAGGAAATTTCGTAATAAAATTGATAATAATCGAATTTTATAATTCTCTTAAAACCGGTAATAAATACAGCTTTTTATAATGTTTATACCGTTGTATTTTAGCTTTATTAAAAAGGTTATATTATTATCCTATTTTATAAATTATTATTTGAATTTTTAAAAATATAAATATATGTAAGATAATAGATAACTATAAGCTAAGTAAGGTGATCTCCAACCAGTCGTAAAGCAGATTCCAAAAAATAAATATATTAAATTATTTCCACCTGGCGTTTCCCATTAGCTGCCAGATAATGGATTTATATTAATAAATAAGTCGGTAGTTAATCGGTAGCTAATCGGTTACCAGCCTTATTCTTATAAAAGCTATATTTTTATAATTATTCCCCTTTTTTAAGCTATTAGTTTTTAATAATAATATTCTTAATTTGATATAACGCGTTTTGTAAATTTGATTACGTATAATTGCCGATAATTTACCGTTAAACTATGTTATAAATGGTTGCCGTAATAAGTAATACGTATTATATTACGTAATTAATTATGTTTCGCTTAATTCCTTATTATAATCCGTTTTTAACCTTATTTTATTTACCTTTTCTTTTTTTCCCTTTTTGCGCCTATATTTTTATTTTTTTTATGTACGTATTCCGTTCGGTTTCCCGTCTTTTTTATTTTTATTTCGCCTTTTCCGTTTATTTTGCATATTATTTCTGTTCGCCATATTTTTTTCCGTAAGGAATTCCAAAAGAAATAATATTTTGATATTAAAAAAAATTAAGATTTTCTTTAACGTTGTCCTTTCGACGCTAATAATAAAATAAATACTAATTATATTACGGGGGGTAATAAGCCGTATTATATTTATGTAATATAATGTTATTTCGATTACCGTACGGTTTATATTTAAATTTTGGACGCTTTAAATTATGTTGTAACCAATTATTATTATAAAATATTTCGCGCGGTAAATAATTATTTTTAATATTATTAATATCGCTATTTAATTTCCGTTTAAATTCCGATTATCCTTAAAAGTATTATTTAAATAATTTTTTAATTCGGTATTAATAATTAGGAATTAATCGATAAATTTAAAAAGGTTCGTATTGCAAATATTTAATACGAACGTTTTAACGTAATTACCGTCGGTTGTCGATTCAATATTCTTTGCAAAGTTAAATTCGCCCTTAATACGGTTATTATTAAAGAATATCGTTTTTTTAATATAATTAAGGTCGATTTCCGATTGTCCGTTATGGTTGCGGAAATCTAATTTTAATGCTATTTTATGGGTTTGCAAACTTAAGTCCTTTTTATAAATATTACGGTTTTTTTTATTATTCCGTAATTAATTTCCGATTAGGCGTAATTTTAAAATACCCCTATAAGTAAAGTAATTTTTAAAAGCCGTTATACCGTTATGTTTCCCGTTTATAAGTATTTTCCGTTTATTTTTTAATGTTTTAACGAAATTTTGATATTTATTAAGAATTATAATTAAAAAACGGCTTTACTTGGCAAGGTTATTATTAAATTTAAATACGTTAAACGTTTTAAAAATGGCGCCCTATTTCCGATTAATAACAAATTATATTCCGGTTATTTAAGTTTTATTTTTCGTAAAAAATAAAATGTTTTTAAATTTTGTCCAGGTTTTACGTTTAACAAATTTAATAAACGTATTTATTTTTTGCCGTCGTAAGTTTTCCGATTATTTTCTGATATTTTTATATTAATTTTTTAATATATTTATTAGAAGCTAATTAACGCAAAATTTAATAATTAAATATGAAATTTTGTTTTTAACATAAAAATTTAATTTCTTTTTACGTTATTTATAAATTTCCGATCGGTATACGATAAAACAATTATTTGTTAAAGGTTTAAAAGCAATTATGTAATTAGGTAATATTTTAATATTAATATTTTAATTTTATTTGGAATTATTTTTTATATTTTTTATAATTATTAAACAATTAATTTCCGATCGGGTTATTATTATCTTACGGTTTTTAAGTTATTTTATTTCCTATATACGTATTTAATTTTTTTTCGTAACGCTATAATATCTTAAACGCGTATTTAAGGTATTTTCGGGATTCCTATATATTATATTTAATGGGCTAATTTTTTTTATTTGATCAGATATTTGCGTTACCCCTGGTTATTTCGATAACGAACGATATCCTTTATTATTTATTTTTCCTGTTTTTTTATTAGGTCCGGTAACGTTATCTGGATATTATCCGGTTTTCGGTTATATTACGGTTTTAATAAAGATATTAAAATTATATTATATATCCGTTAATATTTGGTAAAAAAATTATTTTATACGTTTGGAAACTTATTTACTTTTTAATTATAACCTAGATATAAATAAATACGAATTTCTTATTTTTGAATTTGAAATATTTAATCGATAAATTTACTTATTGCCTTAATTAAAATTTTATAAGCATATAACGTTAATTATAATATTTTTTCTGGGCTGTTATTATTTTTTTCCAGTATTTGTATATTACTTAATAAATAATTGTTATTTTTTCGAAACGTTCATTAATTCCTTATACTTATTTCTTAAACCTTTATAAAAATATTTATTATTTTTAAATAATATTTATATAAGGTTTTAAACGGAAAAAGGCCAGTAAATACGTTCCGTATATTATTATGTACGAATTCCGTATTTTGCAATAATTTTATTTAATTATTTTAATATTTATTAATTATAATTACGGAGGTAATATTTTAAAATATAATAAGTATATTTTATTTACCCATTAATTTACGGATAATAAACGGTCGATTTTCGCCGTTTTATTTTCTGTTTTTTATAAAATTCCGCTTAAAATTAATTCTTTAATAATTTATCTTCATTATTAATAATTTCGGCTGGCGTACCGAATTTATATTTAATTTCGTTATAAAGTAATTAAGTTAATTCGGTTATGGTTAAGGTTTTAACCGTAAGGATAAATAATTTTAATTTCGTAAAACGGTCGATAATTACTAGAATTACTTTGTATTTTAACCCGTTTAAATTTAGGCTTTTAAAAAGTTTTATAATAGAATTTAACGTGATTTTTTAAAAGAATTATTTAAATAACGGTAAGGGTTATAATTATCTATGTGGTTTATAACGTGATTTTATTATGCCCTGGCAGTTCGGATATTATTTGGTATATTTTCGGATATCGTTCGTTATATTTTCTTAGTAAACCTTTTTAATTATTAGTTTTAACATATAAATATATCTTATATATCCTGCCTTTAAATTATTATAATGCTAATTAATTAATTATTTCCGTAAAACGTCTTATAATAGGATTACGAATTTATTCCGATAATATAAAATTTTATTTAGATTTAAAAATATTTTTCTTTTATTTTAATTTAACGTTTAATTATCCGTATTAACTTTATAATATTTAAATCTTTAATTTGTAATTTTCGAACTTAAACGTAAAATTATCGGAAAATTTTCGGTTAAAATACCGTTTCGTTTTTGGCCAGTTTTTTCGTCAAAAAACGTAAAACGTAATAATTATAAATAATAACTTTAATATTAATTTTATCTTTTTCAAGTTTTTCGGAATTTAATCGTAAAACGGTTATAATTTGCAATTAATATTACTTAATTATTAATCGTATTATTATTATTTTTAAGCAATAAATTCGGCAAATATATAATTTCTTATTTTCCTTTTTTCTTTAAAAGTTTTTTGCAATTATATAATAAGCGTTTTCCGCTTTTTTTACGTGGATAATAATTACCTAAATTTCCGTTACTTAACATCTGTTTAAAAATTTTATAAAAAACAAATTTTACGTTATTTTTATAAGGCCTTTTACCCCTTTATAATACTTTGAAATACGCTATATATTTACAATCGTTTTCCGGCATATTATTCGTAAATCCGAATTTTTTAAATAACGTAAAAATTACGTTTTCATATGCAATTTCCCTTAATTTATAATCCGGGCATTTAAATAACCTATGTATTAAGTTAACGGCGTCCGGTTAATATTAGATCTTAAAATTAAATTATATAAAACGATAAACTTATCGGGTCAACCTTTTTTTATAATTATATATTAACGCCTTTATTATATTTTTAATACCATATAATCGATAAATATTAAGAAATCTTTTTTATATCTTTAATGTCTTATTATTAATATTTTAAGATTTTTATAATCGCCAATAATTTTCGTTATTTTATAACTTATCGTTTTTCGGTTAAATTTAATTTTTGCAATTAATATACGATTAGGCGTTAATATTTTTTGTATTTTTATAAAAATATCCTTAATATGGCTTTTATCAAAACGTTTATTTTAACCTTGATATTTTTGATATTATCCTAATACCGAAAAATGGTCGCCGACTAAAAAATATTTTTTAAGTTTTAAAACGTCTTTTTAACTTTTTCAGGCTATTTAAATTTTGTTATTTTACCTTTATTTTGCGCCCTTTTTAAAAACTTAATAATAAGTTCGGTAATACGTAAATAATAAATAATAAATTTCCGATAAAAGTTCGTAAATCCTAAAAATATTTAAATATTATAAATTAATTTTAACTTTAGTTATATTTCGATAATATTAACCCGTTAACGGTTTACTTCCAAACCGTCGGTATTCATTATAAATCCTAAAAATTTTATCTTTCTTTTAAAAAATTCGTATTTAAATATTTTGGCAAATAATTAATATTGCAATAGCCGTTCTTAAACTAATTAAAAATATTTTGCATATTTTCTTTTATTATCCGAATAAATAATTATATTATTTAAATATATTACGTATATATAATTAATTAATTTAGCTAATATTTTATATATATAAACTTGGAACGAAATTAACGCATTATTAAAATTAAACAATATAACCGTATTTTTGAATTACCAGTACTGTATTTAGAAAATAATTTTTTATTAATTATTTTTCTTAATTTTGATATAATAATAAATATCCTTAAAATTAATTTTTAAAAATACATTAATTAACTTTAGGCGATTTATTATTTTTACAATTAAAAATAAAAAATATCGATTTTTTATTATTATCCGATTTAACCCTTTATAAATAACGTATAATCGGAAATTGCCGTCCTTTTTAAATATATATAATATCAATACCTTTACGTCCGTTTTCGAATAATATATCCGGTTTACCTTTAAATTATTTCGGATATATTTTTTGACTATTTTTCTTTAAATTTCCAAAATAAGGTAAATTAGGCTAAATAAGGGCATTTTCCCTAAAATCAAATTTATTACATATTCCGCCCTTGATAATTAAAATATTTTTTTGTTGTTTTTTCGGAATATATTCGCCAGAAAATTTTTAAGTATATAAAGAAATTAATTATTCCTTATTTTTATTATTTTTCAAATCCCGGGATATTTAATTTTTCGGCTAAATTTATCAAGTTAACGCTATAAATTTATATACTAAAAAGTATTAAATTTATAATTTTTTATTTATTAACCTTTTATAATAATCTGCATAATTATTAATATATAATTATATTTAATAAAATCTTTAATTTATTTATTCCGAATTTGGATAATAAGAAATCGGGTATTTTTTAATTACGGCATATTATAAAATAAATTTGCTTAAATGTTCGTTCGTTTTTATTATTATATATTATGTTAATAAAATTTCGTAAACCTTATAATATTTAATATACGCGTTATTAACGCCGATAAGGCCTGGAATATTTACGGAAATTAATTAAAAGTTAAGTTTTTTCGTTAATTTTTTATTTATAATATTTACTTATATTCCTGTATTTATATTTATTTGTACTGCTATATCCCCCGTATTTTTCTTAATAAATACCTTTCTTTTAAAAGGCGGCTTTATTCCGACTGTCCAATAATTATTAACCGAAATAAACTTGACGTATACGTTTACTCTGGTTTTTCTTTTGGGTTTACGTTTAGGGATTAATTTAATTTATCGTTATATATTATAATGTTTTGTACGGCTTTTAAAAATCTGTTTCCGTATGGCCGGGATAACGGGGGTTTTATATTCTTTTTGGATTTATAATTTATACTTTTATAATTTGGCTTCCCATAATTATAATACTTAAATAAGCCCTTATAAAAGTTAAAAGTATTATATCGTACGAATTTATTTTAATTAAAATTAAATCGGCAATTATTTACCTTCCGAATATAAAAACGCTTACGGTTCTTATTATTCTTATACGGCGTTTTTAATTTATTTTAAAGATTTTTTTTAAAAACGTTAAAATAAAATCGTTTATCCTTATTAATACCTTTGGCGAAAAATAATTAATTTTCTTTCGCGTTTTTCTAGGCGTTTTAATAACGCTTTGCTTTATTTATTATGTTATTAATTTATTTTAATTTAATGTTTTTTTAAAATAAAATATTTCGTAATTTTAATATTAATTTATAAAAATAATCGAAAATAAAGTATTTATTATTCCGATTATTTTTCGAATTAAAAATATTTATAAGCTTTATTTTATGAATTAAGAACCTTTATTTAACGTAAAAATCGAACGGTAATTAATTAAATTATTATCGTAATTCCATAAATTATTTCTTATATTCCTTATCAAAAAAATTAAAATTTACATAATTTTTCTTAATAAAAATCGATAAAAATTTTGTTTTTAACGTTTTTTTGGTAATTAAAGTAATTAAACATAACGTGATATAATCACCAAACGTTTATAATAAAAATGTCCATATAATTTATGGCCTATTAGATATAAATAAAGGCATTTTTCCCTAATTCTTTTGGCGTAAATTTCCGTAATAACCTTTATTTAATTTTCTTTTTCTAATTAATATGCGTTCGAAAAATATCGGATAATTATAACGTAATATTCGTTTATCGCCCTTAAACTTTTATAATAATATCGTAATTAACTTATAAAATTTTACTTTTTTAACTTATATTATTATTTGGTATTCGTTTAATTATCGGAATAATTCCAAATATTATTTATTTTATTAACGAATAATTTCCAAAATCTGGTTATTATTAAAAAGTTTAACCTTTTTTTGCTTTCAATTCCGGGACGTACTTATTATGTTACGCCCGTTTTCCAACCGTTTAATTAACGGTTATCGGGATATATTTTTATTATATATATAAGGTGATTCGGGATTCCGGGGACCATAATTTTTTGCCCGTTAAGGTTCCATTATAAACTTTTTCGCTTATTCTCGTACCGTAATCGATCGTTCGTCGGTTGAGTTCCGATCGGCAATCTTTTCGATTAATAACTTAGGTTCGTTTTATAGTCGGCGAGTTCTGCTTTTAATAATTATCGCGTTATTTTCCATGGCAGATAAAAGATTTTTAAGATAATAGATAGCTATAAGCTGAATAAGGTAATTTCCGACCATTCGTAAAGCAGATTGAAAGAAATAAATATATTAAGTTATTTCTATTTGGCGTTTCCAATTAGCTGCCAGATGGTGGATTTATATTAGTAAATAGGTCGGTAGTTAATCGGTAGCTGGTCGGCTACCAGCCTTATCCTTAGAGGGGCTATATTCTCATAATATATTAAAATCGTTTCAAAATTCTGTAAATCCTTAAATATCAATATAATTTATATTTATCTGTATTACGTATTAAATTTATGCAACAAGTTTGTAAAATTTATAATTTATTTGTTTTCTTATTTCTTGCTAAATTGTTGTCATATTTCCTGATGTTTTGCTATATATTATATCGTATTGTACGTAAAATTGAAATTTAATATAAACGCAAATATCTTTTTAAAATAATATCGAAAATTATATAACTAATTTTAATTATTTTTGTTCGAAATTTAATTATTTGAAATATTAATTTCGTTATTTTTTAAATTTTTTTAAAAAATAATAACGAAATTAAAATTTGTTATTCTTTTTACGTATCGTAATTATCGTTTCGTAAGTTTTTTGATTATAATAAGACGGGTAAAATTTTAATAATCTTGTTACGGGCTAAGGGCCCTAGTAAAAGGATTAGCGTAACGCTAATCTCGTGGCTCCCGTATATAGAGCTAGCTGCTCCTACGCATTTTTTTAGCTATTCCCTAGATTTCTTAATAAACCTATTATGGCCCATATCCTTAGTTATTACGTATACAGCTCCTTATATATTAAGAAATATTTTTTTGCGAACGGTCCGTCGCCGTAAAAAATACGCCAACGTTATGTACCCGTTATTCGTACGTAGTTTATTCGCTATGGATACCGAAAAACCGCGCCGTCAGGTTTTACGAACCGTTCGCAAATTATAAGGCAATAAAAACCATAACGCCTAAAGGCTCGAGATAAATAGAAAGTTATTCGTTAACGGAAAAGCGATCGGCAATAATCGTACGTAACTTTTTTATATTTAAGGAGCTTTTAGGCGTTAATTTCAAAAATCGACGTTTTTGCCGTACATATAAAAAGCCTTAAAAAAATTAAACCATTAAATTTTTTTAAATTATATCGCCGTTACCTTAAAAAAATCTAATAAAGAATAAAAAGTTAATTAATATTTAACTAAATTACGTTAATATAATACTTAAACGATATCTAAATATATTTTTATATTCGAAAATATTTTTTATTAAGCCGAAAAAAACAAATAATTAAATAAAGCCAAAATTTTCCTATTAATTTCAAACCTTAACGCCAAAACGAAAAAATAATTAGATTACGAAAAATAACTTAATATTTAAAAAAAATTCGCATAATTTTTTCCCGTTCGGAAATATCGTTTTTAACAGTTCCCATTCCGGCATATTTGCGCGTAATAACTTTTTAATCGGAAAGCGATATTATAAAGAATATGGAAATCGGTACGTTAACCGTTAATTATTAATGCAAATGCCGCTGGCGAACGGAAGGACGTTATTTAGGATATGGCGAAATTGAATATTTTTGGAGAAATTATTTCAAAAAAAAAAAGGAAATGGCAGTTTGTTATATTAGCGTTAATAAGGCCTTAAAAGTTTTATCGTTATTTAAATAATAAAAAATAACCGCGGAAATATTCGATAAAGTTTGGGAAAAATTAAATAAATTTAACGTTTACGAAATATTAAAGGAATTAATAAAAAAAACCTTAGGGAAAATAATACGAAAATATAAAACTAGTAACGCGCAATACGCCAAAAATGTACGGGCGTAAAGTATACGGTATAAGTTTTCCGTAACCGTCGGAAAACCTCTTGGATTAAGATTTGCGAATATCGCCGCCTTGGAATAAGGCCCTTAAAAAGGTATTACGAATAAACGTTTGCCGCATAACGGGAAAAAGCGAGAATTGGATTTAAAAAGGGGGGTTATGTTACGGGCCAAGGACCCTAGTGGAGGGATTAGCGTAACGCTAATCCCGTGGCTCCCGTATATATAGCTAGTTACTCCCACGCATCTTCTTAGCTGTTCTTTAGATTTCTCAATAGACCTGTTATGGCCCATATCCTTAGTTACTGCGTATGCAGCCCCTTACAAATCCGTATAAATCTTAACTTAATAATGAATTCTCTTAAGAAAATATTGAAATTCTCGAAAAACCATAACAATAGCCATAAATTCTTTATTTAAAACAATGTAATTTAATTCGTCTCTTTTTAATTTATACGATAGAAAAGATATAGAATATAATTTACTTTGATTATTTCGTTATTCGATTATTTGTAAGAAAATAAGAAAATACGGAAGGTACGGCTAAATGTCGGCAACTATTTGCCGACGTACCTGCTTAGAATAATTACAAAATCCCATATCCGAACAAATATGCATACAACTTAAATAAAATGATATTACTACATTTATCTTTTTTAAAATAATTTACAATGATTTTGTTATTACGTTGTTTTTATATATTTATTTCATAAATTCTTTTTTCAAAAGATACAATAATGAATTAATATAAATTAATATATTTTCGAACCTAATATATAATAACCGACTTTATGCAAAACGACGAAAAAAACGAAATATCGTACGTTCGAAATGTCTTCGAAAAATTGCAAAACTAACGACGAAAAAACGTTATTTAACAAAACGGCCGAAAAGAATACGATTAATTATAATTATATATTTATTGTAAAAGCACAAAAATTAAATTATTAACTAAATACCTAATATATTTTTAACCATAAATTTTTATTTATATA
Organism: Monosporascus cannonballus; assembly: GCA_004154925.1. Taxonomy (NCBI): domain Eukaryota; kingdom Fungi; phylum Ascomycota; class Sordariomycetes; order Xylariales; genus Monosporascus; species Monosporascus cannonballus. The sequence goes on along the minus strand of QJNS01000174.1, from coordinate 60,249 downwards.
TTACGAGGTGTAATAAAAACATATTTTATTCGAAAAAAAAGAAAGATCTTTGCAAGATTAACGAAACGTAATTAAGAAAAACTTAACCGTTTAATGAACTTTATTACGAATTAATATAACTAAGAAATTGAATAAAATTATTCCAAATTATTACAATATTCCAGGCAACTATTCAACGAACAATTTTGGATGTCAAAACGAAACAAATAATAAAATATATTTATTATAAAATTTACTATAATTAAAAAACTTGGGTTAGTAAATAAAATATACATTTATTAAGTTTTAAAAATGGAAAAGATTTATAATTAGAATCACCAATAAATTATAATAATATATAAAAATACCTGAAAAGTTATTTGATTTCGAAATATATAAATTATATATTCTGTAACATTTTTCAAAAACTCAAATAAAACAACAAATTATTAATAGATTTTTAGTAATTTGTAAAATCTATGTATTTAAAATTAAAACCGTAACTTTTAACTTAGAAGATTATTTTAAAGCAATATATCACTTTCATTACAAGTTAAAAGTAATTTTATAAATTAAAATATTGAAATAGAAAAATATTCTTTTAAACGTCCGTTTGACGTAATTACGAAAGTTAATTAGAAATAGGCCATTTAACGTTAAGATTAAAATGTTAAGTTAAAAAACGAACTTATTTAAATGTGTATTAAGATAAAGACTTAATAAAAGGAAATTCATTAAAAATATCCGGATTAAATAAAGCAAAAAATGTTATAAATAAAACGTTTTTTTAATCGAATAAATATTAATCGTAATATATCCTTTCTATTTAGAGCACCGTTAAATACTTTAGTAGAACTAAGTTACAATTTATTAAACATTTTCAGAAATATATTTATTTTAATCATAAAATAAAATATAAAAATAGTTTTGTTTTTAATCCAAAAACGTTATACTGAAATTAAGCGGCAACTTACTGCTATATATAGTATTATTATTTGCTATAATTTAAATAAATTAAAAATATATTACCGGAACAAAAATATACGATGAATATATTTTTGATAAACAACGCCTTAAAATTAACGTCAAAATATTATTAAAAAATTTATTGATTATTATAAAAAACACCAATTAGCGTATCGTTGCCTTATAAATAGATTTAATTGCGAAAACGGAATAAAACATATATAATAAATGTTTTACAAAAAGAGTTTAATAGCGATTTCATTATCGTTAATAGATTTATATGAATAAGGATTTATAATTTCTTTAATAAATATTATAAAACTTTTAAAATTAAAATTAAAATAAAAAATAATTATTCAAAAGTTTTGCATTTCTATTAAATTAGTTTTAGAATCGATTATAATTATTTAATATTGAATTTATTATTATTTTAATTAAAACTATTAAATAAAATGTATTTTAAATACCGTAAAATGTACATAAACTTACAGAATATTAAAAGAATTACCGGCGAAAAATTGCCAAATTTAATATTTGTCTAGAAATCGATCTAAGTCGTGAATTTTGGTAAATTTAATAATAATCGTAATATATTCCAATTCGACGAAAAAACAATTATTCCGAAATTCGTATAATTATTAAAGCATTTAGAAGAGTTCCGGAATATATATTTCGAAAAAGGCGAAAATATTTCGTATATTTTCGAAAACTAAATATATTAAAAATTTAATATAAATTATATTATTATATATAAGACCGATTTACCTAATTTCGGATTTTTAATAGCAAAAGTTCGAAGAGTATATCCGTACAAATTTACTAATTAAACGAATCCGAAAGTTAAAATTAAAAATTACATTTTTGATTTTAGTTATATTTTTTTAAAAAATGGTAATTTATAGTTATATATCGATTAGCTATTATTAAATCAGGTTACCGTAAAAAACCAGTATTTTTTATCCTTTATCTTTAAAATTATAATTAATGAAAATGTATTCAAATTTCTTCAATTCAAAATTTAAAAAATATATAATATCTAATTCTAATTAACAAAAGTAATAAATAAAAATTATATTTCGAACGAAATGTCATGAATTTAAATATACCGTAATATATTTTGAATTTATTAATTTTTATATAGCTTTTAAACATATATATTTAAAGTGTATATGATTTGAATAAGTTTAATTTACGTTATCTATTTTAATAATGTCGTAGTGTTCTTGAATAATGTAAAAGAAGTATATAAGATATTTTCGATTACTTTACAAACGTTTAAAAAATATTAAAATATTTATTAAATTAATGAAATGTGAATTTTTCACAAAATACCTTCTTTTTTTAAAATTTATTAATTTGTATTAGAGATTTTGAATTTATTACTTATAAATTTTTTCTTTTATTATTAATTTCTTAAAAGGAAATTCTTATCAAGTATTGTTTAATAAATTTATAAAATAATCGAAATATTAATAAAATTCAAAACCGTTATTTATAACATAATTGTGTTCCGAAATTAAAACTATGTTCAACGTATCCCTATAAAAATAAATATATTTATTAAAATATTACAAAATATCTTATTATACTATTATAAGAAAAACTAAGATTTAATTATATTTTAAGTACGAATAATTTTCAATATTACAACCAAATCTAAAACAATGAAATAAAATTATTTATAATTGTAAAAAACTGAAAATATTAACAATAATATATAAAAAAATATCAAATACAATTTTTTAATTTTAGTAAATTATTAAATGCTAGGAGAAATAATGATCGTATTTATATAAAGTTTCTGGATGACTTTCGTTTGGTACATATATTAAATATTTTAACTTAAGAATATAATCTTTATTAAGAATTAAATCGCCGTTTTAATTTTATATTTATATTAATTAATTACTGTAGCGTAATACTGTCATTTACGATACAATTTCGATTTATTATTAAATTACGCAAAAAATAAACTATTTAACTGTAATAATATTTTATATAAGCGAAAAATACAACAGGACAAAATAATTTATTAACAGCCCTTAAAATCTTTTTATAATTAGGTATTTGGATAAATATAAGCTAAAAACAATTTAAAGACTAAAATCCGTATTAAAATAATACGGAATTCATATTATATAATTATAAATTACTTTTTTAAAAAACGAAAAAATCTATATACTAGTATCTTTTATATAAAATACGTACGATAAATAGACATATAAATAACGATTGTTATTTAGGTTACTTAAAACAAATTAATATTTATTATAACGATAAAAGGTTACTTTAATACCAACTCGTTCATAAAATTAAAAAGCGAAAACATTAAAATTATTATATTAAAATAATATGTTTTATATTGAATAACGAAAATATTAATTTTAAATAAAACGATATTTATGCCGAAAGTCCATTAATAATCTTATGATAAAACTTCCGGATTATAAATTAAAACTTTACATATTTAAATATTTATAAATTTAATTTACGAAGAATATTAAAATAAAAAAACGTATTATACAAATATCAATAACGTTTATTTTATCGGAATAAATTTATTGTTTATTATAATACGTTTTACTTAAATGAATTATTAATTAATATTATTATAACATTTAAACAAAATACATAAACAAGCGAAGAGTTATTAACTTAATCGGCTTCGAAATTTTATTAAGAAAGTATAACGAATAATTTTTAATAATATAGCGAAAACAGTTTAAAATATTAAAATATATATAAATTTAAATACAAGTTTTATAAAGTCTTATAAGTTTTATTTTGACTTGGGTACGTATTTTAAAAATTAAGTGTAAATTGTATTACGAAATTCTGTTCTAATATTAAAAACGATAAATACAGATATAAGATTGTTTTTATAATTATTAATTATTTTATAACAATAATAATAATTTTACATCTAATTAAAGCCTTAATTATTGTGAAGTTAATTACTATATTATATAAAAAATATATCATAGATTTAAAAATTTACTAGAAGTTTATAAAAATTGGAATAAATTGATTTTTAATAACTTTTAAAATATATTTTATTAACTTGAAAAGATAAATATCGATTATTTTTTATTTATTACTTTAAAAAAATATAACTAAGTATAACGTAGAAATTCAACGATAAAACGATTATTTATATTCAATAACCTAAAGTAAATATATTAAATGTGATGATTATATAAAATTAAATTAATTTATAACAATTATAAATATATTTTTATTAATTATTTGTTACTTATTACTGTAAATAATTATCATATACTTATAAATAGATAACTATTAAAAGTATCATAATTTAAAATCTAAAAAAAAAATATAAAACGTACGGTAAAAATTAACTAAAATATAAATATTAGAAAAGAGCCGTAATAAATCAAAAAGATTTATAGTTAAAAATATTTATTACTAACCTTTTTTAAAAAGGTTAAATTTTAAAATGATTTACGAAAACCTTTGAATGTAAAAAAAGCTTTAAATTAGTATTAACGTGTATTTTGATAACAATCATTAAATAAGTAAAGTTTTAAATATATAGAACGTTTTTATTGATAAAATATTGAAATATAAATAATATATTTTTTATAATATCCATAAACTCAAAATATAACTAAAACAGGGCCGATAATATAATACTTCTTCAAGTCTAAAACAAATAATCTAAATGAATTATTAGAAATATCATCGATTATAATAATAATTGAAATAAACTGGAATTTTCATTAAATAAAAAACAAGAATTTATTAAATATAATATTTAAAAATTAAGAAAGTATTTATAAAATACACAATAAACTTTCTTTAAATACGAAAAGAAGTATAACATATTTATAAAAACTAAAATTAATATCAAAAACGTTTTAAATACTTTAAGAGTTACAACGTATTATAAAGTAATTAAATTGTTTTAAAATAAAAGTTAAACAAAAATGATAAATTATTAAAACGTTAAATATATAACATAAAATTAAAAATACATAAAATAATAATTGATTATTATTGATTACTAATAATATAAAAAAACCGTAAAACCGAAATAGATTATTAATCCGACGCCGATAAATCTAAATATATTTAATAATAATCCAATATATTATTTTAAAGTTTAATTTTTACAGTTTATTAAAAAATTATCAACATCTATTTAACAATTAAACTTTAAACAAATCAAAATTTAACGTATGTAAAAGATTAATCGGTAAATTTATAAGGCTAATTAATAAATAAATGAAATTGATTAATATGACAATACAGCCCCTATAAGGAAGAGGCTAGGAACCGACCGGCCACCGATCAGCCACCGACCCATTTACTAATATAAATTCATTATCTGGTAGCTAATAGGAAATGCCAGAAAAAAATAACCTAATATATTTATTTTTTGAAATACGCTTTCCGACTAATCGGAAATATCTTATTTAGTTTATAATTATTTATTATTTTATAAAATTTTTATCGTTATTATGGAAAATAATACGATAATTATTAAAAACAAAGTTTGCCGATTGTAAAACGAACTTAGGTTATTAATCGAAAAAACCGCCGATCGGAACCTAACTGACGAACGATTAATTACGGTACGGGAACAGGCGAAAAAGCTTATAACAAAACCTTTACGGATAAAGGATTGTAATTTTTAAGATCCCGAATTACCTTATACATATAATAAGGATACGTTCCGATAATTATTAATTAAATAGTTGGAAAACGGGCATAATATAACGACCGTATCCCAAAATTAAAAACAAAAAAATTAAATTTTTTAATAATAATTAAATTTTAAAAATTGTGCGTAAACAAAATAAATAATATTTGGAATTATTCCGATAATTAACCGTATAATAAATAATAATATAAGTTAAAAGAAATAAAGCTTTATAAATTAATTACGATATTATTATAAAAGCTTAAGGGCAATAAACAAATATCGTATTATAATTATTCGAAACTTTTCGATTATATATTAATTAAAAAATTTAAATAAATTTTAATACGGTAATTTACGACGGAAAATTACGACAAAATACCTTTATTTATATTTAATAGGTTATAAATTATATAAACGTTTTTATTACGAATATTTAGCGATTATATCGTATTATGCATAATTACATTAATTACGAAAAGAAATTAAAAATAAAAGATTTATAGATTTTGATCGGGAAAAATTAAGCAAATCTTAACTTTTTCGATGAAAAATAAAAAAACAATTTACAGAATTGCAATAATACTTTAATTAATTATTATTAAACTTTTACGTTAAATAATAATTCTTAATTTATAAAATAAAGCTTATAGATATTTTTAATTCGGAAAATAATCGGAATAATAAAGTTTTAAGTTTTGATTATTTTTATAAATTAATATTAAGGTTACGAAATGGTTTATTGCGAAAAACGTGAAGTTAAAATAAATTAATAACGCAATAAATAAAGTAAAACGTTATTAAGAAATTTAAAAAAATATATAAGAAAACCGATTATTTTTCGTTGAAAATATTAATAAAAATAAACGCTTTTGTTTTAATACTTTTGAAAAACAGATCCTTAAAATAAACACGTATAACTTAATATTTTTAATTTTTATATAGGCTGATTTAAATATTATAAATATAAAAAACCAGGTTATAAAAACCTAAATTACAAATTTAAAAGAATTACGAAATTCTTATTATTTCGGCCATATAAAAATTATTTTCCAAAAGTTATATAAAACGTTATAATATATAATATTAAATAAATTAATTCTTAAATATAAATTTAAAAAAACCCGTAATAAATATATATATCCAATTTATTTTATCTGATAATTATAAAACGGTCAGAATAAAACCGTTTTTAAAAAAATGTATTTAATAAAAGAAATCCGGGGGATATAATAATATAAATAAATATGGATACCAGAATACAGACAAATATTATAAACAAAGAATTAACGAAAAAATTTAATTTTTAATTAATTTCCGTAAATATTCCGGGCCTTATCGACATTAACAATACGTATATAAAATATTATAAAGCTTAGGGAATTGTTATTAATATAATAAATAATAATAAACACAAACGAAAATTTAAATAAATTTATTTTATAATATGCCGTAATCTGAAAATATGCGATTTTTTATTATCTAAATCCGGAATAAATAAATGAAACATTTTATGAAATATAATTATATATTAATAATTATATGAATTATTATAAAAGGTGGATCAATAAAAAACCGTAAATGTAACGTTTTTCGGTAAATGAATATATATCGTTAACCTGTTAAATTTAGTCGAAAAATTAAATATCCCGGAATTCAAAAAATAATAAAAATAAGCGATAACCGATTTTTTTTTATATATTTAAAAAGTTTTCGGCGAACATATTGTACAAAATTAACGAAAGAAATATTTTAATTATTAAGAGGAAAATATGTAATAAACTTAATCTTAAGCAAAACGCCTTTGTTCGGTTTAATTTACCTTTTTTCGGAAATTTAAAAGAATATTCGAAAAATATATCCGAAAATATTTAAAGGTACGCCAGATTCGTTATTCGAAGACGGATATAAAAATATTAATATTATTTATATTTAAAAAAGATAATAATTTCCGATTATACATCGATTATAAGGAGTTAAATCGGGTAACAATAAAAAACCGATATTTTTAATTTTTAATTTTAAAAATAATACATCGTTTAAAGTTAATTAAAATATTTTCGAAAATTAATCTTAAAGATATTTATTACCCTATTAAAATTAAAAGAAAACAATTAATAAAAAGTTATTTTCCGAATACGGTACGGATAATTTAAGTATATAATTATATTATTTAATTTTATTAACGTATTAATTACGTTTCAAGTTTATATACATAAAATATCCATTGGATTAAATAATTATATGTATATAACATATTTAAATAATATAATTATTTATTCGAATAGCGGAAAATATATACGAAATATTTCCGAATAGTTTACAAACAATTATTATAATATTAATTATTTATAAAAACGCTTAAATACGAATTCTTCTTTAAAAAATAAATTTGTTAAAACTTATACTCAATATTAACGGCTGAAAAATAAACTATTACCGGGCCGATATTATCGAAATATAACTAAAATTAAAATTAATTTATAATATTTAAATATTTTTAAGATTTATAAATTTTTATTGAAACTTTATCGTTTATTATTAATATATTGCCGAACTTATTATTAAGTTTTTTAAAAAGGCGCAAAATAATAAAAAGTAATACAATTTCGGTAACCTTAAAAACTTAAAAGGGCGTTTCAAAATTTAAAAAATACCTTTTTATCGGTAACTATTTTCTAATATTAAAATAATATTAAAATTATTTTTATAAAAATACGGAAAGTATTAGCGCTTAATCGTATATTAATTGTATAAGTTAAATCTACTCGACAAACAATAAATTAAAAGATAATAAAAATTATTGTCGATAATAAAAAACTTAAAACATTAACGGTAATATTTTAAAGGTCCGGAAAAGAATTTCTTAATACTTATTAATTTTATAACGTTAAAAACATAATAAAAGCGCTAACGCGTATCTTTAAAATAGATTAACCGAATAAATTTACCGTTTTACGTAATTTAATTTTAAAATCCAATACCGACCGGACGTTATTAATTCGGCAGATAAATTATTTAAATACCCGGATTATATATTAAAGTAAATCGCATATAAAAACATAATTTTTTGTTATTTAAAAAATTCGAATTTACGAATAATACATAAAACAAACGTACGGAAAACAATTATAAAAATATAACGTAATTCAAAATATTATAAAAAGGCAAAAAGTTTAATAAAAATAACGCAAATTTTATGCGTTACAAAATTCCCAAATAGATTTTAAGTAACGAAAATTTAAATAATTACTATTTGCGTAAAAAAACGGAAAGATTTCGTTATACGATTACAAACAATTCTTGAGAAAAAATAAGAAGTTATATATTTGCCGAACTAATTACTTAGAAATAATAGTACAAATACAAATTATAATAATAATATAATTAATAATTAAATAACAATAAATATAAATTATAACCGTATTAGATTTAAATTCCGAAAAACTTAGCAAACGAAATTAATATTAAAATTATTATTTATAATTAATTCGTTTTACGGTTTTTAATGAAAAAATTAGCAACAAATTAAACGGCATTATAACCGAAATTTTCTTAATAATTTTACGATTAAGTTCGAAAGTTGTAACTTAAGTATTTAAATATTATAAAGTTAATACGAATAATTAAACGTTAAATCGAAATAAAAAAAACATTTTTTAAATTAAAATAAGAATTATATATTATCGGAATAAATTCGTATTTCCGTCGTAAGATATTTTACAAAAATAATTAATTACTTAATATTACAATAATCTTCAAGCAGAATATATAAAATATATTTATATATTAAAATTAATAATTAAAATATTTTATTAGGAAAATATATCAACGATATTTAAAAATATATTAAATAATATTTGAATTATTAAGGCATAATATACTTATGTTATAAACTATTTAAATAATTATAACCCTTACCGTTATTTAAATAATTTTTTTAAAATGTTTCGTTAATTTTTATTACGAAATTTCTTAAAAACCTAAGTTTAAACAAATTAAAATACGACATAATTCTGGTAATCGTTAATTATTTTGCGAAACTAAAATTATTTATTTTTATTATTAAAATTTAAACCGTAATTAAATTAACCCAATTATTTAACGATAAAGTAAAATATAAATTCAATATGCCGGCTAAAATTATTAACAATAAAAACAAATTATAGATAAATTAATTTTAAGCGGAATTTTACAAAAAGCAAAAATTAAAACGGCAAATCTCGACCGCCCACTATCCGTAAACCGATAAACAAACGAAACATATTTATTAAATCTTAAAATATTATTTCCGTAATTACGTTATTAAATATCAAAATAATTAAATAAAGTTATTACGAAAGCCGGAATTCGTATATAATAATATACGAAATATATTTATTAGCCGATTTTTGTTGTAAACCCTATATAAATATTATTTAAAAATAATAAAATATTTTTTATAAAAGTTTGAAAAATAAGTATAAAAATGAAAAAAAGATTAAAATATAACGATAACCCAAAGGAATATTATAATTAATATTATACGCCTATAAAATTCTAATTAAAATAATAAATACATTTATCGGTTAACAATTTAAATATAAAAATAATATATATATATATATTTATATTCGGATTACGATTAAAAATTAAATATATTTCTAAATATATAAAGTAATCTTTTTTATTAAATATTAATAAATATATAATATATTTTTAATATTCTTGTTAAAACCGTAATATAATCGGGAATCTGGTAATGTCCAAATAACGTTACCGGACTTAATAAAAAAATAACAAAAATAAATGATAAAGGATATCGTCCGTTAACGAAATAACCGGGAGTAACGTAAATATTTAATTAAATAAAAAAACTAGCTCGCTATATATAATATATTAAAATTTCGAAAATATTTCTAATACCCGCTTAAGATATTATAGCGTTACGAAAAAAAATTAAATACGTATATAAGAAATAAAACGACCCAAAAACCATATTTCGATCAGAAATTAATCGCTTATTAATTACAAAAATTATAAAATATAATGTTAAGGAAAATTAAAATATTTAAATTAAAATATTATTTAATTATATAATTATTTTTAAACTTTTAGCAAATAATTATTTTATTATATGCCGGTTAAAAACCGTTAAATAACGTAAAAAGATTCGAATTTATATTTCGAAAATAAAATTTCGCATTTAATTATTGAGCTTTTTGTTAATTAATTTTAAATAAATATATTAAAAACTTAATATAGAAATATCGGAAAACGATCGAAAAATATATAATAATAAGAAACGAATATATTTATTAATTTTATTAACCGTAAAATCCTGGAAAAAATTAAAAATATTTTATTTTTTATTAAGAATAAGGCCTAAATAACCGGAATATAATTTGTTACTAATTAAAAATAAGGTGCCCTTTTTAAAAGTTTTAACGTATTTAAATTTGGTAATAACTTTGCCGTATAAAACCGTTTTTTTAATTATAATAATTAATAAGTATTAAAGTTATATTAAAAGGTCGGAAAATAGGCAGAAAATATTCGTAAACGGAAAACGTAATGGCATAATAATTTTCGAAAATTATCTTTTTTAAAAAGGTACCTTAATATTATACTTATTTAGAAATTAATCGCAAAATAATAAAAATAAATCGTAATATTTATAAAAAAACATTAAATTTATAAGCTTATAAAATAAGGTTAAAATTAGATTTTCGTAACTATAACAAATAATCTAAAATTAATTTTTATTATATTAAGGAAATAATATTTTTTTAATAATAATCGCGTTAAAGGTAAATTTGATTTCGTAAAAAATATTAAATCGACGACCGATCGTAATTATGTTAAAACGTTCGTATTAAATATCCGTAATATAAATTTTTTCGAATTTATTAATTAACTTTTAATTATAAATACCAAATTAAAAACCCGTTAAAATAATACCTTTAAAAGTAATTAAAAATTAAATAAAAATTAATTAACGATAATAATAATATTAAAAATAATTATTTATTACGCAGAAAATCTTAAATTAATAATTAATTATAATATAATTTAAGACGTCCGAAATTTAAACATAAACCGTATAATAATCGAAATAATCTTATATTACGTAAATATAATACGGCTTAATATTATCCATAATATAACTAATATTTATCTTACGTCGGCATTAAAAAAATAACGTTAAAAAAATCTTAATTTTTATTAATATCAAAATATTATTCTTTTTAAAATTTCTTACGAAAAAAAAATATAACGAACGGAAATTATACGTAAAATAGACGGAAAAAGCGAAATAAAAATAAAGAAAAACGAAAAACCGAAGGGAATAAATACGTAAAAAAATAAAGATATAGGCGTAAAAAGAAAAAGGAAAAAAGGTAAATAAAATAAGGTTAAAAACGGATTATAATAAAAATTTAAATAAAATATAATTAATTGCGTAATATAATATATATTATTTATTACGGCAATTTTTTATAACATAATATAATAGGAAATTATTAATAAATATACCTAACCAGATTTACGAAATACGTTATATTAAATTAATAATAATTAAAAAAGGGAAAATAATTATAAAAATATAGCCTTTATAAGGATAAAGCTAATAACCGACCAATTACCGATCAGCTACCGATTTACTTATTAGTATAAATCCATTATCTGGCAGCTAATGGGAAACGCCAGATGGAAATAACCTAATATATTCACTTTTTGGAATACGCTTTGCGACTGATCGGAGATCACCTTACCTAGTTTACAGCTGTCCATTATCTTGCAATTAATAAATAGGTAATGGAAACGGAAAAACCCCCGACAGAAATATATAAAATGAAAAATTATTTTCGATTTTGGTTAACGTAATAAGAAAGTAATATATATTTGGCAAAATTGCGACATATTTTATATATTATAATTATCGAAATTAACTGGTATAATATTACTTATATTAAATCTATTTTAAATAAATTTAATATAATCACGGAATTCCGAAATAGATTTATAATAATTAAATGATATAAGTTTATAGTTCTTTCAATCAACAATAAATAATTGGAAATAAATTTAATTACTTAATATTTTTAACATAAAGTCGATAGCAATTTAAATAATATTATGGTGTTCGTACGACGAAAATACGGTAATTATTCGGTATCGAGTTTTATTTATATTTATAAATATATTTCTGTTTTAACTTTAACAACGAAAAATAAAACGCTAATAAAACGAAAAATTAATAAAAATAACCCGGCAAAAGAAAAATAACGTATTGATTTATATTCGAAACGAAAAGTTTCGAAACGGTATAAAAGCTATATTTCCGCGGCCGTAATCGCCAAACGTTCGGTATTTTGATTCCCAAAAATTATACGATTTTTTCGGCGTACATTTAGGAAAATAAAAATAAAAACTTTTAAATAAAATTAATTGTCGACCGGATTTCGTTAATTCGTCGGAGGTGAGTTCAGTTTAAATTTTTAATTTTTAATTTTTTATACGGTTTCAAAATAATTAATAAAAATTACTTAAGTTAAATTTCGAAAACGGTTTAAAAACCATTTCGCACTTGATAAATAATTATGCGAAGAAATATAAAATATATATATAAATACTTTTTCTTATTCTAAACGTAATGAACGTAAAATCCGGTGCTCGTGTTAATAGATTAATAACGTAAATAATAGTAAAATCTACATGAAATAAATTAATGTAATATTAATAAATTTTATTAAAAATCGACGAATTATTGTCAATTTTTCGAACATAATAGGAAAAGTCCAAAATGTAAAATAATTAATACTTATTAAAAGTATTATCTTAAATAAGTATCCTAGTACTAAACGGTCGAAAACGGAAAAGAAATATACCCAAAAAGAAAACAAATAAAAGAGAAATTAACGATAATTTAGTAAAATGACAGCGAACGTATATAAAAATTAAAAATAAAATATTTACAAAAAAAGCTATTGATATAAAAATTAATAATATCTTAATCTGAAAACGTTCATTAACCGGCCTATATTAACGGCGTCCGAGATAATAAAGGTACAAATTTATTAAACGCTAACGAAATATTCGTATTTCATCATAATATCGTATAACTTAATAACGGACCAATTATAATACGGTATACGGCTAGCAATACTTATTAGGGATTAATAATTAAAAAGAAAAGAAACAATATGAAAAAATAAAAAAACGAAAAATACGATAAAATATCGACGACCAGTTGCCAACTCACTTACTTAGAACAATTACAAAATCCTATACCCAGACGAATACGTATATAACCCAGATAAAAATCTATTAATATATTTACTTTTCGAAATAGTCTGCGATTATTCGACCATTACCTTACTTATATATTTATTTTCTTTCATTACTACGTTTAACATATCATTCGAAATATCGATTTTTAATTTAACAAAATGTATTAAATCGTATATAATTAATATTAACTTAATAATAGTTTCATTTTTAATTTTCTAAACGCTTTTTTATTTGCAATATTTATGTAAATTCTTTTTTTGCATAAAGTTAATTAAACATATAATTGTTTCACTAACTTTTCGGATAACTTTCCTAAAATAATTAACAAATCTAAGAAAAATCTTATATCTTTTTAATTATCGTTAAACTTTGCCATTTTATAATTATAGGGGTTTTTTAAAGATTTATTTTGATCTACTATAGAGTAATAATATATTTTAAATATTCTAATTTCTATTTATGAAATTAATATTTCTTTATCTTAATTAATGATTTAATATATTATAAAACTTAAAGAACTTTATAAACGCATTTTACATATGTGTTTTCCGTTTTCGACTAAATAAGAATATTATCGAAATAATATATAATAAAAACGTTAAGATATTGGCGTAATATATAATTTATTATTCGTTTATATATTAGTCGTAGGTTGGTAAATTTTATTGACCTAATTAAATATTTAAATAACTTGTATTTCGTCCTAAGAGGCTTTTTTATTCGTGTCTTTATTAAATTTTAATAAAATTATATTTAGTTTTAAAATTAAAGGTTATATATTATTAAGTTTTATAAAGCTGTTTTTTATTCAATAATTAAAAATCATAATAAACGATTTTTAACAGTAATATCGTTTACTGATTAATAATTAACTATAAATCGTAATTGGTATTTTTTTAAATAGGAAAAATATAAGATATTTTACGGAGAACATGAAAAATTAAATTCATTTTTATAACCGATTTTTCAGGTATTTTTTTACAAACGCGTAATTCGTTTTCGTTAAAATTGTAAATAAGGTAAAATTTCGGAAATAAACTCTTTTTTCAAAATTATTTCATTATTTTATTCGTTAGATCTTAATAATTTCTTATCGAATTCTTTTTTAACAAAATTACATATACTAATAATACAAAATATCGTATTTTTGCCATATTTAATTTTTAATATCTTGTTTTTTTAAGTAATAAAATATTTGTCATAGCTTTATTCTTATATTCGTTATTATTTCGAAATAAATATTAAATTTTGTTTTTTAAAAAATTTTACTTATCAACAAAATATAAAAGGAATTTTGTCTAATTAATTTTCTCGTTTATTAAAACTTTATATTAATATATTTATAATTTTTCTAAAATTATATCGCAATTTCTAAATAAAACAATATTGAAATAAACCCTTTCATCTCGTTCTTATATAAAGATTTCGAAATAATTAATTTTACGTTAAATTCTGTTATTATAATAAATAAAACTTTAACTATCGATGTTTATAACTATATAAGATTTTAATTTATATTTCTATAATAATGTAAGATAATGAGTAGCTGTGGGCTAGAGAGAGGTGACCTTCGACTAGTCGCAAAGCACATTTCAAAAAGTGAATATATTAGGTTACTTCTATCTGTTATTTCTTACTAGCTGCCAGATAGTAGATTTATACTAGTAGGTGGGTCGGTGGCTGATCGGTGACTGATCGGCTACCAGCCTTATCCTATAGAGGTTATATTCTTAGAGATCATTTAAATTTATTAATAAAATCTGATATAATATAATTCCTCCCCTAAATTTTATAATCCCTTATTACGATATATTAACACGTTCTGATTTGTATTTCCAAAATAGAAAAAATATGAACGGTATATATCGTTATATTTAAAAGCTTTTTTTTAGAATTTTGTTTAATTTCTTTAAGTTTCGTTATTGTATAGAGATTTGACAAAAACTTTTTTTTAATCTTTTTTGACCTTATTAAATTTTATCCGTATTTTTTCGTATTATCTATTAAGTTGTAAAATTTGTCGTTTTTATTAACGCATATATATTTTAAATTATATTAACTGTTTTTAGTTAATTTCTAATATCGTATTTTTTGAGTAAATTATTTTTTTATATTCCATATAACATTTTATTAAACCTGTTGGAATTGATCATTTTTTAATAAACGATTTAAGTAAACGATCGACTTTTTTTAAGTTTATTTTCTTTTAAGATTTATAATATATATTAATCCAAAATAAAAGTTCGTAATAGTCTTTTAATCATGCTTTTTACGTTATATTAAGTTAATTTTGTGTGGAGTAATTATTATTTTAATCATAAAAATAAAAAAAATTTCATTACTTTTATAAAATCATTTCTTTATCGATATCATTTTATGAAATAATAATTCGGAAGTGTTAATATTACAGTTTGTTTACTTTGTTATTTTCGATTTAATTAGAAAAATTAAATATCTTCTTATATTTATATACGATTTGTTAATAAATAAATCATTTTTAATAGTTATATTAAATATTTTCATGTTTTATAATATACTACCTACATTTTGCCATGTTTATTAAATATTTTAGAATAAAATATTTTTATTTATTTCTAATATTTCTTTAATTTTTAACAGAAATATATTATTATTTTTTTAATATTTTCTAAGTTAATTTCGGGCCTCTTATATTCCGCGTTAAATGTCTTATTATAATGCCTTTTATTTGTATTAAATTTGAATTCTGTTTAGAATTTTGTTGTTATTTTTAAATTATTTTTGAATTATTTTTCCGATACAAATACCTAATTCTTTGATTGCGGTTCTTTTTGTTTTTATGTGTATTTTAATAATATTTTATTTTATCGTAATTATACTATTTAATTTATCTTTTATTTTTATATTAAACCGTTTCGAGTTCTATAAGTCCTGGTGTTATATTGCGAGACATAAAGAATATGTTGCGTATTTTGTCTTTGTTAACCGCTCAATTTCCGTTTTTTTAAAATTTATTATTTTTTATATAGTATTCGTATAATTTGTTATTAATTTTAACAACTTCGACAATATATCCATTTAATATCTTAAGTTTTAAAAAACTCTTAATTTTATTTTGAACGTTATTTTTTAATGTTTTATAAAACATATCTATATATATATTTTCGTTATCGTCGTTGTATTTTATTTTAATTATAAAGTTCCTAAGTATTATAATATATCTCGAAAATATTTTTTGGCGTAATTAAAGAATTTTTACGTAATCGCACGTTTTTCGTCGTAATTTTTAAAATTAGCTTTTATTTTAGTTTTAAAATTAATATAGTTATAAAAATACTTTTTGATCAGTTTCGGCATGTTCTAAATAAGTTCTTATCGTAATTTTAAATTAATTAAAAACGTTTTTCCTTAAGTAAATTATAATAACAAAAATCCTAATCGTCAACTTTTCGAACTTTTATAACTTAAAGTAGATTTTTATCTAAATAAGAAAAATTTGCATATTATGTTTTTATTATAAGATTAGGAATTTTTAACATTAAATTATAATATATTCGTTAACGTAAAGCTTAATATAAAATATTACATTTACTCTTTTAGTTTTAAAACTTCATATCGAAATTACATTGTAATTAAAATTGTAAATTTGTATTTATTAATTAATATCATGGTTAAAAACATTATTTAAAGTTTAGCGATATGATTAAATAAAACTTTATGACGTATAAATGTTAAGCAATATAATTCATTATTAAGTTTAAATTATACAGGTTTATATTAATAAAAATATCGGAGAATTTTAAGTATCATATATAATAATTTATTATATTTCGTAATACTAAAAGCGTTTTAAATAATGAATTATTATTCTAAATTAATATTATTTATAATGTGACAATAATAAACGTATATATTTTATTCCTAGCTTAAAACGCTTAAAGAGCTGAAATCTTTAAGTATTTCAAATTCCGTAATTCTTTTATATATTTTAATAAACTTAGGATATCAAAGCTCGTAAAAATCTTAAAGTCTATTACGTAATATTTTTTATATCGAGTTTAGTCTCATTCTTGTCCATCGTCTCTTAGATTCGCTAAGCCTATCGAGTTATAGCATTCGTACTTTTTTATAACTGTACTTTGGTATATTTAATAAATTCGTTTTGTTAAAATTATTCTGAACTGCGCTATTATTTTTGCGATATATTTACTATTCCGTTACTAAGAATATTTATTGCTTAATTATTATACTTTTAATTATGTTCACCTGTTTACTTATTGCATCACTTTTAAAGTTATAATTACTCAATTAAACCTTAATAATTATTTTTTAAAGCAAACCTCTATGTTCCGCTTTAAAAAACCGTTAAAAATATAATACTTTCTAATTTTACGTTAGCACGAAAGTTGATATATTATATATATATATTAACCTTAACGTAAATTAAATACCACCTTTATTAACGATACGGATTTTCCTTAAGCTTTATTATTTCTAAAATAAGATAATTAACAAACATACTTTAAATAGGCCAAATTATTCTAAATTCGAAAACTCTCTAAAGATATATTATTAAAAATTATTCCTTTATATTACGTAAAAAAGGCTTTTTATAAAAGCTAGAGGTTTAACCAACTATCAAACATAAATCGAACATGTTTATATTAGTAAAAATATTATAGAATATTCAATAATGGATACATTAATTAATGACGTTTTATCATAATTAAAGTATTTTAGATAACGAAAGTATATTACAAACTGCTATTATTTTTATTTTTATTTATTTTTATTTAATAACACTTTATTAAATAATTTGCTTAATATTACTTCATTACGTAACTTTCTTATTTTAATGGTATTTAAAAAAATTTAATTAAATATATATTTACGTAATTCGGAATATCGCAATTTCGCAATCTTAACTCAACCGTTACTCTAGGCTGAAACTGATTAAATCGTAATACAATTTCTCTTCTCCTAAAATCTTACCTTTAAAATTATTTTCTCTTAATAGATATTTTCTCACTTTGTACAATAGTCGGTCGTATTATTAAAAATTATCGTTAAAATCGTTTTTCTACTATTTGTCGTCAATACTTATTATTTATTTATAAATAATTTAATTTCGAAATTATACCGTACTTTTTTGTGTATTTTGTAACTGTTAAAAATACGAAATAATAAAAAACATTTTTCAATATAAGATCTACATTAAACGCGGTTATCGTTATAACGGAACCGGTTTTTTTATTTTCCTTTTATAGAAAATATATATATTAAAAATTAACGGTTAAAACGAAACACAGTACTTATAGAAAAACGTTTCTTAAAATTATAAATCCGTTATTAATAAAAAGAAATAAAAAAGATTATTACGCGAATAATTCGCCTTGGAAAACAAAAAGCGTTTTTCCGTTTTAAAGATATAAAAACAGTATAATAGAAATTATAATCGTTAAAAAATTTAAAAAAACAAACGAAATAAAAAGAGCTGTTACTAAGGCCTCTATAATTAGATTAATTCCTTTTACGACTTTTATTAATTAATCTGGTATCGATAATATTAATTGATCTATACTTAACAACTTTAATTAAAACGTATTTACTTTTAACATTACTTGTAAAAATCCTTTAATAACTGTTAAACCTTTATAAAACTTTTCGCTGGCTTTTGAATCTTTTCGAAATTTAAATAAATTTTTATACAATTAAGTATTAAATAAATTCAGTTGCCTATCGTATATCGAAAATATTTTTCATGTAATATAATTTCGTCTTTTATTTTTACGTTATTCTATTCCATATAAACCTTAATAATATTCGTTATTAACTTAGATAAGAAAATATAAAAAATAGGACGAAATTTAACCTTTAATAAAAACTCCAGTTCTTAATTACTTGTTTAAAGTTTTTTAAAGTTATTATATAAGTTAATATATTTGAAATTAAGGTTTTTGTCAAATATTTTTATTTAGAATATTTTATAACGAAATTAATTAAATCTCTTTTTTAGAAAATTAATCCGTTTTGCCTTTTCTAATTATAATATGTATATATTTAACTATGTACGAATTTCAATTTTATTTTTATTTTTTAATATAACCGCTCAATATATTTCATGGTAAATTTTATTTGAATATTAACAAATACGTTATACGTATCTTTATAAATATTTGATATAAAACTAAAATTCGTATTTATTAAGGTTATATTATTACTTTCATAATAACTAATAATATACGCCTGTTAAGTAATAAATAACTTCTAACTCGATTATTTTATTTATAATTAATATAATATTATATATAAAATTTTCACGCTTAATTTAACCGTTTTCTTAATCCGTTTATTTACTATTTTAACGAGCTAAATAACTTAGAACTTGAACTAATTTATAATATAAACTTGTGTTAAAGTTTAGAATAAATGTATTTCTATTATCAGAAATAATTTAACATGGTAATCCCTATATATTAAAAGTTTTTCCCAAAAAATATATGTTATAGATTTAGCATTAATATTTTTAACAAGATAATATATAGGAAAACTTCGTAAATATATTAACAATTACGAAAATATTATTATAATATATTTTTATTGTTAAAGTTTCGAATAAGGAAAAGTTCGTAGTAAAATCCATAGTAACCAAATTTTATAATGTTTTTAAAAATAATAATAATTATAACTGTTCGTAAAACATATATCGTCGTACTTTAGCCTTATTATAAAACTCGCATTATCGTTATACTTTATAAACCATTATTTTTATTTTTAAAAATTATACATACATTAAAATTATTTTAAAATATTATAAATCTCTAAATATATATATAACTATTATTTATATATATTGCATACTAAGTTCATTTGGTATTTTACTGAAATTTATAACTTTTTTAGCTTTTCGGTAATTATAAAAATAATATTGTACCTTTTTAAATTTCATAATATATAATATATAATATAATCTATATTAGAGCAATTTAACGGGAATATAAATATCGCTTTAAAATGATATCGAAAATTATATGATTCACTTTAAACAATTTCTTCGAAATTTAACTACTTATTTAAAATATTATAATTACCATTTTTAACCCTTTTTTAGAAATAAAACAAGAATCGAAATTTGCTATGTTTTATATATATTATAACTATCATTTTATATATTTTTTAATTGTTATAAAACGGGTCAAATTATAATAATCTATATAGATTATAATTTAATAAAATTGTTTTTAAGAAAATCACTAAATTTTCGAAAAGCTATTAAAATAATTATAAATTCATTATTTTAAATGACGTATATAAATTGGGCTTTTTCTTTTCCACGAAAACAACGTAATAAAATATAAATTACCTTAATTATTCCGTTATCCGATTATCGTACTTAATATATAATCCGAAACATCGATTTTTAGCTTAACACTATGTATTAAATTATACATAATTAATATTAATTCGTTAATAATTCCATCTTTAATTTCTTAAAACGTTTCTATTATTTTGTAAGATAATGGACAGTTGTAAGCTGGGTAAGGTGATCTCCGACCAGTCGTAAAGCAGATTCCAAAAAGTGAATATATTAGGTTATTTCCATCTAGCGTTTTTTATTAGCTGCTAGATAGTGGATTTATATTAATAAATACGTTAATAGTTAATCGGTAACTGGTCGGTTACCAACCTTATCCTTATAAAAGCTATATTTTTATAATTATTTCCTTTTTTTAAATTATTAATCCTTAATAATATTATTATTAATTTAATATAACGTATTTCGCAAATCTGGTTCCGTATGTTTGCCGATAATTTACCGTTATATTATGTTATAAATAATTACTAAATAATTAATACGTATTATGTTACGTAATTAATTATATTCCGCCTAATTCTTTATTATAATTTGTTTTAACCTTATTTTATTTACCTTTTTTTTTCCTTTTTACGTTTATATTTTTTTTCTTTTTTTACGTACGTATTTTATTCGGTTTTCCGTTTTTTCTTTATTTTTATTTTGTTTTCTTTATTTATTTTACGTATTATTTTTATTTGTTATATTTTTCATAAGGAATTCCAAAAGAAAGAATACTTTAATATTAAGAAAAACAAGGATTTTTTCGAACGTTATCCTTTTAACGCCAATAGTAAAATAAATATTAATCGTATTATGGGCGGTAATAAGCCGTATTATATTTATGTAATATAATGTTATTTTGATTACCGTACGATTTACGTTTAAATTTTAAGCGCCTTAAATTACGTTATAATAAATTATTATTATAAAACTTTTTACGTAATAAATAATTATTCCTAATATTATTAATATCGTTATTTAATTTTTTTCAAATTTTAATTATTTTTAAAAGTATTACTTAAACGGTTTTTTAATTTGGTACCGATAATTAGGAATTAATCGATAAGTTTGAAAAAACTTATATTATAGGTACTTAATACGAATATTCCAACATAATTACGGTCGGTTATCAATTTAACGTTTTTCGCAAAGCCAAATTTACCCTTAACGCGGTTATTATTAAGAAATATCGTTTCCTTAATATAACGAAAATCGATTTCCGATCGTCCGTTATAACTATAAAAATCCAATTTTAACGCCGTTTTATAAGTTTGTAAATTTAAGTTCTTTTTATAAGCATTACGGTTTTTTTATTATTGCGTAATTAATTTCTAATTAGGCATAATTTTAAGGTACCCTTATAAATAAAATAATTTTTGAAAACCGTTATGCTGTTATGTTTCTTATTTACGAATATTTTCCGCCCGTTTTTTAATATTTTAATAAAATTTTAATACTTATTAATAATTATAATTAAAAAACGGTTTTATTTGGCAAAATTATTATTAAACTGAAATATATTAAACGTTTTAAAAATGGCGCCTTATTTCGGATTAATAATAAATTATATTTTAATTATTTAAGCTTTATTTTTCGTAAAAAATAAAACGTTTTTAAGTTTTTTCCGGATTTTACGCTTAATAAATTTAATAAATGTACTTATTTTTTGTTATTATATATTTTCCGATTATTTTCCGATATTTCTATATTAACTTTTTAATACGTTTATGAAAAATTAATTAATGCAAAACTTAATAATTAAACGTAAAATTTTGTTTTCGAAATAAAAATTAAATTTTTTACGTTATTTATAAGTTTTCAATCGATATATAATAAAATAATTAATTATTAAAAATTTAAAAGTAATTATATATAACGAACTTATCATATATCTACCTGGAGGTATGAGCAGTATCCGAAAAGGGTTTTGATTTGCAGGTAATAATAGGGTGAAAAATGATTTAGTATGTTCGTTAAGAAGATTTCAAGGTATTTTTTTTTAATTAAAGAACGGTATAGTTACTTTTGGTTAAAAGCTTAAATTAATAGCTAAGGAACGAAAAACTAAGTAAGTAGCTATTTACATAAAAGACCTAAACCTTATATATTTTTCTTATCCTTTATGTTTTTTATGGTTTCTGGGGATCTTAAAAGATTATGGTATTTATCGTTTACGAATTTCCTGGTGTCTTTGGAGATTGACAAAGACCCGAGGTTTATCCGATGGAAGGTGGAGATCCCGAGCGTTTCCAATTTCCTGGGCCTTTTTTAGGCCTAGTGGAGTCCTTTTTGAACGTAATATTATTCTTTTCTTTCCAAGATCTTTATCCCCAAAGATAAAAAAAGTAAGTCCTTAATTTCTTTTCCTTTTTTGCGTTATAGCATTATATTTAATTATATCGGATAAATTTCGAAAACGTATTAAATTTTTTATTGAAAGTCGTTACGAACTGATTAAATTGATTTTTTAGTTTGGTTTCGAAATTATGCCGTATACGTATTATTTCGAGAAAAAACTTTTTTGCAAAATGTTAAAAGGTCGAAAAAATTATTAAAATTATTTGGCGGCTAATGTTTAATCCTGTAATGGGAATTATATTTCGCTTTTATTACTTGAAAATATCCGGGCCGAAAAGTTCCGGATAAATTAAAAAAAACGTTTAATTATTTAATAACTTTAAGAATTATTTAATCGTATTATTTGGTTAGATCGTTAATTTGAATAATTATATTTTAAAGAGGTATCGTTTATTTAAAGGAAGTTTAAAAATATGGATAAATTAAAGGAACGAGAAAAATTGGATGCGGAAAAGGATTGTAAAGAAAAGGAGCAAACATAACTTATTTCAAAGCTAAATATATTAATAAAGGTATTTATTTTTTTCGATTAAAGCGCCGTAAGGGTTAATTTAAGTAGGGGATTATTGTTACTTGCGATTTTGGCCGTATTGGAAACGGTTGGTCAGGATTTTGGCGGTAAAACGTTTTAACCAGGTTTATCGTATTCGTTAAGTGGTTAAATAGTTTTTACGTATTTTCTTTATATAAGTATTTTTCCTATTTAACTAAGTATTGGATTTTATTTTTAACCATTTTGAAATCCAGTATTCGTTTAATTTCGTATTTGTTAAAATTTTTTTCGAATTTTAAGTTTATTTTTAACGGGGTATTCTTAGGTGCTGGTTTAAGTAAAAAAATATGGAAAATAAGGTATATTTTTATGTTTTTGGATAATAATAATTTGTAATTAGTTTTGGAAATAATTTCGTTAATTTTGAACGGTTTAAATTTTTTAAAATTAAGCTTATTATTAGGTTTTTTTGTTTTGATTTATAAAATATTCGAAATTACGTTTTATTTTTGGCGTAACAAGTAAACCTTATCTTTTTTCGTTAAAATTAATTTTTTAATTTTTTTTTATTATAATATTAGGTTATCCGTTGTTAAAGGAATCGTAATTTATTCTGAAAACGGGCCTGGATCGTTTTAATTTTTATGGTTAATATTTTTGCTTTTGGGGTAATCGTAATAATTTTTGGTATTTTGTTAAGCAGTTATTTAGGTCGTTTTATTTTTATATTATATCCGTACATAATTATATAAAAAAATACGCCCATATTTTCGTTAATTAATATATTATAGGCAATTTGTACTAATAATAAAAATTTTACCTAATTATCTTATTAATAATTAACATAATTTCGCAAATATTATTTTAAAGTTTGATTTAATTTTTCGGTTTAGCTATCCGTTTAAAAATAATATATTATCGAGAACTTAAGTTTAATATTAATTTATTTAAAAAAACTGGTACCGAATTTTAAAGTAAATAACATATTTCGGTTTAAAACAATTTTTTTAAATATTTTATATTTATTAAGGTATTATTTAATAAAAACGTAAGTTAATTATTTTGCCGTTATATTTCCTTTGAAAAGTAAAAAGTACCCATATTTAATAAATTTATTAATAATTATTTATATTCCGTTATATTCGACTTTAATAATTAGGTTTTTAAATAAAAATAAATTAATAATAAAGTTTTAAATTATAATATTCCATATTTTATCCGGAATGTCGGTAAGTTATAATAGCCCGTAAGGCTTATAGCGTATTACCTTAGCCTTATTACAAACGTTATAATTTTTAATAGTTATTTTAACCATACGGCGTAACTTAGGGAAATTATATTTTTTTTGCAACCGTCGGGTAATTTTAAAAATTTCTTAATATTTATGTAATAGGTTTTCATAAAATTCTTTTACGAATTATTTTTGTTAATCCTTAGGAACATAGATTTTGCCATAATATAATAATTAATTTTTGGGTTATCTTTTTAGTTATTAGATTTCCTTTTATTTTTTTATATCGTAAAAATTCCGGAACCGTATTAATAATTCAGTAATTGGTTTTTTTATTATCTTATATAAATATATAATTTTATTTTTATTATATTATAATATTTATATGTTTTTTTTGGGAATTTTGGAATCGTAATTTTTTTTGCGATTAAAAATATCCGTTTGGATATTTTTTTTTCTTTTGATATAATATATTTTGAAATTGAATCTGGATAAAAAAATCCATTATTTTTCATATCGTTTATTTAGTTTTTAGGCTTTTATAAATTGCGTAAGATTTTTGTAATTAAAGTAAATATTAAAAGGTTTTTTTATTTTGTTAAAGAAAAGTTCTTATTTTTTAAAAATATTAATAATTGCCAATAACTTTTTGTTATAAATCTGGTATTTAAATTTTGCATTTCGGAATGTTTTAAAGTAATATGCTATTAGATATTATTTGCCGTTACCTTTTTATTATTTTAAAATTGCGCCTAGGGCATATTTTAAAATATTTGTTTTTAGTCGTTTCGTTTTGTCTGGATTTGGTATTTTTACAATAAGTCCGCTAGTAATTACTTTTTTTAATTCCCGGAATATTTTTTTTGTTTTTTCTGGAAGTTCGAATTTTTTCCTAACGTATTCCTTAGTAGTAAATTTCGTTAAAGGCCTGATTATATCTTTATATCCCTTAATTATGCCGCGTACGTAATCCGTAAATCCTAAGATCTGTCGGATGTTTATAATAGTCGCCTTATTAGGGATAAGTTAATCCTTAATTACTTTTAATTTAAAATATTAAATTTAAATTTGTCCTAATATAAAAGTAAATCCCAAAAAATCTAATTTCTGGGTACGCCATATATTTTTAATAAGGTTAATTCGAATATTAATTTTGTCCAAAGTTTTAAGTACTTAAGCGATATATTTTTTGTACTTTTTTAGGGTTTCGGAATAAATGAAAATATCGTCGAAATAAACAAATACGAATTTATCCAAAAATTGTCGGAAAATAATTATTATTAAGTTTTGGAAATTAGCGGAAGCGTTAGTAAGTCCCATAAGCATTACTTTATATTCGTAAAATCCATATATTATTTTAAATGTTATTTTCCATTTTTCTCCTTTGGCCATTTTAATACGGTAATAATTATTGCGAAAATTAAACGCCGTAAATTATTTGGCTTTGTTAGTATTTTCCTTTAAGGTATTCATAAAAATTAAAGGATATTTATTTTTAATTATAATATTATTTAATTATTTATAATCGATCATTTTTCGGTAAATAGGATTTCTGTTTTTATTAATTTTTTGTTTGCCATTTTTAATTTTTAATACCATAAGGATTAGATATTTAACAAAGGAGTTAAAAGGTTAAATATATTTTTTTTTTCAAATTTAATTATATGTTTTTCCATAAAGTTTTTAATTTTTTTAGGTTTATATGGTAAATTTTATAAAACTTAGGATAATGCTTTTTTTTGATAGGTATCCGGTAATCCTATTAACCGTATGGCGGTAATTCGTAATTTTCTTTGTTTTTAAATAATTTTTTAAATCCTTAATATTCCGGAGGTACCGTAAAGATCTAATTAAAAACCCGTATTTTTTTGATAATATAACAAATTTCTCGATTATTTTTATTTGGTATTTCGTCCCAGGAAAATATTCGTTTTTTTTAATTAATCCGTAAGTTATTGGAATAAAATTAAGGTATTCCTAGGATAATATCGTATCCGGAAATATTAGCGATATCCAGTAAAACGCGTTTTTGGTATCCTTAAATTTGTATTAGGAATTTCTCCGTTTTTCGAAAAATTCGTCCGTTTTCGTAAATGGATAAGTTGCCGTCCACCGTACGTAATTTATAAGATTTTAACTTGTATTTCCAGGGAATTTAATATTTTTCCGTTATTACGGGAGAAATAAAATTACCTTTTATTCCGGAATTAATTATGGCTTTAAGTACCTTACCTTTATATCGGAAAAGGATCTTAATTTAGTTACGCATTTTTTTCGTTATTTCGTATAAGGTTTTATTAATTAGGATTTTTTGATACCTTATTTTCGAAGGCCTTTATAATTTTTTGATTTCTGATAGTTTCCGACTTAAGCGAACCTTTATTTGCGAGCTTTTTTAACAATATGTTTGGTATATTGGTTGTTTTTGTACCGGAACCATGTTTTCTTGCCATACTTGTACTAGGGCTTCAAAATCTGGTTCTTTTTTTGGCTTACCTTTTTGTTCCATATTTCCCGAGTTATGGGATCAGAAAAGTAAATTTCCGAAAAAGGTATTCCTATATTTAGGAATTCGTATTGGATATAAAATATCGGGAAATAACATAAATATCCTTACGATATAGCTTTTTGATTCCGTTCTGATTCGGGATGTAAATAATAAGACTTAAGGTATTCTAATTATTGGGGAATTTTAGTATATCGGTATTTATCGTTTAATTCGGTAAAAGTTTTATTATTTTATCCGGGCCAAAAGTTATTATTTTTTTTGGCTTTAAGATAAATAAAATAATTGTTTTAATAATAAGTAATAAAATGTAATAAGTCGTAAGGGTTTACCGATAATATTTTTTTGTAAATGGTACATTTTAGGAATTCGTAAAACTTTGGGGATAATTATCCGTAATTATTAATATTTGGTTAAAGTTAATTATCCTTTATATGTATTTTATATTTCTGGGAATTAAAGTAATATTAATATTTTAACTTTATGGTTATCCTGGAAGCCGTTTATCCGGGATAATATTTATAAGCTTTAACCTTAAAGTCCTGGCAAATAAGATAATTTTCGTACTTTAGGTTATCGTTTTGGATTTAAGTAATTATGGTAATAATAAATTCTGGCTAAAAGGAAATCGAATTAACTTTTTTTTTTTCCTTTTTTGCCTTATTATCAGTTTTTTGTTTAGCCGTTTTGGCTTTTTTCTGGGGTTAAGAAATTCCTCCCTTTTTGGAGTTCCTTTTGGTAAGGGAGCGATATTCGCTTTTAAAATACCCCTTTTTGCCATAATTGAAACATTTTATTTTAAACTTGTTTTTCTTAGGCTTTTTCGAAACGGAATTCGCTTTTTTTTAAGGCTTGCCCTTATCCTTTTTGGTTCGGCTATTAAAGCTTTTATCGTTACCTTATTTGTCGGTCCTTTTTTTTTCGAAATACCGATTAAAAGTTTGTCGGTCGGCGATAATAACCTTATTTATATATTTTGCAAAAGATTTAATCTTAAATTTCATATATAACTTGTTTTTGATTTAAGGTTTTAGGCTATTATAATAAGGATAAAATAACGCGCTTTTTAATAAATTCGAAATAACGGCCAAACGGTTAAATTTTGTCGTATATTCAGATATTAACTTGGTTTAATGAAAAAAATAAAATTACTTAATAACGTTTTATTCCTTATCGGGATTACCGAATAAAGCGCGCATTTTTTTTAAAAAATTTTCGTAATCGCTAAAAATATAATTAATAAAATCCGAAAATTTTTTTAGATATTTCTTAAGGTAATCCGTCAAAATGGGTTCAAATTATTAACGAATTTGTCCGATTAGCAGTTAAAAGATAATTATTACTTTTTGATATTCCTCCGGCAAAGAATTCTTATAAAATTTAAGGTAAAGCCTTGCTTAAACCAAAAATCTATTAAGGTCTTTTAATCCGTCGTAAGGCTTAAGGGGAATTAACTTATAACCCTTAATATCTGGCATTCCATAATAACCAGGGGGTAAAATAACTTTTTCCTATATCCAAATTACGCCGAACAATAACAAGGTCGAAACTTTTTCTTACGTTCGCCTTAGGTCCAGCGAAAGGGGTCGGTAGCCGGCCCCTTGGCTTCGCCCTTTAAGGGAGCTAAACTAAGGAAAAGCTGGTTTTTTTCCTTTTATAAGCCGAACATTTTTTTTTTTTAAGGTTCAGACTTTTATTATTAAGGCATTTAATTTCTTTTTCGTAATAGGTTTTTTTTTTTTGGCTTTCGGCCTTATATTCTTTTTTAACCTTTTCCTTAGCCGCTTTTTTTTT
The DNA here is from genome assembly GCA_004154925.1 of Monosporascus cannonballus. Taxonomy (NCBI): domain Eukaryota; kingdom Fungi; phylum Ascomycota; class Sordariomycetes; order Xylariales; genus Monosporascus; species Monosporascus cannonballus. The sequence goes on along the minus strand of QJNS01000174.1, from coordinate 30,652 downwards.
TAATTTTTCTCCCTGGACTTTAATAATATCCTTAGGGGCCGGGGTAAGTTATTATCTAGGTTACGAAAATAACGGGCTTCCTTAAAATCGAATAATAAAGGGTACCATATTATTAATTAATTGGAAAATTTTTTAATAAGCGGTAAATCGTTAAATCTTATTAATAATATTTCCTTAATTAATAACGGGAATTATATATACTGTTTGTTTTTTAAATATCGTCCTATATTATTATTTGCATTAAATTTAAAAAAACTTATACCCTAATTAAGCAATAAATTATCCGTCGGCTATTAATTAAAAAATTATTAAAATATAACGAACCTATTATATATTTACCTAAAAATATAAATAATATCCGAAAAAGGTTTTAATTTATAGGTAATAATAAGGCGAAAAATAATTTAATATATTCGTTAAGGAAATTTTAAGGTATTCCTTTTTTAATTAAAAAACGGTATAATTATTTCTGGCTAAAAACTTAAATTAATAATTAAAAAACGAAAAATTAAATAAGTGGCTATTTACATAAAAAACCCAAACTTTATATATCTTTCTTATCTTTTATATTTTTTATGGTTTCTGGGGATTTCGAAAAACCATAATATCTGTCGTCCACGAATTTCCTGGTATCTTTGGAAATTGACAGAAACCCGAGGTTTATCCGATAGAAGGTGGAGATCCCGAGCGTCTCTAATTTCCTAGGCCTCCTTTGGGCCTAGTGGAATCCCTTCTGAACGTAACATTATATAATTAAATAATACTTTAATATTAATATTTTAGTTTTATTTAAAATTATTTTTTATAATTTTTATAATTATTAAGTAATTAATTTCCGATTAAATTATTATTAATTTACGGTTTTTAAATTATCTTATTTCTTATATATATATTTAAATTTTTTTATAACGTTATAATATTTTAAATATATATTCGAAATATTTTTAAAATTTTTACGTATTATATTTAACAAGTTAAATTTCTTATTTAATTAAATATTTACGTTACCCCCGGTTATTTCGGTAACAAATAATATCTTTTATTATTTATTCTTTTTATTTTTTTATTAAATCCGGCAATGTTATTTAAACGTTATTCGGTTTCCGGTTATATTATAGTTTTAATAAAAATATTAAAAATATATTATATATTTATTAATATTTAATAAGAAAAATTACTTTATATATTTAAAAACTTACTTATTCCTTAATCGTAACCCAGATATAAATAAATAGGAATTGTTTATTTTTAAATTTAAATTTCTTAATTAATAAATATACTTTTTAACTTAATTAAAATTTTATAAACGTATGGCATTAATTATAATTTTTGTTTTAAGTTATTACTATTTTCTTTTAATATTTGTATATTATTTAACGAATAACCGCCATTTTCTTAAAACGTTCCTTAATTCCTTATACTTATTCCTTAAACCTTTATAAAAAAATATTCCATTATTTTTAAATAATATCCATATAAAATTTCAAATAAAAAACAGCTAATAAATACATTTTACATATTATTATATATAAATTTTACATTTCGTAATAATTTTATTTAATTATTTTAATATTTATTAATATAATTATAGAAATAATATTTTAAAACCTAATATATATATTCCGTTTACTTATTAATTTACGGATAATAAATAATTAATATTTGCCGTTTTACTTTTTATTTTTTATAAAATTCCGCTTAAAATTAATTCGTTAATAATTTATTTTTATTATTAATAATTCCGATTAACGTATTAAATTTGCATTTAATTTTGTCGTAAAATAATTAGGCTAATTTAATTACAATTAAGGTTTTAATTATAAAAATAAATAATTTTAATTTCATAAAACGGTTGACGATCACCAGAATTACGTCGTACTTTAACCTATTTAAATTTAAACTTTTAGGAAATCCCGTAATAAAATTTCATAAGATTTTTTAGAAAATTATTTAAATAACGATAAGGGCTATAATTATTTATATAATTTATAACATAACTTTATTATGCCTTATTAATTTCGATATTATTTAGTATATTTTTAAATATTATTCGCCGTATTTTCTTAATAAAACTTTTTAATTATTAATTTTAACGTACGGATATATTTGATATATTTTATTTTTAAATTATTATAATATTAATTAATTAATTATTTTCGTAAAACGTTTTATAACAAAATTACGAATTTATCCCGATAATATAAAATCTTATTTAAGTCCAAAAAATATTTTTTTATTCTGGTTTAATATTTAATTATCCGTATTAATTTTATAATATTTAAATCTTTAATTTATAATTTTCGAAATTAATTATAAAATTATCGGAAAGTTTTTAATTAAAATATTATTTTATTTTTGGCCAATTTTTTCGTTAAGAAATATAAAATATATTAATTGTAAATAATAATTTTTATATTAATTTCGTTTGCTTTAAACTTTTTATAATTTAATCGTAATACGGTTATAATTTACGGTTATTATTATTTAACCGTTAATTATATTATTATTATAATTTATATTTATATTATTATTTATAAATAATAAATTTAATTAATATATAATTTTTTATTTTTTTTTCGAAAATTTTCTATAATTATATATCAAAAGTTCTCCGCTTTTTTTATACAAATAATAATTACTTAAATTTCCGTTATCTGAAATTTATTTAAGAATTTTATAACGAATAAATTCTATATTATCTTTATAAGGCCTTTTAACTTTTTATAATATTTTAAATCGTATTATATATTTATAACCCTTTTCCGTACGTTTTTCGGTATATTATTTATAAATTTAAGTTTTTTAAATAATATAAAAATTACGTTTTTATACGCGATTTCCCTTAATATATAATCCGGGTATTTAAATAATTTATCCGTCGGATTAATAACGCCTAATTAATATTAAATTTTAAAATTAAATTACGTAAAATAATAAATTTATCAGGTTAATTCTTTTTTAAGGTTACGTACCGGCGCCTTTATTATATCCTTTAATGCCATATAATCGATAAATATTAAAAAAGGTTTTTCCGTATTTTTAAAATATTACCGTTAATATTTAAAGTTTTTTATAATTACGAATAATTTTTATTACTTTATAACGTATTATTTTTCGATTAAATTTATTTTTTATAATTAATATATAATTAAACGTTAATATCTTTTATATTTTTATAAAAATATTTTAATATAATTTTTAATAAGGGTTTATTTTAACTTTAATATTTTTAATATTATTTTAATATCAGAAACTAATTACCGATTAAAAAATATCTTTTAAATTTCGGAACATCTTTTTAATTTTTTCGGATTATTTAAATTTTACTACTTTATTTTTGCCTTACGTTTTTTTTAAAAGCCTAATAATAAATTTAATAATATACGAATAATAAGCAATAAATTTCCGAAAAAAATTTGCAAATCCTAAAAATATTTAAATATTATAAATTAACTTTAATTTTGGCCACGCTTCGATAATATTAACCCGTTAACGGTTTATTTCTAAACCGTCGGTATTAATTACAAATTTTAAAAACTTTATTTTTTTAAAACAAATTTCGTATTTAAACGTTTTTTTAAATAATTAATATTATAATAATTATTTATAAATTAATTAAAAATATTTTGTATATTCTTTTTTGTTATCCAAATAAATAATTATATTATTTAAATATATTACGTACATATAATTAATTAATTTAATTAATACCTTATATATTTAAATCTAAAACCTAATTAACGTATTAATAAAACCAAATAATATAACCGTATATTTAAATTATCCGTATTACATTTGGAAAACGGGTTTTTATTAATTAGTTTTTTTAATTTTAATACGGTAATAAATATCTTTAAAATTAATTTTCGAAAATACGTTAATTAACCTTAGGTAATTTATCATTTGTAAAATTAAAAATAAAAAATATTAATTTTTTATCGTTATTTAATTTAGCCCCTTATAATTAACGTTTAATTAAAAATTACCGTTTTTAAGTATAAATAATATTAATACCTTTATATCCGTTTTCGCATAACGTATCCGGCTTTTTTTTAACTTTTTTCGGATATATTTTTCGAATATTTTTTTAAGTTTTCGAAATAAGGTAAATTAAACCGAATAAAGGTATTTTTCTTAAAATTAAATTTATTACATATTCCGCCCTTAATAATTAAAATATTTTTTTCGTTATTTTTTCAAAATATATTTACTGGAAATTTTTTAAATATATAAAAAATTAATTATCTTTTATTTTTATTATTTTCCGAATTTTAAAATATTTAATTTTTCGGTTAAATTTTTTAAATTAACAATATAAATTTGTTTACCGGAAAAGGTTAAGTTTATAATTTTTTATTTATTAACCTTTTATAATAATCCGTATAATTATTAATATATAATTATATTTCGTAAAATCCTTAATTTATTTATTCCGAGTTTAAATAATAAAAAGTCGGATATTGTTTAATTATAATATATTATAAAATAAGTTTATTTAAATTTTCGTTTATTTTTATTATTATTTATTATATTAAAAAAAATTTTGTAAACCTTATAATATTTAATATATATATCGTTAATATTAATAAAACTTAAAATATTTACGAAAATTAATTAAAAATTAAATTTTTTCGTTAATTTCTTACTTATAATATTTATTTATATTCCGGTATTTATATTTATTTATATTATTATATTTTCCGTATTTCTTTTAATAAATACCTTTTTTTAAAAAGCGGTTTTATTTTAATTATTTTATAATTATTAGCCGAAATAAATTAAACGTATATACTTTTTCCGGCTTTTTTTTAGGTTTACGTTTAGGGATTAATTTAATTTATTATTATATATTATAATATTTTATACGGTTTTCGGAAATTTATATTTATATAGCCGGAATAATAGAATTTTCCTATTTTTTGAATTTATAATTTATGCTTTTATAACTTAATTTCTTATAATTATAACATTTAAATAAGTTTTTATAAAAATTAAAGATATTAAATTATACGGCTATATTCCGATCGGAATTAAATCGGCAATTATTTACTCTCCAAATATAAAAGTATTTACGGTTTTTATTATTTTTATATAACGTTTTTAATTTGTTTTAAGGACTTTTTTTAAAAACGTTAAAATAAAATTATTTATTTTTATTAATATCTTTAATAAACAATAATCGATTTTCTTTTGTTTTTTTTAAATATTTTAATAACGTTTTACCTTATTTATTACGTCATTAATTTATTTTAATTTAACGTTTTTTTATAATAAGGTATTTCGTAACTTTAATATTAATTTATAAAAATAATTAAAAATAAAATATTTATTATTTTAATCGTTTTCCGGATTAAATATATTTATAAATTTTATTTTATAAATTAAAAATTTTTATTTGACGTAAAAGTTTAATAATAATTAATCGGATTATTATCGTAATTTTATAAATTATTCCTTATATTCCTTATCGAGAAACTTAGGATTTACGTAATTTTTCTTAATAAAAATCTATAAATTTTTTATTTTTTATTTCTTTTTATAATTAAAATAATCAAGTATAATGTAATATAATTATTAAATATTCGTAATAAAAACGTTTATAAGGCCTATAACTTATTAAATATAAGTAAAAATATTTTATTTTAATTTTTCGGTATAAATTTCCGTAATAATTTTTATTCAATATTTTTTTTAATTAATACGAGTTCGGAAAATTTCGGATAATTATAACGCAATATTCGTTTATTGCTTCTAAATTTTTATAACGATATTATAATTAACTTATAAAATTTTAATTTTTTTAATTTATGTTATTATTTATTATTTAATTAATTACCGGAATAATTCCGAATATTATTCGTTTTATTAATAAATAATTTTTAAAATCTGGTTATTATTAAAAAGTTTATTTTTTTTAATTTTAAATTTTAAAATATATTCGTTATATTACGTCCGTTTTTTAATTATTTAATTAATAATTATTAAAACGTATCTTTATTATATATATAAAGGGATTTAAGATTTTGGGAATTATAATTTTTTACTTATTAAAATTTCGTTATAAGTTTTTTTGCCTATTTTCGTACCGTAATTGATTATTCGTTAATTAGGTTCCGATCGGTAATCTTTTTAACTAATAACCTAGGTTCGTTTTACAGTCGGCGAGCTCTGCTTTTAATAATTATCGTATTATCTTTTATAACAGATAAAAAAATTATAAAATAATGGATAACTATAAATTAGGTAAGATAATTTCCGATTAATTGTAAAACAGATTCCAAAAAATAAATATATTAAGTTATTTCTATCTGGCGTTTCCTATTAGCTGCCAGATGGTAAATTTATATTAATAAGTAGGTCGGTGGCTGATCGGTGGCTGGTCGGCTACCAGCCTTATCCTTATGAGGGCTATATTCTTACACGTTTATAACGTTTATTTAAATAGAAAATTAATAAAATTAATTAAAAATGCAATAATTTTACTAAAATTCCAAATAAATTTCTTATAATAATTAACAAATCTAAAATATCTATAAGTTTTATTATATTTAACGTTTATTATTTTCTAATTATTACCATATTTTGACAACTTTACTTAAATATTCTAAAATAATAATATATCCTAAATATCTTATTTACTGTTTATGAAATTAACTTTTTTAATATAAATTAATAAATTAACGTTTTATAAAACTTAAATTACCTTATAAACGTATTATATATATACTTGTATAGAACTATTACTATTTGTCTAGATTTATTTAAAATTAGTTCTTATTTATTACGATAATATAAAAATTTAAATTTCACCTATTTTAACGCTGTTAATAAGGTTATTTTTATGCTTATTCCATACGTACTTTAACCCTAAAATTTGAAAGAGACGAAAATTCTGACGTACGATTATTTTTATACGTAAATAACGTTTTCTTTGCAGATAACCTTAACCGGAAATTTTTCTAGGGATTTATTCTATTATTTTCGATAACTTTATTATATAAAAAATTAATAAATAAGATAGAGTTATTGCTTTAAATACGGAAGTTAAACTTTTAACCTTATTATAAACTGTTAAAAAAGCTTTTTTATACTAAGGCTATTTAAAATTATTAGGTTAAAGTTAAATAAAAAAGTTCATTATTAAAGTAAATGATAAATAAACAATATAATTAATTATTACAGAAATTATATGCTTAATTACAAAGCTAAAATACGTTAACGTCTATAATTACTAGCTTTACCAAATTTATACAATAAAAATAATAAAAGTCGAATAAATACTTATTAATATCATAATAGTATATAACTTAATTAAGCTTATAAAGCTTTAATAATATTAATAATTTATTAAATTTTTAAATTTTAAGACATTACTGTAAAATTAAAAAAAAAACTTAGAAAATATTAATTTAAATCTAGGCGTTACTTAGCAACAGAAAATGTTACGGCCTGGTCACCCGTAAGAGCTCTAGTATATATGCAGCTGTAAGCACCAGGATGATTGCCACAATTGCGATCATTTCACCGATCTTTTGCCCTGATGGCGTGATGGTATGGTGCAGCTATAACAGAAAACTCTTACTTTTAATTCTTTTTAATTATTTATTTCCGTTATTCGTTTCTTATTTCTCAAAGCTTATATTATCTTAATTAATAAGATATTAAATTAACTTTTTAATAACGCTTTTATAGTTTAAAAGTATGATATTAAGTTTTAATATCTAAAGATATGGGTTTAAATCTTATTAAAAGTTTCTTAAAGTCTCGAAATCGAAAGATTTCGGAACTTTAATATTTTATTTTTATTTTTGCGTATCTTAAATTATTACGGCATTTCTTTTTTGGGCAGTTATTTAATGTCGTAAAAGCTTTAGCTGTTAATTTTTAATAGCTGAGAAGGTATATTAAATCTAATAACGCCATGGCTTAATTAACTAACCGGCTAATAGAAATTGTTTCGGTTATACCGGTATTCTTATCTCTTAGCTACCATTGTTTTTATCTGTATTTAAGGAGGGTTCACCACCTTCACCTTCTATAAAGGACCTTCTAGAGGTCATGCAACCTTTAATGCACTTCTTCTTCAGTTATATGCTTCTGTATATGATGCAGGGTCTCACAAGAAATGAGCAAAAAGTTCCACCGAGAAGTTTTGATCGCCGCCCCGAGCGAAGCGCGTATCTATCGTACGCATAATTCGACGGCCGTGCGGATCATCCTGACTCGCCCAAGACCCGTAGTGAGCGACGCACATTCGAGCGTTGGGCAGAGTAGCCACGGTCGCTTTAGACATGTCCAGCTCCGGACGGACTTTCCTCACGTAGTTGCCGGTGGCATGTCTGCAAGATTCCGGAGCCGGCAATGGAGTGAAGTATGCCCACATGTCGAAACATCGAACCAGCACTTCGCTAAGGTGTTTGCCCCAGAGAAGCTGACAGAGATTCTCCGCGTTGGCAAAGACTACTTGCCTGTTGGTGTCAAGAACCACGAAAACATCTTCCTCAATAAGTCCCCATACATTCTCCGCAGCCATTTGATCGAGCCGATATATACGGAAATAATCGGGGTACCGTACTAAGCTATTCCAAGGCCGTTGCCAGTTCTTCCGCACAGTCTCTAGATTGGAAGCAAACTGCGCGTCATTCGAGGGAAGAGTCGATTCTTGCCTAGTTGCGGCTCTTTCCTCTGACGACATATGGTACCAGTACTCCTCTTGTGCAGCCTTCCTCAACTCGTAGAAAAATCCTCCGCAGGAACGGTCAGTATGGCCGCTGCTACTAGGTCCGCTCTTGATATTTTTCTAGGTCTTCGTCTTCTGTAATACCCAAGACACTCTTGCCTTGTCTTAGGAGTCTAGCCATTATGTGCTGAGCAAGCTCCTTGGTCATGGGTGGATCATCCAGCTGAGAAGTCGTGTGGGCTCGGGACAGGCTTGCGCGAATGGTCCGGCCATAGGAGCTCTCGTCGGATTTGTCTATATCGTGGCACTGCATGAGGCGAACCGAGACGGACGAGGCAAGCTTGAACGTGACGACGGTCTCTTGGGCATTCTCCGTTGCAACCTTATAAGAGTCTTCGACGGATAGTTCCTCAGCGATCCGGCAGAAAGGGGTAGTTGGTATCATGTCCAAGAGGGACTCGATAGCTTCCACTCTGGCGCCCTTGTCTATTTTTGCCGAGGATAGCTCGTCAAGCAACGGCTGCACGATATCATACTAGCCCATGTTAGATGTTATCTAGAGATCTTGAGGGGAGGGGAGGAGAGAGCTTCGGCCAAAGATAGCTTACGATTCGATCGTCCTCGGGATGTGCAATGTTGCCTGCCCAGGACATCAAAACACCGAACGGATCGCCTTCGATGCGCTTACATCGAACCCCTAGCTTGACGAGGCCTTTGTGTCCCCGTCCAGACCCGGCCAGCTCCTGCAAAGTCCTGATGGCCCTCCTGCCTTCCGCCGACAGGTTAAGCCGCCCGAGCAGTGACCCTATAGTCTCTGCATCCGGGATGGAGGCTGGCGCCTCGCTGCGCCTAAAAGGCATGATTGATGACACTGAGTCTACAGAAGGGGGAGATTTCAATTGATGGACGCTCCGAATCAGACTTTAACCACCGATGGTGCTCTGGAGTGTAATCGTCAGCAAAAACAAATGTTGCAATTCCGAGTAAGAGTATGTGAAATCGGGAGTTTGTAAGGTGTGTGTTTTCAGGTAATGTTGGGCTGTGCCCGTGCAACCGGCCGTAGGGGCAGGGTACAAACAAGCCGTCGTCGCATGGGATAGACAGGCATGCATTTTGGACACCTGATGGTTACGGGCCAGCTTTGGTCGTAACCGGACAAGAGCCCGTTCACCTTGTTCATACATTAATTTCACTTCAACTTCAAGTGGACATGAACAACCAGTGCTGGTCAGGAAACACTACGCTCACTTGCCGCTAGTAAGTCCAACTACTGGAAGGTAGAAAGCCAAGAGAAGCAGCGGATAGGGTAAAAGAATATTATAATTACCCGTTTGAAGGAATTAAAGGATGAGATATTGATCAAAAGTCCTCTTGGAAGCTACGAGTGGCGTCGCTGCCGTTCATGGGTCGGGTTGCCAACTCGCATCTTCCTGGTTTGCCCTCTTCTAGCACAGCTCATACCCCATAGCCTCCTACTTGGTAGCCACCATCTTTCCCTTCACCCTCGCAGAAACCTCCTTCAACACTTCCCACTCCCCATACAGCAATGTTCTCGTCAATCTAGAAACTTCTCTAGGCAACACTTGTGAAAATCATCAAGATCATCAAGGACCATAAGCCGCAGCGTCAGGAACGAACACACAGGAAAGAAATCCGCACCATCACCATGGACGCGCCACAGCAAGATTCCCTCTTCTTCAAGCTTTTCCCCCTCGAGATACGCCGCCGGATCTACGAGGAGTACGCTGATGACTACTTGTGGAACATCATGCCCATCGACCTGACCGAAAACGATAACCGCACTCATTTCAGGGCAGGCTCCTGGGTCAGCCCATATCCACCACTCCTACTTGCATGCAAACGTCTAGCCAGAGAGGCGAGGCCAATCTTGCAGCAGTATGTCTACTGTATCTTTTTTACCAAGTGGCGGACCCAACTCGTGGGGGTTCAACAGTCCCTTTGTTGAGCACACACTCCTCTATGCTGTAGGTAGCTTCCAACCACCTCCCGTCCGCAAGCTCCGTTTGGAATTGCGCCATCGCTTCGAGTATCCCGGTGATTCTGTGAATCACCAGCTACAGCCAGGCTTGGACATCCTCTTCCCTGACAGAGCCAAGCTTCCGGCCACGGAAGTCAATATTATCTTCCCTTACCTGGAGTGGATTCGGTTCGTGCCATGGGAGCAGAAAGACCTACTAGGCCACTACGTGGAATTCTTGAGGTCTCTTCATACCCTTGAGAAGGTCAAGGCGAGCAGATTCTATCATCCGGAGTGGCTACAGTTCTTGAAGCAAGAGCTCTCAGGCATCACGGTGAAGGGAGACGGTCGGGAGTGGGAAGAAGATCTTGATCTCGGTCAAGATGACTGTGCCTGGGGCTATGATTGGAGCAGTGGCAGGGGCTCCGGTAGGGACAAGGGCTGGTGCATCGACTCTGGAAGCCGGGATGTGGACATGGCCCTTGAGCGGGAGTATGCCTGGGGCATTAACTCTGGAAGCTGGGGTGTGGACATAGCTGTTGAGCGGGACTATGCCGATGTCTATTTTCAGGACAACGACTACGACGATGACTATGACGAAGACAGCGACGAAAATAACAACGATGATGACAGCAAGGACGGTGGCGACGACGAGTCGATGGATTGGGAACCCTGAGGATCTCAGCGAAGAAGGCGATGGGCAGCACCTGCCGGCATTTGAGACTTGACCACCTACATCTTGCTTTATGTCACGGGGTATTGCTTAATTAGGAGAAGCATCTCGCCACAGACTCCCGGACGAGCGCAGCCTCTCAATTCCGCATCTCTGCAGATCTCGAGGGGAGCATAGGAGGGGCGCTCATTGCTACCATGGCATATACGGCACGTATTTCTGTCGGCTCGACGGTCACTCATCGGAGCTTTCGGTTCGACTCACTGGGGTCTTGATATCATCTAATAGTGAAATGGTGATTGCCTGCATTTCCGTTTTCCTATTGAATTGGGTCGGGGCGATTTGGTCCTGATCAGTGCGGAGTTTCCGGGTATGTCACAATACGGGTAAGGGTTAACGAGACATGAAACAAAATCCGACTATATTCATGGTATTGAACCTGATAGCTAAAGTGTGTCTGAATGCAATGATGAGTGGGGTGGTGGTGTCCTGGGGTTGAACCCATGGCGAAAAGAACTCCTTAATATACATGAGAGACCCGGACTTACTGATCAGCCGAGTCCGGTTATGGGCATAACACCCTGCCCCATTTCACTATGATTCCAGGCGTTGTTATTTTGCACGATTACGTCTCGAAACGGCCATCTGGTGATGTCGATCCATTGGAAGCGAGTAGGTTCCTACGTGTATGCAGCATATTTGCTCTAATCACGAGTAGTTGCATTACCGAAAGCAAGACGGCCTGGCCCTGACCTCTGGACTACTCGCCCTAGTGCTTCTGGATTCGGTAGGAATGTTAATGAGTATACTGGAGAATCTCTCCTACGCCAACGTCACGGACCACACAAAAATTCCACACAAGGTCCCTGTGATCTTTCTTTTCGTGATAACTTTTCTTCGTCGGCTACTTATCTACCGACACTGTTCCGAATCTGCCTATCGACGGAGGCCAACCTAACTAAACCACATAAAACCCATCCGCCCACTTAGGGCGTCGTCCCCCTCAGGAGCTGCATTTCAATTTTGCGTTTAGAGCTGCTGATCGGTAGGTAGATGAGAATATAAAGCCTCCCCAAACAACCACGTCTCCCGAACGGATGAGATCCCCTTCCAGTAGACAGACACGCGGAGGAAGTCCTGGTCCTCCGTGCCCGACGACTGGACGTACGCCCAAACACCGGTACCATGACAAAGCCAAAGCAGAAGTATGCACGCAACACCCCAACAGCTCCCAGCCGCCGTAGCGAGGAGGGCAACACCCTCTTTTGCCAATCAACCCGGATCCACCCCGATGTCTGCCACGTCGGTGCCGTAGCTGCTAGGGTGAAGGCATCCTACCAGGTCGCTGGGCAGCCGGATTTTGCCTAGTTCCAACCCCCATACTGCGAGGGTGGTTGCTGTGCCGGAGGTTGTCCGTAGGGATTAGGTGGGGCAAAGTTGCCGCCTTGCCATGCGGGATAGCCACCGTTGGCCGCAGCAGCCATTGGGTTGAACTGTGGGTAGACGGCGGGGGGTGGCTCGTACGATCCGCTGGAGCCGGGTCGGAGAGGAGAGTTGCGGTACGGTGCCGCCGCCTGAGGAGGGCGGGATCCGCCGTACGGGCTAATGGGCCGGCCTAAGGCAGCAGGAGAATCCCCCGAATACGAGTAAGGTGGGTATTCGGAAGATGCCTGTCGGGTATGTGCGCGGGATTGGAGTGGGTCGCTGCGGGAGGTTTGGCCTTGCTTCGCTTTCCAATCACTGTAATCAGGCACGTTGGTCCTCCCGAGAAGACGCACCATGCCTTCGGGGTTGAACCGCTGGGCATTGAAAGCAGCCGGCGGCGGAATCAAACCCAGGAGAAAGGTTATATCTCTTGGGAGCGGGGCCGGCGCGTTAGCGTATGTAGAAGCACCCTGTCCGTGTTGAGCTCGCCGTTGCTGATCAAGCCGTCGACCGGCCGCGCCCTTAAGCGGCGAGGCTCCACGAGCTATCTTTCGCGGAGGGTTGTGGTCATCCTGGTCATCAGCGGGGAAGGGCCGCTTTGGCGAGTCGACAGATTGCAGGTACTGAGGTCGTGGGCTTTGCTCGGCCTGCCCGACCGGTTGGGGACTGCTCCTGGCGGACACGGGCGCCTGCTCGATCGATCGAAAGAGCTTAGGACGCATCTGCGTCGCCTGCGAAATGATGATGGGCACGGTGATAGGGTTGAACCTCTCCGTCGCGAACCGGGCGGCAAAGTGTGTCAGGGTAGGATCTTGGGGAAACAGCTCGGCCATCTGCTTCTCCAACTCTTTCACCTGCGCAAGCTCGCCGTACTTCGATTCATAGCCGTGGAAGTAAGCATAGATGGGTTTGAGCTTAGAGAGAAAGACAGGGTTGGTCTCAGCCTTCTGCCGGAACGCTTGGACAGATTTGGAGAACATCAATCGAGCATCTGGAGAAAGAACCGTTAGAATCCGCCTAATGCACAAGGAGGACCTCCTACAACTTACTTGTATTATCATGCTGGGAGTGGAGGTGCTTGAGGTATTCGACCAAGATATGCTCGTCCTCGGGAAACAACTTGCATCCACGGTCGAATATCCTTGTCGCGACCTTGTCTCGGTAGATCTCCGACTCGATGAGCGCCATGGCGACATAGACGTCACTGGTCAAGCGACCTTTCGCGCGAGCTTCGCCGAAAATACCCCGTACACCCACGGGAGGATTTTGTTGGCCCTGACCCTGGATACGCCGGAATGCGCGAGCAAGAGCGATCCAAAGATAGGAGATATGTTGGGAGAGGATCTGAATCTGTGCAGCGAAGCCGTCCTGCAGAGCCTTGATTCGTGCCTCCTTAGTCATGTGTTGGGGTGGCCTCTCCGAGATCTCTCCCTCGTCGTCGTCTTCCAGGTTCTCCCCTTCCGGTTCGCCTCTAACCATCTCCAATGCCGCCGCTTCCTTCTCCTTCTTGACCTTGACCATATCGTAAAGGTGGCCGAGAGCCTTGTCGAACGGCGCTCTTACAGCCTGCGCAAGGGCGGCCTTACCCGCATCGCCCTCGCCAGCCGGGTGCGTGGACTCGATCCTGTCCGCATGCTTGAGAGCCAGAAGCGGGCTCTCCGGGTTCGCCGAAACACCATCCACAAGGAACTGAAGACCGGCGTCCTGTCCGTCCTTGCTCAAGATACCGTTTTCAAAGCACCACTCTGCCGCATCTACCCACATCTCCGGATAGAAGCGTAGGGGCATCAACGCCAGCTTATAGACGAGAAGAATCCGCTGTCGAAACGTCTCCGGTTCGTCGGCTTGCAGCACGAGAGGATCCGTCTTCTCCCATGCCAGCCAGCCCTTCCATAGACCGACCTGTTCATGGAACTCTTGATCGCCAGCGAAGCCGGGAGCAGGCGGGAGCGTGGGCAGGTCCGACTTCTTCAGGCCGCGGGTGATGTTCTCAAGCTGCGTGTTGGCGGTCCTCGCGGTCATATACGAGGGCGACCTCTCCTGTATGAATTTTCGGGCCTGGGACGCGAATTAGCAGATTTACCATCCACAACCGGCGGTGCGAGACCTACCGTCGCCTTGTTCAAGCTTTGCTCGAACTGATCGTACTCCCTCCAAAGCGAATGTAGATTCGCCATGGGAATGCAGATTGCGCGCTGGTAGGCTTTGCGGAGCACGTCTACCTTCTGTTGATCCTGCCAGCTGCTGCCTCCGATCTGGCCGGGACCAGACTTGAGGAACTGTATGTAGTCGTGCCATATCTGTCCTGCGTCGCGGTCCTGGCCGATGTTGTCCAAGACGAATTCGTAGGATTGATTGACCACCTGACGGGCTTGGCCGGTCGGATCGTTGAGATCGTTTCTGCGACGAATGTAATCGAGGTAGGCGGTCCAGAGTGCGACATCCGGTATGGTTAGCAGAGTACGGCCGAAAATGTGTTCCGCCTGCTGGAAGTTGTCCAGACTAAGCTCCATCTTTAGATAGTCAATCCAGATAGGCGCCTGGGAACGGTCAGTACAGACGCAGCGCGATCAAGGCACGGCAAGGAACTTACGGCTTGAGGGAAGACCTTGGAGAAGCGCTCGTACACAGCACGTGCATCGTCAATCTTATTCCGCGACCGGTGTTCCTTGATCAAGTCAAGCCAGGCATCCAACGCCCCACGCGGGTCGTCCTTGATGCGATCCTCCAGTATTCCGGCATAGTCAGTCGAAGGTCTTACCCAGGAAGCAGCAGTGGCTGCGCCGGCGGCGGCATCTTGCGCATCGCTCGCTTGAGCAGGTAGGTCTTGCGAAGTCGTGGATTGTTGCAGAGGGGAGGGGTTAAGAGGCAGGGTCCGAGAGGGTGCAGGGACTGGCTTGAGAGCGGGCTCTGGAGGGGGGGTGGGAGTGGGAGCGTCATCATCTTCATCATCAGAGGAGCCAACAAGAAAGCCGCCGGCGGTCTTGGGCTTCTTAGGGGGACGGGAAGGCTCTACAGCTGGTGCAGAAGGCTCTACGGCCGGTGTAGGAGCGGTAGCAACAACAGCGGGAGCCGTGGTGAAGGTGATGGATTCGGGGTCATATTCCCCAGCATCCTCATCATCGGAGGCCGAGTCACCAGAAGAAGCAGAGTTGGAAGCAGGGTCAGCAGAGACGGCAGGTTCTTGATGTTGATCGCTATGCTCAGTATGTGAAGCAGTCAAATTCTCAGAATTCCCATTCCATCCTTGCTCTTCCCATGCAGCAGTATTATCAGATTGGCCCTCAGGAATGGCGACGGGGCTATCGGGAGTTTCCGAAACCATTACGGCGCGGGAATGTAGAGAGACGCGTACGAGGCGCAACGTGCAGTAGAAATGGCGATTCGGTGGAAAGGATCGTCAACGTCACTCGTTCACCCGGCTCGGGAGAACGGGTAGCGGGTGGCGAGTGGTGGTGGCGGGCCACAGAAGGTCGGTCGACGACGTCTAAATTCAATCTTCGGATGGATCGGTGATAGATATCCAGCAAGAATAAATGCGGACAGATGAATGCGTCGTCGAGCTGGGGTGGGTAGTTCTGCTCGAAAGGTAAGATCGGGGAGAAGAGCGAAGAAAGCAGCTATTGAGCTGATGATGATGATCGCATGGGTTCTGCCGAATATTGCGAAACTGCTGTGTAAATTAGGAACCAATATCTAAAAACATGTGAGAAGTAGCCTCCACACAATCTCGTAGTGTGAGGCCTCTAATTACTAGGTAGCCTGTAGGGGGGGGGGAGGGAGTGGGAAAGACTTGGGTGAAGTTGAAGCTCACGATGGCAGAGACCAACAATGAGGAAAGAATGGAAGGGCAAAGGTCAGACAGATGCTTGTTGTTGCCAGCCAAGATTTGATAGAAACTACCAAGCTGGGTAGTAAGTAGTAAGTAACAGCCTCGCTTTGCGCTTGTCTTAACGTTAAGCTTTGGCTGACTTCTTTTGGTCCGTCCGCATCTAGTTAAACTGCCAGCGCTAGTGATCGATAGCCACGAAGCCAACAGATAGATGCATGTGTAGCGATATAACGATACAACATTATAAGGAGACCGATTTATCGATGCACCGATATACAGATATAACGATAAACCGATAGCGATCACGATGACGAGGACGATAATAATAACGATAATAATAACGATAATAATAACGATAATGATAATAATAACAATAACGATAACGATAACGATAACAGCGAATACTCGATAGTCTGGTATGCGCGCCGACTTGTCTATGGCGCACTGTGTGCGATGCACGAACCACACCTAAAACATCAGGGCCGTCGGACCCTTAACTTCTGCTGCGAGCACTCAACGCGCTTTTTCCCTCCTGACGTGTCGCGTTTAGAGAAGGCGACAAAGGCCAAGGTTGGCTAGCGTTGTTGCCCACTTCCCCCCATATCCATCAATGATTGCCCCGATAACTTATTTCTCAAAAACAAATACAAATAAACTTCCCTCGTGAAGAGCACCACGGAGCAACGCGGCTTCACTTTTTTTGTTTTTTTTTTTTTCAACTCGATCTTCAGACCCGACGAGGAGTGTGAATCTGTTGGGGAAATATCACCGGTACTTTCGAGAAAGTTCTTTTCAAATCTTTCATTCTCTCTGTGGGCTCTGGGCTGTCACTCATAAATCCCCCGTATCGAACACTCTTTCTCGTCTTCTCACTACCCACCTAGCACCCCAAAGATGTCTGTCGTCTCGCTCCTTGGGGTTAACATCCTCAACAACCCGGCCAAGTTCACCGACAAGTATGAGTTCGAGATTACCTTCGAATGCCTTGAGCAGCTAGAGAAAGGTACTGTACCGACTTGTCCACTGACCATGTCGTTATTCTTGTGGCGGTCAGCAAGGTCAGCAAGGCCACTGGGCTAATCAGATCCTTTTACAGACCTAGAGTGGAAGTTGACCTACGTCGGTTCCGCTACGTCGTAAGTCATACTCACCCAGTACCGACTCGGAAAAAACAGGCCCAATTCTAAAGTACAATTTGCAGCGATCAATATGATCAGGAGCTCGATTCTCTCTTCGTCGGCCCCATCCCTGTTGGTGTCAACAAGTTCATCTTCGAGGCCGATGCCCCCAAGACCAGCCGCATCCCCGACGCTGATATTCTCGGTGTCACCGTCGTGCTTCTGACCTGCTCCTATGACGGCCGCGAGTTCGTTCGCGTCGGTTACTACGTCAACAACGAATACGAGACAGATGAGCTGAACGCCGACCCGCCGGCCAAGCCCATCATCGAGAAGATCCGACGGAACATCCTCGCAGATAAGCCTAGGGTAACGCGCTTCGCCATCAAGTGGTTCGTGTTCTACAACCAGCCCTTCCCGTAACTACCCCGCTGCTAACCCGTGTGACCAGGGATTCGGAGGCTTCTGCTCCTGCTGAGTTTCCGCCTGAACAGCCCGAGGCCGATCTGCAGCCTGATGAGGAAGAATACGGCGCCGACGAACTCGAAGACGAAGTCGAGGAGGAGGGTCCTGAGGCTGCTGCCGCCGCTCAAGGGCAAGGCAGCGCCGCCGCTGCTACTACGGGCGACGGTGATGCCGAGATGGGTGGCGTCGAGGAGAACGGTGACGCTGCCGAGGAAGACGAGTCCGACGAGGAGGGCAGTGTCGACCTCGAAAACGAGACCGAGGACGAACTAGAGGAAGAGATCGAGGGCGAGGCCGCTGAGGGTGGTGACGACGCTATGGATGTCGACGAGAAGCCCACCGATGCCACAACCAAGCCGCCACAGGTTATGGCCCATTAGACCGTACGCGCCGGTGGTGCCAATCCTTTTGCGGGTCGGTTGTTCTTCTGTTGGGTACTGGTCGCCTCTTACTATTTCCGGGATAGAGTCCGGCGTTGCACGATGTTACGATGAGAAGAAAGCTTGGCATGAATGTTTTTTGATGGTTGGTAATCACAATGCGGGAAGGCACATAGATGTCTTTTGACGAGCAGCCGGGCGGGCACGTAGAGATGCGTTTTCTTCTAGTACACAAAATACGATTCCCGGCACGCCTGGATACCACCGTCATGCCGCGGTTCGCCTCTCACCTATTTCTCGGCTTACAGTGACGGCCTCTTGGAGGTAAAATGATCCCCGCTCACAGCGAAATCCAACAACCACATTCCCAAAACTTCAAACCCCCTGGTGACCTCGCATCCGTAAATCCGCACTCAAACAGACACGCATACACACTATGCTGCGTCGACCTCTGGTGCGTAAGACAGAGATAGATATATAAATTCCGTGAGTGTTGGTCCGGTCTCCAGCCTTGCTTACCTACCAACACGGGCGGGCTATCTACCGCCCTCGAAGTACCTAATCCGGATCCAGCCGTGCCGAGAGCACCTTGCACCGAGACAATGTCTGGAGGCGGGCTCACGTGGACCAGAGACGGACGGACGGACGAGACCTATATTTCAAATCGGGCCACGTAACATGCATGACCGACCTGTCCGCTCGCCGGTCGAGCCGGCGGTAGGACCACCACGTCCAGTCCAGTCCTGCGACGAGATCCGCGTCGGCGCGAACGAGTAACAGGGAGGTCGAGTAGGTATGCCATCGACGATGCACGGCGGTCCCGTCGGCCATCGAAGGAAGCGAGATCTGCGAAACTGGATATCCCCTCGCTGGTGTCGAGAGATCCTGGTCGCGTCCCCGCGAAAACGCGCGACCCGTCGCGGGTCCTCCTCTCGTCGGGGGATCACCGCTCCCCTGCTGCGGATCCGGGCGCTCGAACTAGCTTTCCAGATGTCGGATACCGGTCACCGGGCTGAAAGCAGACCCCGAAACACAAACGCGTTTGATTCATAGTTTGAACATCGGCTTGGTGTGGGGAAGGATGTGTCGCCAACGACGGCTAACTGGGCCTTCTTTGGGGTTTGCTTTTTGGCTGAACGTGTACGAGGCCTTCCCGGCAATGATCATCAGACAGCCCGACGGCAAGTTCTATAGCGTCCACATCATCCACCGAGTAGCTGCGTCTGGCGCGAGAAAATGTGTTGTGTGAATGCTTCCTAGACTGAGAGGTCTGGAGAAGGCCCAAGCCTACGATGGATCGTAGCGTTCGGTTCCGCCCTCTAGGATGAATCATGCTACGGACACTCTATTTCCGCGAGATTTACGAAGCTCTGTCCTCCTTATGTAGTTGCCAAACCCTTCGCCGTGCCTGCGAAATTTGCACTTGGTTGTGTATGAGCTGGCTCACCGGCCCCTAAAAATAATCCTTACCTAGTTCTCAACACCGATCCCGTCTCCCGTCCGAGAACTACGACTTCTTTACGAGAGCACCGCCGTCGACCGTGGTGTCCTGGCCCGTCACGAAGCCCGCATCGACGAGGTACTCGGCGGCGTCGACGATGTCCTCGGGCCGCCCGGCGCGGTTGGTGGGGTGGTCCTCGGCGTCCTTGTCCTCGTTGAGCTCGGCCCACGGGGTGCCCTTCTCGTCGCCCTCCCTGCTCCCGTGCGCGACCTTGATGCGGCCAGGGGCGATGACGTTGACGCGGATGCCCTGCGGCTGCAGGCTGATGGCCATGCTGTGCATGAGCCCCAGCAGCCCCGCCTGGTTGGGGTCGCTCTGCAGCGCGCGGAACGAGCCCACGTGCACGATGCAGGGGCCCGCGGCGTCGGGCGCCGAGCCGAGCGCCCCCGAGTCGCTGTACTTTTTGAGGTGCGTACCCGTCGCGTGCTTGAGCTCCTCCTCGTCGATGTCCAGGACGAAGACGCGGTATCCGCGCTCGAGGAACCGCCGCACCAGGCATCGTCCGATGCCCCTGGCGCCGCCGCTGATGATAGCTGTCTCGGGCATTGCCAAGTTGGGTATGTGGGATAATGGGTTGGCATGAGGGTGATTATGGCACTTTGCTTGAGTTGGCAATGACAAGACGACTGGAAGGCAGGGCGAAAAGTCCGAAGTATTAATGAGACTTGAGACTCGTCGTTCCCGGTGCCTGTTTGGTTAGCCATGTGCGCCTACCTCAGGTTGCGTACCATATCGAACCTGCTGTTAATGTATATTGCGTCATTATGACCCCTTCAAATTTGCGTTCGGAGAGCGCAATCGGTTAAACTGCAAACAAAACCTGCCGTATGTACCCTCAGCGGCTGCTATGAGCCCCTCGACGATCCCCGAACACTCTTCTCCTTTCTTTTCGTTGCGTCGATATCTCCGATGGCAAATTCGCCATCAGACGATGCAGTTCCTGCAGTGGTCATGTCAATAGATACACCGGTGCTGAATATTAACATGTACCGCTGTGAAAATACGTACGCCTACCGTGACTACGTATCAGCATGTTGAGTTGAACTTTATCCACGGAATCATAGTATCATAGACACTTCGTGCTTAAACGACTATCTTGGTCAACTACGCCTGACTTACAACCAAGAGAGACCAGATAACGCAATGAAAAGGACTCTCGGGCGGCCTTTTCGAATCCGTGCTGAGGACGGCGCCTATGGGTGTCAAGTTGAACATTCAGTATAATGAGCCAGTTTCCTCGCCTTGGTTTATCGTCCCGGTCAAGTGCGCCTGACGAATATCGCCAATGCCTAGGCGGTTTTTTCGCGTATAGAGGGCGGCTGTAGAGCCACAACAGCGGCAGTATGCCGTCATATGCAAGCCCAGGTGGAAAACCCAGACCCTAGCCGCAACCTCCGAGCGGCACTGGCCGCTTTCATATGCTGTCCGCCATTTCGTCCGGCCTCGCAAGTCGGCGGTGGCATCCCGAACGGAGCGAGCCTCAGAGCGCGCCCCGGAGCTGAAAGTGATGAAGGACCAATCAGGCTCATGATGTCCAGTTCCAGAATCGGTGGTTGGTCATTGGTTGCCGCGACGACACCGCGCATAAACCATTCTCGAGACTCATCATCAAGCGATGGACAGGATCCGAACCCCTGGCTACAGCCTCACACCCTCACACTGGAGGTACATCGAAGATAATTTGGAAGCACATGGATCGTTCTCGCACCCATGTACGACCGCCAGGGATGATTTTGCTAGACAGCCAACAGGTCGTTATTGGGGGTGCCATAGCTCTACGTAAACCGATGGAGGAGGCGCCATGCTTTTGACGGGCCGAAAAGATCCTACGGAGGTTGTGACCCTTGAACCTCGGATTGGCCAGACTGGGCATCAGCAGGTATGAAGCTTGGCGCAGTGGGTACTTTGCAGCGGAGAGTGATGTAGGGTTATCCTATAGTAGGTGATACGATGCCTAGATAAAACTACCCTGTCAAGTATCCTGGGGCGCGCTAGACGCAATACCAAATTAATATCGGCGTAGACTGTTTTTAAGGACATCCAATAATTGCACATTATATATCCTACAAATAATCGCGAAAACCTGACTGGCCAATGTATTTTACCCTCCATACTACGTACAGGGGTCTCGGGCAGCCCTGAGAGCTCGGAGTCGGGCTGGACCCCCTACATGGGAAGCAGCTCTCGAGAAGAACTCATTGGTCGGTTAACGTTTTCTTCCCTGCCGTAGATACCCCCTGTCGTCCCATGCTCGAAATGGCAGGAGGTTTGGATTTCTACCAATACGGTGAAAACGGTCAACTTTCATCCTGTTTCTGGTCGGTCAGAGACCTCCCGACTTCCAAGGTGCCTTGGCCTCTCTTCGCCCAAGATTCCAAGAGCCCAAAGACTCACCCAAGGAAAACGTCTTGAGGACGTCAAGCTTTGCCAACCTTCGGGAATCGATGCTTCTTTCTGCAATGATACGCCACCACGGCGCGCCAGCTAAGCGAAGGGGCTCTCGTGGTGGCCTCCAACGCTCACACATGTTCCCGCCGCTTGGGCAATACTGCAATCCCATCCTTTTACCTCGCGTGACCTCTGCCGGGGTCGAGGCCACAGCAAGCCTCGGTATATCTTGGCACCAATGAGCACCACACATCCCCGGAGCATGTCCGATTCCGAACATCCCCCAAAAGCACGTCTCGTCAGCATTCTTCTCCAAGGACTGACGGTCCACATTCCAAATCACCCGTATCCTGGGCAGCCGTTGGTAACCGCTTCGGAGATATCGGGAGCATCGTGTTCACTGACTCGTGTAGGGCTTCTGGCAGGTGCGCTTGGTATTGACTGACCAGGGTGCGCTGTTCTTCGCAACCTGCTTCGGGTAGGGTGGACCAGGCCTGTCCAACGTTACAGAGGGACTGCTTGGTTCAATCCTTCCCCGGCCTGTAGGGACAAGGCCCATATGCGCATATGCGACATGGGTTGCTGCCGTGCTCCCATCCACTTACCCTTCCGCGACAATTGTATGCTGATCTCACCAATCGAGAACTTCCGGGATGGAGGGGCAATATCCAACCAACCCCAAAGCCACATGTGGAGAGCTGGCCGACGATACATCCGCTCCTCGAACCCTCTGCATCGGTTTCCCTGCTCCTCTTAAAAAGGGCGGAACGTCCCACCTCTCCGCATTCCTTTATCCCCGCGCAACCTACGGATGCTTACGAACTTAGGCTTCACTCGTGTCTTTCGCCTGCTAAGGTGTCTCATCTTGTAACCGCGCTCGATTCGGACGCGTCGTACTTCATTCTTTGTTTTCATCAGGTAGCGGTAGCTTATAGCAATGTCGACCGGCGCGGACCTCGATGTCGTCGAGGCCGCTCGGGGGGCCGTGGTTCCGCTTGACAGCAAGGTCTTGGTCGAGAAGGAGCCTCTTCCCGCCCATGATGCCGAAGGCTCTATTGGCGAGAATCATAGCGCTGAAGCGTTGAGGGGGCCGAATGGCGAAGAGTACCCTACCGCCAAAGAGCTTGAGACCCTACGTCGCGTCAAAGGTCCCATCAATTGGATTATTTATACGATCGCCTTCATAGAACTGTGTGAGAGGTTCGCGTATTATGGGACCACTGCGGTCTGTAAGTACTCGGAGCTAGAGGTTGTTATACGATAATCGCCCGGAACATCACGTTAACCTCCTTGATGCAGTCGTCAATTTCATCTCCCAACCGCTTCCTCCTGGCAGTACTACCGGTGCTCTCCTGAATGGTGATGAGCTCGAAGGGCAGCCCGGTGCGCTCGGCAAGGGACAGCAAGCATCGACCGGTTTGGTGTTGTTCAACAATTTTTGGTCTTATCTGATGCCCCTGCTCGGTACGAAACCAAAGGACTTCGAGAATCCTTGACCCGGCCATAGCTCTACAAGGTCACCAGATAGTAGTTGATACTGACTTGCTATACTAGGTGGCTATATGGCCGATTCGTATTGGGGAAAATACAAGACGATCCACATTGCGATTGCGGTGGCGACGTTCGGCCACATCATCTTGATCATTGCGGCGCTACCACCCGTAATCGCAAATCCGAACGGCGCGATTGGATGCTTCTCCGTCGGCCTGATCTTCTTCGGTATCGGTGTCGGCTTCTTCAAGGCGAACATTTCGCCCATGATTGCCGAGCAGTATGAGGCTGAACAGCCTCGGCCCGTTATCAAAGTCACGAAGAAGGGCGAGCGTGTTGTTATGGATCCCGTCTTGACGATATCTGTTATATATATGCGATATTATTTCTTTATCAACGTCGGGTCGCTGGTTGGCCAGATCTCTATGGGTGTGTACCCCTTGCCCTTTGTCCCCACGTCCAAATCCTCCTAGATTTCAAGCAGATCCCCTTCATACCTGAATCTTGAGCGGGATCTCATGTGATAGGTTTTCGATACCTCAAATGAACGATTGCTAACCCGGAGCAACATAGTATACGCGGAGAGGTATATCGGCTTCTGGCTGTCGTACACCTTGCCAACCGTCTTGTTCCTATTATGCCCCATCGTTTTAATAGCTTTCAAGAGCAAGTATGTTCGCCGCCCACCAACGGGATCGGTTTTCGGCAAGGCCACAAGTCTCTTCTGGCTAGCGTTGAAGAAGAATGATTATAAGCTGTACAGCAAAGGTGGTTTCGTAAGTGGCCCACTCTAGCCCTTATCGTCTTCCTCACCTCCGAAAATAAATTGGATGTGGTTCTCCTTCCAATAAGAGCCCCTGAGACAGCCTTTCTGGCCTTGATCATACCTCATAAAGGCATGTGGAAGCAATGGCTGACTCTATATGCCGTAGTGGGAAGCCGTCAAGCCGAGCAAGATCCCTGAATCTGAACGACCCAGTTGGATGACATTCGACGACGCCTGGGTGGACGAGGTGCGCCGTGGATTCAAGGCCTGCAGCGTCTTCGTCTGGTACCCGATCTATTGGTTATCTTACGGTCAGCTTAATAACAACCTCATCTCCCAAGCCTCTACTATGGAGCTCGGCGGAGTGCCAAACGATATCGTCCATAATCTGGATCCCATTGCACTAATCATATTCATTCCCATCTGCGACAAGCTCATATACCCGGCTCTGAGGCGTCTCGGGTTTAATCTCACTCCGATCAAGAAGATTACAGCAGGGTTCGCCCTCGGCACCCTGTCGATGGTCGTTGCTGCCATCATTCAACACTATATCTATATGAAATCCCCTTGTCGAGCCACCGACGGCTACGGATATGTTAACGACTGCGATGCAAAGCCCGATTTGACCGTGTGGATTCAGGTGAGTTGC
Source organism: Monosporascus cannonballus (assembly GCA_004154925.1). Taxonomy (NCBI): domain Eukaryota; kingdom Fungi; phylum Ascomycota; class Sordariomycetes; order Xylariales; genus Monosporascus; species Monosporascus cannonballus. The sequence goes on along the minus strand of QJNS01000174.1, from coordinate 5,306 downwards.
TCATGAAATACTAAAATTGACAACAACCCCCCGCGCCTCGTGCCAGGGGCCTGGCTACCCCGTCACATATTCATGCCCGCGGCTGTAATCTAAAAATGCGCATACTGACGGGGCGTGACTCGCAGACGCCTGCGTACGTCCTTATCGCGCTCTCGGAAATCGCCGCGTCGATCACTGGTCTCGAATACGCCTTTACCAAGGCGCCGAAGAACATGCGAGGCGTGGTCACCGGAATGTTCTGGTTCGCACAAGCCTTTTCATCCGCCATCGCGCAGGCCTTCGTGGGCTTGGCCACCGATCCCCTCCTCGTGTGGTTGTACACCACCGTTGCGATTATCTCCGCCCTGGTGAGTAGCGATGCCTTCCTCCCTTACTCTTGTGGTCGTCGAGGCCGTTCAAGTTGGGGCTCTCCACGACCTGGTTCTGTTAACATTCGCTAACGCCGGGCTTTCTCAGGGGGGCATCGGTGTCTTCTTCAACTTCCGCAAGCTAGACAAGGAGGAGGAAGCGCTCAACGCCCTCCCCGACAGCGTGTTCAAGGGCAGCAAGACCAAGGACATCCCGGAACTCGCCGCCGCCGAAGCGACTGGGGCCGGCCAGGAGAAGCTTTAGCACGCTCAGCCGTCTGGTAAACCCGCTCGCTAATTTGGTTCCACCGGAACCCTCCCGCAAGGAGGTAGTATAATGACATGACTCGATAATTGGATGTTGGTGGGGAGGAATCTTGGTTTCCGTAGCAGAACACAATACCCCTTTCCTCTTCCTCAATCGTCAGACTTAACATCGGGACGTGTTGTGGGATATAATGCCTGAATATACCACTTATGGTCAACGAACCTAGACTGTCGAGCCCCAGTACGCGGGGATATAAGGTGGTTGAACATCACCTCTGCCCCCCTGGCTTTAAAAGGACAAGTAGATTATGTCGGTGATCTCAAGGAGAGTAGGTATCCAATCCAATAAGGAATACCTGGACGCCCATGTCGAAAGAGCTACGCTCGAGAGCCAGATACCTCCTCCCAACTGACAAAGTCTTCCAAGCTATATATGTGCTCCGAGGGTACACACGCACATGCTGCCTTGCTTTCCGTGCATGAGGTTATCTGATCCAGGAGTCGCGGACCTCCATCCCTCTTTCCACCCACCCCCTGAGTTAGGCTGTACCCCATCATTCCCATTGTGTGCGCGCAAGGGACCCCATGCAGTTGGCAGTATAACGGACTTGTTCTCGGGACAAGGCCGTCGTAAGAGAGTGACTATAAAGAACCCCCGGCCCCTGAGGACCAAAGGCCGCTGTTATTCGAGCAAGGGGCATGTCCGGTCAAAAGCCTAGCATCATCATTATAAATACGTACCGATTCCGGCGCCTACATGGTCAACTGCTCTACTCGCCCCGAATCGGGCCATCATCGATCATTCATCACGCAACTCAATCACAAGATCTTACGCATTGTCTACCTTTCACACGCCCCTGACCATCATGGCCGATGACCACCAGGTCCCCGATGCCCCTCGTGCCACTGAGTATGCGCTATACGTCCACGCTCGGGGGATGGCCGACGGGAGGGACACAATAATGGACGACGGCGGCGCGCACGCGGATGAAGAGCAATATATACTCGAGCATGAAGACGAGGTTGAGCGGACGGGGGTCAAGGATCGCTTGGAGGCGGTTAGCGCTTAGGTTAAGATGAAGGCGATCTCCTTCAGCGACGGCGTGGATAGGCTGGTCTGGGGCGTCTATTTGAAGATACCCGTCCGTTAGCTCCGGCTAGATATCTCGCAGGGGATAGCGCAAGGGGAGGCGCCTATAGACGCCCTGACGATACGTTTAGAGGTAGGCGCCATATTCGCTCTCCTTGAACACATAAGTTCATCCAATTAGCTGTCCGTTTCGTAGAGTGTTCTTTGCCCAATATCCTTGTTTGCATCATCTGTTTGAACTGGCCATCTCGAATTTACCATGGCCCATAGCTCGCCAGGCTGTCAACTCATCTGTACTGTTTCTATGAAACCACCATCAACGGCTCGTCTCCGCGATGTCGTAGGATTTATCCGAGCGGACATATTATACCCTGCAATCATCCTCAATCGCAAGACGGATCCTGGCAGCACCCCCGCTACCATACCAAAGTATCCAGGGGCCTGGCTTTCTGCCCCTCGGCCATGCGACCCCTTCCCCCCTTCTCAGCCGCCGATATCATTACAATGACATCGTCCAAAGACCGCGATGCCAACGATGGCGAATGCGTCCGTCCGAACTTTGGTTATCAAGGCGCAAAGCCGTGGTCTTCACGTCCACATGAAATACGAGATTCCTGTACTGTGCCATTAACGCCAGTGCCGCCTCCGTGGCCGCTCAACGAACTTTCTTAAGCTCGTGCGCTCATCCCTAGAAGCTGGCGCCCGAGGCCTCAAGGTCGTCATAAGAATCCTTCCCGCTCTTGTCGATCGTGTCTCTGGCGGGGCTCGGCCGGGACCCGTCGGTGTTCCGGAGCTCGACGTCGCCGGCCCGCGTTCGCGATCTTCCGCAGAGCAGGCCCCCGCAGAGCGGCTGCAGCATCGGCAGGCTGGCGCACAGGATGGCCAGGTTGGGCTCGAGGACGGAGAGGAACATGGCCCTCTCGGCGGTGCCCGTGACGTCGCCCTCCCAGTCCGTCTCGAGCAGGGCCTCCAGCCGCAGTATCGCGATGACCGTCACCCTGCGTTCTCCCGGTCAGTAACGAAACAGCCCTCCCCCCCCCCCCCCCCCCCCCCCGAGCGAAGAGGAGGACGCGGGATGGGGTTGGGAGGGCGACTCACACGACCCCCAGCGACAGGACGGCCGCGAGCTTGACCTTCAGGCCGCGCCGCATCTGCAGGCGCCAGATGGCGGGCATGGGCAGCGCGACGAGCAGCAGGTCGCTGGCGGCGTTGAAGACGCAGATGGAAACGTCGACGGCCTCCTGGCGGGCGCACTACGACATCCGGAGTCAGTAAACGCGCTATCTGGTCAATCTGGTGAATGATCGGGCGTCGTGGGACATGTTTCGGAGCCACCGACTCCTGGGGAGTCCACATTTGGGAATCCGTGCCCTCGAACTAGAGAAGATGGGGGAGATATAACTCCGGAAGTCGCTTACGGCGCGGTCGTGGAGCGGGCCCCAGAAGCTGGCGAGCGGCCGGCAGATGTTGAGCAGCGCGACGATGTTGGCCGCCGACCATAGCACGAACACCGCCGCGAGCCCGCGGCACAGCGTCCGCAGCCGGCCCTCGGCGGCGAACACGCGCAGGTAGAAGCTCAGCACGCTGAGCTTGATGAAGCAGATGCAGAGCAGGAAGAGGGTGTGCGAGACGAAGAAGAACTTTCGGACGGATTTCGGTCAGTCAGTCAGTCAGTCAGTCCGGTCCGGTCCGGTATCTGAGGGCCTCAACATATGTGTGTGTGTGGTTTCGGGCAATGGCAAACTTACGTAGAGGAAGGGCTGCAGCAGGCCCATCTTTTCCGCCATGTACTGATGGATTTCCGGCACGACGGAGCAGGCTTGAAAGAGTGGCAGGGGTGAGCTGTAATCCAATGCGCCGCGGGTAGTAGGGCGAGAATGCCGTCACTTACAATAACCGAACAGGATGAGGAGGAGGTTCCCCAGCACTGCCGCCGCCACGATGAATATGTCGTCCCAACCTACTCCGGCGCCCGTGAACTTTCGGGAATAGATGCGCAGGCCGACCACGACGAGAGACAGGGCATTTATCAAAGACGTGACGATGATATGGCGCCTCTCCGCAGTGGACAGGCGGAATCTGAGGTCCGTCATGATGACTTGCGAGATCGGGGTTAGATGCGGGTGCGACGTTCCTTCTAGTGCAACCAGAGACTGATGATAGGTTCGACGTGCTGCTCAGCTGTAAGGCATATATCCACCACGGGAAGGAAAAACTAAGGGCGAGGAAGGTAGGCAGGGAGGGGAGGATGGGTACCGGGGCAACGGAGAGAATGGGGCCATAGGGAAGGAGACTCACGATGTCAGAAATCTGGGGCATGGTCCCGAGTCAAGTCCAAGTATGGCAGTAATTCAAGTTGCCCTCTTAGACTGTAACTCCGAGAACCCGTTGTAGCCCGTTATACTATCTGATTCGGATTGGGGTGGGAGTTCGATGGTGGCGATGTGAGATACGATGTGGGATGCAATCAGAGACGTGAGATATAGTGCGGCGACGTGAGATCTGTCAAGCCCCGTGCCGCCGAGAAATAGTAGTGTGCAAGTACCAACCTGCAATCTAGCAAACTTCGAAAAGGGATCAGATTAAGACCAGATTACCAAGGGACCAGAGCACTTCGTCTAATCTTAGCTCAACAGTGTGCTCCGGCGTGTACCACCTGCAATGATGCGAGCAGTCCTACAATGAATATCAAGTTATACAGGTGCCACATCCCATTACTCTAATGGGGTTCTATTTTTGCATATTTGGTGACCCAAAGCGTCATTATCCAGGATTCCAAGGGTCCGGTGCAGTCATTCTCGCTCTGGCATTGCTTGCTTGCCTGCCCACCCTCTTCAATGAAGAAAGCAGAATTGCCCCCTGAATGTCTGCATATTATCCTCTCGGTATCCCATAAAACAAAGACCCGCGTGCTCTACATCATGCTGCTACTGCATATCGATCCGTATGCGTCTGCAGACTGGCTGCGGAACGCAAGGTCGATTGCCACGAGGATTCCAGAAGAATTCAACCACGATTCGTTGTTCCTTCGAATAAGGACGACGGCCCTCGTCTCAACCCTGGAGCTACCGAGGCCGAATCCTTAGGTTCGTCTGTTTATATTGTCTAGCCGGCTTAACCGTGTAATTTAGGATCACCCGTCTTATACCGTATTCGACGGGAGACGCAAGTGTTGTATCGCTGGAGTA